>JARK01001488.1:33130-61049 GCA_000688135.1 Ancylostoma ceylanicum | reverse complement strand
CCCCCCTCCAACATGAGGTACGATATGAGTGATGGTTAAGGATACAGTAAGGAATATCGATTTGTCGATGATATTTTGAAACTTTTTTCGATACGACGCTAGCAGTAGGTTCCAGTGATGCTCTCACTGTCCTTCACTGTCACTGATTTCCATTTCCAAACCATCTTCCTTCAAGAACTCTTTCAAAGTCCTTTTTCGAACATTGAAATATTTTCCAGTCGTCGGTCAATCACTTTTGGGAGCACTTGTAATGAAACCATCTTGGAGAATGCCACATTACTAATCTCGGTACAGCCACACTGCTGAACATGTGCATATACGTAACAGCACCCAGAAATCATCCCAGAAAGCGGCTCGAAAGCAAATCATCCAGTCGCTAGCACGACACAGACAAAACATGTTCTTTTAAGAGTAAGATAAGACATTGCTATTGCCACCATGTTCCACTTTGAAACCAATCCGTGATAGACAGCCGGTTGTCGTCTCCGATCTCTAGCTTTATAATCATTTCGTCTCCTATCCAGTTGACACAGAACGTGAATCTTTCTTGGTTTCATGAAATCTGCTATTTCCCTTGTCTTACCGGTTAGAACTCCGTTGTTTAACGATATGACCCGAACTAGCGTCTTTAGACGAGATCGTTTGCCCATGGATAGCCCTCGCACCCTCGCTTCTTAACCACAGGAAGCGAGCGAGCTTCTCTAGGCCACTCCCGTGGTAACATCCTAGCATTCACTCTGTTCCACACTGAACCTGTCATATATGTACTACAATGATCTCCATCACCTGTAAACCTGGGCCTGACGCCAGAAATACGAAGAAGAAGTTACTTTGGCAACAGTGTCAAACTCGGCCCGCTTAACAAGGACCTTGTTTACAGAGGCGGTTCTGACTTGTCTCTTCCTGCCTCACCTAGCCGACTTTCTCTCCTTTAGCTACCGAGCGCTATCTCTGTATTAGGAGTCGGTAGCGATAAAATTAAAATGGTATGGGGAAATCTTTAGAAGAGTTGAATTGGGAATCTCGAAACAAATCTGTTTGAACGGAGCGTTTGAATTCCCGAGAGTTACGAATATGAGCATGCGCAGAACAACCGTGTTGTCCACTGAATTTCTGCATTCCACTAGTTTTCTTATGATTTTCTTTTTTTAGTTTTCGTGACGATCACCTAGAACCCATTTCCTTAACGACCCACTGCACATCACTCTACCTACATCTATTAGAAGAACAGGTGAGTTCCTTTTGAAGAGTGTGAAACTCTTGACTGGAAAAATTGATAAAAGCAATCTCGAAATGGGCATAATAATATCTGTTCCCTTAATATCACTCTATGTTGAAATCATTCCAGCTGGTGTTGGTACATTTAGGTTAAATCTTGGGACGGTCCTATATCGTTAGCACTGTTTATTGATCGAGGTTCTGCGGCTGCAGTGCAGTACTTGGTGAACCTGCATAAGTGTGACCGTGCTTATACGGATAAGGTCAGTCAATGTGTAGCACTAGAACACTAAGTATTCATGCCATTGAAGTACCTGCATGTGCTCCTCGGTGATTTTAGACTAATTTTCAGCGACATTGACGTGTAACATTTTTGAGAGTCCATAGATATGGAGCGGAAGCCAAATACTACCCTTTTCAAAGAACTCAAAGCGCTCGCATTCTAAAATGCACCTTCGTTTTTTTATGTCACACGCCTAGATCCGAGGAAGGCGCTATGCGCCGAAACATCATCCAATAAAACGATTTACGAAGTTCTCACAGTGTGCTGAAGACAAGCAATTATCTAATGAGACTTCGAGGCAGCAGTATCATAGAAAAACAGAACAAATTTTGCAGCAGTTAAGGACTGCATCTGGCTAGCCGTTCTTCGATTGATTGATTGAACTGATTCTATTTAAGCTCTCTTTGCATGTGGTCTATAAGCTATCTGCTTTCCAAGAACGCTGTCAGCCGCTGCCCGTGGTTACACAGACGATGTCATGTCGAAATCTCACGCAAAAATACCGTAAGTCGTGATACATACGATAGGTTTACAACTATCCCCTCGTATTTGATATTTTCTAGGAAAATCGTTCCTACAGTACCTCATGCCTCCATTTGGGATATATCCAATAAATGTAATGCGCAATGTGGCACGACGCGGTGCGCCATCGTCCATACAACTCATCAGTGACATTGAGATGATTTTCAGGTAAGAGAAGTTCGGGAGCTCGTAGCGTTTCTCACTCTGACAGCCGGCTAATGCGAGCCAAGTGTGCCAAGTGTGAAGCGCCCTTGGCAGCGCTGGTGCCAGGTCTCACTACATCATCTCAGAGAAACTTCCACTCCACATGCGTGGTGATCATCGCACCGCGACGAGAATTTTCATACAGAAGTAAGCCTGATTCTGGAAAACGACGCCTCCCACTTTCCACATTATGATCTTCCCGCTCCAGAAAAAAATTCCACGGATGAAACCCCTTGGACGATATTCTTGGTATCGCTTCTACTTTGAGACAAGCTGATTTAAGATGACTTCGAAGGAAAATGGTTATTTCTATATTACCGTGGTACTTTTCTGTCAAATTATTAAACACCAGCCTGATCGTCCGGCTGACGCCGGACTCAGAGGCTTCTTTTCGTGCTCGCTTCGCTCGCGTTGCCTTCATGTGGCATCTCTCTCACACCACACCGGTCATTCCTCATTTATCAAAACTTTCGCGTTTTGCACCTTCGAGCTTTCTGGCTCCGAGGCGCCCTTTCCACAGCTGTGCGACAGGCGAGGTCCTTGTGTAGGACCGTTGGACCCCTCTCCAGGCATTTCCCCGCTTTTGGACGCCGGCGCACCCTTATCACACCGTTAGACCCGTCTCCAGGCATTTCCCCGCTTTTGGACGCCGGCACACCCTTATCACACCGTTAGACCCGTCTCCAGGCATTTCCCCGCTTTTGGACGCCGGCGCACCTTTACTACATCGTTGGCCCTGTCTCTGAGCGTTTCCCAACTTTTGGACGCCGGCGCCACCTTATCACACATTTAGACCCATCTCTAGGCAAATCCCCGCTTTTGGACGCCAGCGCACCGTTGCCGCAAAAGTGTACCCTTTGCATAGCATTATCACCCCTTCTGCGCGCCGGCCCAGTCCTACAGCGTCACCCCTCATCCATGTCATTCTTCGCCTTCCTGGCTCCTTCTCTTCGACATAAAGTGATCCTACCCATCTCTTCCCTTTTATAGTGTCTGGGCTTATCTCATTCATTCCTACTGTGGTAAACACAACAGTCGGTTCTTAACATGTCTGAACATGACAAAAGTGGCCCAAAACACCTGTAAATCAAGGTAAAAATGAAAATTCACCACATTTTCGTACATAACTCGACGAGCTGAACACGATGGTGCTGTTAGTTTTTGGCGGCAGGGCCTGGTTCTCGTGCACAGACACACACACACACACACACACACACACACACACACACACACACACACACACACACACACACACACACACACACATGAAGTGCCAATTAATAAGAAGTAAGATCATTATCATTTTATCATTTTTCCTTATCACTTTAACTTAACACTTACCGACTTTACTTTCTTTTTCCTGCATTTAATCGAGGACTCATAAGGGAACATCATAGCTTTAGTGGTAGGGTATGCCAGGTTTGATAGAAATCTGCCAAAGACGCTTCACACTTTGCTCGCTCCTCTAATTACCCGGTTGTCGGGGTGAGAAACGCCACGGAGCCGAAGTTCGGTGCTTTTTTGAAAGTGGGTCCTCTGTATTAAGATCTATTTCGCATGATCTGCGCAGCATTTTTTTGCCACTGTCTCCAATAAATTTCTCCTGACTATGTTACGTTCGTGCCATGTGTATGTATCAGTGGCGGACACGGAAAGTGGGCGGAGGGGAGGGCGTGGGAAAAAAATTGGGGTCTCCGCCGTTTTGGGAGACCAGACGCAAAATAAAATTATTAAAAATATTAATTTTAATTTCTGTTGATGTACGATGCTTTGTCACAGAGGTTGTTAATGAAGCACTTTATTTTGGCCGACGTTTCGACTTCCCGTCGTTTTCAGCGGCCTGAAAGTGGCTCAAAGTGTTCTTAATTTACGAACTAATCCACCGAATACCTCCTCTCCCAGTACATTCAATTCGTATTGACTAGATCACTGTGAGATTCCTAGCTAGAGGTAACGCTCCCCAATTGCTCCACGATCACAGCGGCGATGTTATTCCGCCAGAATCCGACATTTCACGTCAAAATCGTTCCCACCATGATCTTCTCTTCTATGCTTTCCCAAAGGTGTTATTAAACTCTCCCGTTTTTTACTAGCCAGATGTTCATTAATGCGTACATACAGTGGTCGACCGGTGTCTCCCATATATCGTGCGTGACAGACCAAGCATTCGATTTCGTAAATTACTGCTGTTTTACCACAGTCTCCTACTTTTCCGTAAGGACAAATCACGCAGTTACTTGAGACACAGGCTTTGTCATAAAGTCTGTTACGGATCAGGTGACGTTTGATGTTCTCGTTGGGGATGTTAACCAGAGCAACGTCATCGTGCAGCTGGGATCGATTTAGACATTGCCTGATGGCGGTACTTATCCTATCGGAAATGGAGGGCAGACATTTAATTTCTATGCTTTAATGCCACACAGGTTGTTATGAAGACACTTTTATTGGCCGACGTTTCGACAACAAGTCGTTTTCAAAGGCCTGAAAGTGGTCCAATTTTTACGAATTCACGCACTATCCCGCCAAACACCTCTTCTGACCAGCATATTCAACAAACCTCTGCTAGACCTCGGTAAGTAACCGCTGTCAGCAAAGCGTCTTATGTGCCTCGCAATGAGCGGGGAACTCGTTAAAAACGCAGGGGTTTGCTATCCCTGACCGACCACGGTGCACGCGGGCGTGTGCAACCTCAAACTTGGGTAATTAAAACTTCATTTAAAGCAGTACACGATAACTCGACAATACACGATAGAATCAACTAGAACAATCGCAAAACTAAGTGTCAATCGCAATAAATACACTCGCAATTATTTTAGTATAAAATCTACCCTAAAACATTCGCAAAGAAAATAAGTTAGGAAGCCAAAAGCAGAAAAAGATGAAAATTCGTAAAGTCGCAATTCGCATTTTCGCGCTGGCCGTTTCCTTTTATACAGTGTCGCGCGAAGTTCCCAAAACAATTTCATTGGTATTCCTCTGAGATAAGCCTCATCTCCACAACAAGGCCAGAATGTTTTGAGAACAGAGAATCATAGTTAATATTAATTGGCATTTTATGTGTGTGTGTGCAAGAGAACCAGCCCCTGCCGAAAAAATCTGAGAACGCCACAATGTTCAGCGTCAAAAGTTATGTCTAAAAAGTGTGCAAATTTTCATTTTTACCTAGATTGACAGGTGTTTTCGTCCACTTTTATTTGCCTGGGAGACCCTCAGTTGTTTACATCACAGTGAAAATGAAAGAGAGTTAGTGTTTATTGGTCTGTGTTTATCAGGTCATACACAAGATAAGATGCGGGTGGGTATGTTTCAGAGACAAACGGAGGAAAAGGAAGGGCAGGAGACAGGATGGATGGATGGAGTTGGGTCCCACGGTATGATAAGGGTGCGCCGGCGCTCAAAAGTGGGGAAACGCGTGGAGACGGGTTCAACGGTGTGATAAGTGTGCGCCGGCGTCCAAAAGTGGAGAAACACCTGGAGTCGGGTCCAACGGTGTGATAAGTGTGCGCCGGTGTCCAAAAGCGAGGAAACACCTGGAGACAGGTCCAACGGTGTGATAAGAGTGCGATGGTGCATAAAAGTGGGGAAACACCTGGAGACGGGTCCAACGGTGTGATAAGGGTGTGCCGGCGCTCAAAAGTAGGGGAACGCCTGAAGGTGGGTCTCAAGATGTGATAAACGTGGGCCGGCGTCCAAACGTAGGGAAACGCCTGGATACGGATTCAATGCTGTGGGAAGGTGCGCCGTGACCCACAAGTTTCGGAATATTCTATCGATCCGGTCCGTTTCACCTGCTGAATCGGTTCCTATGCGTCAACTACATACAGTGGATAAACACTAAATGACACAGTACAGCAGTGCCTCTATCGTGTGCTAGCTTCTCTCTTCATCTGGACGCGAAGTATTTCGGCTGCCATACATAGTAGGAAAAGTTAGGTGGCCTGTCTGCAGCCATGGAATGGGTGCTTTGACGCCGAGAAATGGGAAGATACGAAAAACATGAGTACCGATAGAGTGAGGAATGGCCGACGTGGTGTGGGAAATGTGCCATACTATGCGAGCGAAGCGAGCACCACAGGAAGCCTGGGAGTCCGGCGTTAGCCGGACGAACAGGCTGGTACTGACTTTAAACAGGAGATGCTATTCAATACTAGAGAGTCAGTCACAAGGGGAACTTCCAGGAAACTCGTACTGAAAAGGGCCAGGAAAATAATAAAATAATAAAAATAATATTGGAAACACTTTCTGGTAAATAGAGCGGGGCCTGATTTCGATGTACTTATCAAGAAGTTATCATTAAAAGTAAACTAGTAACATTTATGAAAATTTTGGAGGAATACATGAAGTCCTGAGAAGAATCACTATTGTATTTCTAATGATCTTTATGTTACTTATTGTCTCTTCTCTCACCTTTTAATCTCAATGTCCTCACCTCACTAGTGCTTTTAATTTCAGTTCATGTTGAATTACGTTATGATGGTTGAATTTTGATGTTGTGTTGTGTTTGTTTACGTTGTTTTAGTCATACCCGGACGCTGTCTGTGTCAGTAAATACTAGAATAGAGAAAAAATACTGGGCTAGGATGCATGAACGTATAAGCGGGGCGAAGCCGCAAGTATATTTCATCACGTCCTGCATCTGCGTCTCCTAACATTACGTAGTTTATGGGATAACCAATCACTCTGATGTACCAAGTCGGTGCTTCATCCTTACATACTCCTCTGGTACAAATTTACCGACCCCGGTGGGATGTAGGTCCAAGGAGCGGTCGAACCATCGACCGTGAGCATGCGGAGCGAGCCTCTTACCACTGTGTCATACGCCCCATTTCTCTCCATAGGCAAAAAAAATTGAGAATAACAATGTTCATGGGGAACATACATTGACATGATTGTACAGAAATGAAAACGCTTTTGAATGAGCGAAAAAACCTGTGCTACTATCCAATATCATTGGTATTATAAATACCACACACTTTTTTGATGCAGCCAGTTAAGGATTACAAAAATCACCCTCGTCTAGGTGCTGTAATTTTTTCTGGCCCTCAAACAGGAACAGTTCGATACATTCGAACAAATTCAGAAATTTCAACATTGTAAGTAGATACTTCAAACCGATTTCGCATTTGTCCACGCAAAAACAAAACTGCGAAAATGGTTCCAAACTCGAGAGATTTACAGGATAATTGCACAACCTACAGTTAGCCTACTTAGCCTAGTACTATTACTTCACTCGAAGAGGCAAACTAATTGATGTCAAGTATAGAATCCTCCGCTACCAACCAGCAGTTTGAAAAACTGTTTGAAAGAAGTGAAAGAGAAGTGAAAGAATAAACGCGTCGCTGAAGTCTGGCTCGCGGCGCGGCAGAGCGGATGGGCGGTACTTCGTGATGCAAGAATGACTTAGAGCGGCTGTACATTGGTGAATTGGAAAAAAGTTGTTAATAACTGCCAAAATAAAGAAATTTGGAGGGAGAGAGAAAAGTGAGAAGTTTGCGATGAACTTGGTGGTTATTGCAGGTACATAACTACAATGTCTTAGTGTGTGGCAATGTCGGCATTTCTATGAGAGTCAAGGCATTCTTGAGGGAGAGCCACACAGAAAATGAACTAGAACTGCGCGAAATATAGTGCCAGAAAACCAGAGAAATATATTGCGTCACAACTTTACCAACAGTCGTATTCATATGTAGCAATATTTTAGAAAAAAATGAATTTCCTGAATACCCTAGAAGATCGGTAATACTTTACACACCTTGGTCCTCAGCTCCAAAAGTTTTCGTTTCAGTTCTTCCAGAAGTTTGGTGCTGTTCTCCTGTTTCAAGAAGTTCTTCAGCTCCAAAACATCCATCGCATCCAGACGAGTAGCAATGCGAGTCATTTCCTGGAAAACAAAACACGTACCTGAAGTGAAAAGATCAGGGGTGAGCAGTTACGTCGTATTCAGTGCAGAGACCAACTTATGTGCTCTGCCAACCGAAGCGAAAGCACCTGCACGTCAACTGACATCGCCCAGCATAACACGAGTCGACAATAAGCGAAGTGAACGCCCATAGGCATAGACAAAAGGCAAAAATAGCCAGAAATTATAGGATGTCATTTAGATGAGCGCGAAAATGACGGGTGTACTGTACGGAGTGCAGAGGTAAGATGAGGCAATAGAGGTCCAGGCCGTTATTTGTAGGACTCAATCATCTCGTACACAGCCAACGAGGGAGGGATACTTGGTCAGTGTGGCCATTCATAGAGAGGTGTATATTGCCATGCAGCTTTCGACGCTGATTTTGAATCCGTTTTCAAAATCGGCCAAAGTGCTCTCTGCGATGAGTTATGCCCATTTTTGCTACCCTTCTGCAAGCCCTGAGATCAATGTACAAAGAGGCCTCTTAGCGCAAAAATGAGCCTCTCTTCTTCCAGACGGGCACTCACAGATTCGAAATCCTTCGAATTATAATACATACTGGCCAAACGTTGGAGTTTGTCAAAATGAGATCATTAAATGAAAAAAATCACATTACAAGGCGATGTTCATAATGCCAAAGATGGGTCATCATAGAGAGCAGTTTGGCCGACTTTGAAAACGGATTCGAAATCAGCGTCGAAAGCTGCATAAGGCAATATACGCTTCTCTGTGAATGGGCACACTGACCAAGTATCCTTCCCTTGTAAGTGCACTTAACTGGCTTTCAAAATAAATGCCGTGAATACTTGTGCAATGATTACCGAGCAATGGATCTACATTTCAATTCAGAACGACCAAACTCACAAGTACTCAGAACCCCAAAAACAACTTGTTCTCCCAGCTTGGCCCAAAAACATTTTGCNACCGATAGAGTGAGGAATGGCCGACGTGGTGTGGGAAATGTGCCATACTATGCGAGCGAAGCGAGCACCACAGGAAGCCTGGGAATCCGGCGTTAGCCGGACGAACAGGCTGGTAACTCCTGAATCGCGATTTCCGCGATACTCGTCCACTAAAACTTCGATAGAGATATGACTTACAACGGCTATCAAATTGGATCAGTCTCTGGATGTGCTTCTGAGAAAGAAAGGGTTAGAGCGATGCTCTGGACCATAATTATCACTATTATGTCAACATCAAAGTTATACCTATGTGCATTACAAACAAGACAAGTGCTTTGACCATCGTGATGATGTTTTAACAGCTTTCGAGGTGGATTCATTTATACCGCAAAGTAAGGCCCGCCTCTAGATGGGCCGAGTTGCTCTGCCGTGCTAATTAGGGTATGAATGCGCTCGTAATTGGCAGTCACAAGTAAAGGTATACACCCTGTTCTGAGCAAAAGTGAATCTACGCCAATGTACCTATATTTTGTAAGATTTCAGCACTAAGTTTGCTGAACGAGCAAAGAAGATTGCCAATGAACATATAAAGGAAAATGGGAAGGAGTTAATAGTAATCAGGTGAGGATCATTAGGCCTTACTGAGATCAGTGTAGATGTGGATGCAAATGTCATCTTGGTGGCGCAGCCTGCGAAATTTTTGTATGCGAGCTAAGGTGTGCTCTTTTATGTGTGGTGAGCTGCCAGTTAAGCACGTTTTAAGAAAGTAGCGCTGAGCTACGTAACTCTAGCGTCATTGCCTTTCTACGCATTTACGTGTATCCACAATAATACATCAAGTCGTCAGGAGCTTACTTGCGACTCGGTGTTCTTCTAGCCGAATAGCGTGAATTTTATTTCAATTTCAAAACATCCACCTACTTTGAAGCACATATCCTCTTTACTTGTGGCAGTTGCTAGTTCAAAATATTCGGATTTGTTTCCGCATAGCACATCTCAGCTCGGTTGCTAAAATTTTTGCAGAGAATGCCTTTACTGAGCTGAATTCGTCATTTTCTCAACTGCTAAATTCATGCCTATTATTTGGATTGAGATTCAGGCGATTCGAGATCGAAGACAAGGTTCCTGTGCCAAGAACTCACACCGCTCTCAAAAAACTAATACAGTCGAGGCTGTGGGTTTTTGCTGCATCTATTTCATAGCTCTTTTCACAGCCAAAACAAATATACAAAACAGAATATCGAATTCAGAGCGTTCGAGTTCCATCACAAATTATTTCCTGCGGGTCATACCATCGAAGCACTCTGGGAATGGTTCAGGCGATCCGATGCGAATCGTGATCCCTATGTGTGGGAGATTCCTTACAAGTTGGTTTTATAGCTACTATGTTATATTTCATTCTATTTTACTAACTTACACTCGAACGAGCGTCAAACGGAGATGATGCTGTCATTTCTTACATTAACAAAAACAGAATGAAAGCCGAGTAAGAATAGTGTAAAAACTCTTTTATCGCATGAGATGTCTATGGGTCACTGCCAAGGGATAGTCGACCTAATTAGCGCAAAAAGAGCTCAGCAATGGCGCAATAGCTTACGGGCACCCGAATAGAGTCTGTAGCTGGATCAGCGTGGTCCACTCTTGCACTGCTAGACGAACTGTATGCTATGACCACGAATCGAAGATAAAATTCATCGAGTTGGAGTTTTATAGACTTGTTGAGGCTTAGTTCGTCGTCGCGACTCCGTCCATTACGCCGCTCGCGTACGTGGGTGTGGAAATAGTGCGCGGAACAGTGAAATGAGTTGGAAAAGCTACTTACCGTCAAGTAATACTCTGTCGAAGCACTGTGGACGAAATCGGTTTTGGCATGGGATTATTTTACATGGCTATCTCGATAATTAACTGATTTTCTGGGCAGAAGCTACTTTTAAGCGTCTACTTGAAGTCCCAGTGCTACAATGGTGTTCACTGGGGGTGGGATACAGCCATAAACATTGACACCAAACACTCTCAAGTGAGGTAGAATTGTGATATCCCGGAGCCTAATCTGCAACAGCAGTTTCCTTATGTTTTTATTGATGTCGACTCCCGTTAGTGATTGTTTATTGGCGAGCTTTCGGTGCTCTAACACCTTCGTCACGCCTACAACACACTTTAAGATGTATACTAGCATTCTTGTTAACAATGACACTATGCTTGACTGTGCTAGTAGACTGGGCAAGGCGGCAAGGATGACAAACAGCACAATACAAAGTCACAACACGAATGAGAGTTGATGATCTTCAATGCTGTGCCACACAGGTTGTTAAAGAGCACGTTTATTTGGCCGACGTTTCGACTTTACGTCGTTTTCAGAGGCCTGAAAGTGGTTCAAGGTATTCTTAATTTACGATTTAATCCACCAAACACCTCCTCTCCCAGTGCGTTCAATTCGTGTTGGATATATCACTGTGAGATCCCAAGCCAGAGGAAACACTCACCACGTGCTCTGCGATTGTAGCGGCGATGGATTTCCGCTAAGACCGTGACAGACCGCTTACAGCCAGCGAGCTCGGTTTACTCAGCTTTACTGGTGTTATTAGCCAAGCGTGAGTAATCTCTGCTGATCTTATAGCTCGCATAAAGACAGAAAAGGCATGAGATCACTGGTAATCGCCAGATGCTCATTTCTGCTATTAATACGAATGAGAGTTACAGAGAATGCGACATAAGCGACAGAATCACAATCATGGCCCTTTCTACGTGATAAGCCTTACAGTATCTATGAGCTCATCCCTGTTGTTTATTTCGGGCATTATACGTCTTATCACAAGAGCCTCAAGTAGCTTCTTTTCCAGAGTGTTTTCTAGTGAGCGGTGCAGAACTGTGACTTTGAATCTAGGCGGATCTTCTCTCTCGTGTGGCAAGTGAGGCAATAGTAACAGAAATGATGTCTCCGCTAATAGCTTTAGAAATTAGAGGCATACGGCAAACCCTGTGTCGCGAGAAAGCTGACTTCTATCAGCGTCACAATCTTTCTATATGAGTCTTTATTTTGATGAAAATAAGAAAACTGGACAGTTTACAAAACAATATCATTTTAGTACGCGTCAACGCTTTTGAAATTCTCATGTGACAGTAGGTCAAAATATGTAGTGTTCTAATCCTTTGTGAAAGCAATCTTGCGCTTGGTAGTTTCAGAAAAGAAATTACCTAAGTCTGTACCTCAATTACTGAAAAAGGCATATTGATACAAAATATATGCCGACTTCGTGACCACTATGTCAAATAACGCCTATGCGTAAAATTGGGGGGATTCCGACGAGGATAGTTTTTAGAATCTATGGAAAAATTGATTGTTTACTGAAAATAAATCCCCTCTTTCCTCCTTCCCTCAGTCGGAAAAGCGGCTTGGATATGCAGGTGTTACGTTGTTTCTGCTGACTCACGAAGAAGAGTGTAATTGGTGCGCATTTCGACCACTACTAATACGAACAACGATGGATTAATGCTACCGAGCCTTTTGAATTGTCACTTAAAGGGTTCGTTCTAAGGAAAATTTTGAAAATTGCACTAAATGAAGAAAAGGAAAGTAATACACGTTTGAATCGGAACCGGAACCGAACTGGAGTATCTGCACAGGTGTGCGACCACTCATCAGTATCAAACGGTTTGGTGGAACCGTTGAACAGTGGATTTGCAATAATATATCTTAATATCCTGTGGGTATTAAGATATATCATTGCAAATCTTGAAAAAATAAAATCAAACTATCACAAAAAAGGAGAATGGCTCAGGTTTAAAGGACAAACGGGTTGCTTGATATCCTTTCTGCTTGTGGGAGCAGTTATGGGCGAGTTGCAGTGATGCCTCACTGATTTTGCACAGCAGAAATTTTGTGCGAAAATACTGCCACTCTTACCGTGCACCACGGATACACTTTGGAATACACCTTAGAGTATTTTCCTTTAATGTATCTGGAGAGCTTCTCATTTCCTCCCTTGTGCCTGTGGTCCAACAATATCTAGCGCACTTTGTGCATATTAATAAATAAATAATAAATAAATATCCGCTCAGATTCAACAACAAATAATGTTCTCAATGCAAGGTTCCGCAGTTTAGCGTAAGCTCACCATAATTGTCGAAATCGGAAAAATTCAGAGCAATTTTACGGTGAATGTGGCCTCAAGTTAAGTCATTTCGTGTCGATGCGAGCTTCAGTCACAAGAGGAGGGGCCAATAAGTTCCATATCCCAATAGCTAAACTCTTTTGCAGACGATTCAGTTTTATTCATAGAATTATCCCACAGTTTGAGAAACTTCGCAAAAAGCGCGCATTGCCGTTATCGTATAATGCATTCAAAACGTTGTTACATGGCTGTCCATATTGGTGAGGATACAGGTTTTCTGATCTTTATGATATCGTAATCTATAAATTTATGTGGCCGGTTGTTTGTTTATGTTGTTGTTGTTCTTTCTCTGTTATTTTACTCTATTTTATTCACATGAGCATATGATTGTGTAATAAATGATAAATGATACGCAATGTAGCAAAGCAAGCACAAAAACCCTCTGACGCTGTCACCAGCCGCACAACACTGTTACGGTAGGTTGCTGACAGCTGGTGAATTTCTGCATGGGTTGTGCTAATTAGGTCGGGTATCTTTTGACCGTTTCCCGATGTCTTTTTCTTTTCCGATCTTGGTCAGTCCTGCAGGCTTGCCTGAACATTTGATTATCATATTAGGCTCGCTATTGAAAGGAACTGCAGAAGGTGCCTGTCTCGTTATCTTACAATTTCGCCTTCCATTGAATTTATTTATTTATTTATTTAACTCATGTGCACCGCACAAGATGGAAATATGTACAAAAGAGAACACCAACACAACGAATGAAACGAACATAACAACAACTGAAAAACAAAAAAAATTCAGGGAACTAATGAGAATGGCGTCATCTACAGGTGACGGTTGAGGGTTACTTTGAACTTTTTATGATTGCTTGGAAAACTGAATATTGTGGATAGTTTAGCATACTAGGTCCCTGCTTTGTACGTGAAAAAAACCCCTTCGAATCGAAGATCTCGGCTGGCGTAGCAAAAGTTTGGTTTTACTTCCTCTAGTGTTAGAAGCCAAAAAAGCATAAAACTCTTCTAGTTGTTACTAACAGGGGTTTGTTAGTACATTGAGGCACACTGTGAATGCAGAGTATTGAATAAGAAGGTACATGAATGAAGAATAGTTATAATAGCTTTACAGATACCAGTGAAAACTGTTCTCTGTTATCGTTCCGAATCAAAGTCTTTAGAAATCTTCCAGGAATCCCTCTTGGGAGCCACAGTTTATCATGCATGCAACGGATCCGCTAAGCGAAGAAGGAATGCCTACACGTATCAGAGATCAGCAAGCACTGGTATTTTTCTGGATTTCAGTTTAGTAAAAGACATCCGAGAGATAAGAGACATCTTCATGTTAAGTTTGTTCACCATTCATCTTCGGTTTTCCAGGCCTACGAGCTATGTCGTGCCAATTACACGTTCCTGTTGACATCACAACTGTTCAATGTTCACCGTGGAGTCAAGAGAGTGGCAACAACTATGGACTCTGCAGTTGCAGAGCATCAGAAGCGATTGAGGTATAGGTCAGTGGAATGATCTCGCATTGCTGTCAGTCCTTGCTTTTCATGCTGCTTTTCACTCCATTGCTACAGGGTGGCTGAAAAGTATTGGCGTCTCAATTGGCACTTCTGTTTCCTTATGTGCGTGTGTTATTCCGTTTTGATTTTATGTAATGTTGACCACTGACCTACAATTCATTTAGTTTCATGGAGCTGTGCGAGAGAAACCAAACCAAATAGAACGATAAAACCATGGGTAGAAACGATTAAAAGAATATCGGGTTGCCTCAGTGAGTGAGCACACAGATCTCCGGGAGTGACGGGACCAGCCTGAACAAGAAAGTGAAAATTCCTGCACTTCCACGTTCGTTTATCCAGCTTGTTGTCAAGGATGGGTTGATACTGCGTTGTTGTGAGCTGTTTAGGGAAGTAACAACCCAGCGATGCGTCAGGGCTGAGTAATGGAAAAAATTTATGGAAATCCTCCCGGTGCGCCGCGCAAAAAATTGTTGTGGACTGATGAGAAAGTTTTCATGAATAAAGTTGTCCACAATCTTCAGAACAATCACCATCATATCAACTATAGCTAACGGCTCTCTAGAAGAATGAAAATAGCTACAATGTTATCGTTGAAGAGTTCTGTGATGGTTTAAAGGAGACTGCTCACTAATAGGACACCTCCGGTTTCCACAGGCCAAAATGGTAAAATTGCCACCGACACCTCTCAAGATGAGATTGTTGGACAGTCACTGTCTCAATGAAGCAAAGAAACTGCAATATGTCTATTGAGCAGAACTTCCCTTTGCCAATAGGACCGTCAGCATTGAATTCCACACCAAAAATCAGTTATCCTCCTTCACCCTAAACTTGAAGCCAGTGGATTTCTCTATTTGTATTTTAGTGAAGTTGGAACTGGGGAATGAAACATCCTGTAGTCCGAATATTTACCATACGAACTCATGCGAGCTGGTTTCAATTTGATGAGTACTACCTGTGGGAGGCCAGTATCAAGGCCAAGGAAAGCTACAGAAGAAATTTTCTGTGAATCCGATTGATCATTTATGTAGCTGTACATCAGGAACAATAATAAATACAAAGTGATTGTGACTAGCAGAAGAAAGATACCGTTCTTTGTGTCGCGGATACTTTTCAGCTACCCTGCATTTCATGAAAAGATGAAAAGGCCATTGCTAGCATCCTCATTTGGGTAGCCGCTGTGGTCTTGGAGGAGTATAGCATCCTGCATCGCCGTCGCCAGCGACTGCGGCCGCCGCGACGCCCCGCCCACAATTGATGAGTATCGGCCTTACAGTAGCCAGCGACTGCGACGCAGGGTGCTACAATCCGGCAGTGTTATAGCGGCAGTGTTAGTCCGTTACTTGGATTTTCAATTATTCATTAATTGATCAGTCAGTTTTGTTGTCAACATTTTTTTTTTGGTTAGCAAGGAAGCAAGATGATTTTAATGTGATGGTGTAGAAAAATTTTCATTTTACATCTCCCTAGTTACGCCTTCCGCTCAAGGTGTAGAATTCGAAACCCCATTGCCGCATGAGCGAGTTTTCAGCCTGAAATTGTATGCTCGTATCTTTTCTTCCTTACACTTCCACAGGCTGTGGAATTTTATCTCTAGTGTGCCGTTGTGATCAGAACTGAGAATAATTCAATATTTGATTTTGGATCTATAGCTAGTTTTCGTTTCGTGCATTATTCCACGAAAACTAAGCTGTATTATAAGTTCCCTGCTGCACTCATCAGTAAGGTAAAGAAAACTTATAATGTGTGCTATGTGAATTTTCTTACATATGCACACGCAAATGTTTACATATACAAACATATACATGTTTCTGCAAGTACGCTCGCATGCGCACATACATGCATCCACGCCCACAAGCAAATGTAGAACCTATGTATGCGTGAATCTGGGTAAATGTGTAGTGAATTCTACAATCCAAGTTTGTTGCACGAATACTAGGTTAATATATGTATACATAAATACATATCCAAACATATATGTACATATGTATACTATACATGAACACATGCATACACAATAACCCTGGTACCCCATTCTTGAACTCACGATGGCAACTCTGAAATATTAAAACTTTATTTTTCTCTTTTTGGAGCATTAATGGCGGATTGTATTCAAATCAGCCTCATTCTTTTGAAAAATAGAAAAATAACATTGCTGGCGACGAGGGTTAAGAGTGATTTGAGGAAAATGATTAGGCGCTACATCCATAATTGGAGTTTCACATGAGTACTTCTTTGTCGGTGAAAATTTTCCACGATAAGCTAGGTTCCGCAAGGGTACGTAGTGCGTCCTGTGCGGAGAGTTGCACATAGCGGGCAGAATTTTATAAGTGCAGAATTTTACATACGACACCGGCACTGTATGCGCTCAGCAGCCCGAATATGTTCAGCTGATGTGGGATTGTGACGAGCTGACGCACTGCTTTTAAGTAAAAGGAACTTCCATCAATCTTCTCCTCTCCTTTTTCTACGAACTTGAACGTTTACCATCGAAAAACCAATTGTAAATTAAAAAAAAAAACTCGGCATTCAGAAGTCTGTTGTCCCAGATTTGTGTACTCTCTAATTCCTACTCTGTTCCGTATGTAAAACCGAATAATATAGTAGATACTTTCTAATTTGAAAATTTGATTCTGAATAGATCAGAAATCGTTGCACATTTTCAGAGCCTTCAGGAACTTCATCAACCGAGTTGACTCGACATATCCGAGAACGATCGCCCGGTGTAAGAAATTCGTCATGTAGACGTAGTCGCCCGTAAATTTGAAATTGTTTTTCGAGAACAATAGCTGTTCTGTGATCAGGTCTAAAGGATGCATGTATTTTAGATCTAGGTAGTTTCCCCAAAAAGCTTGCGGCAGTTTATTTTACGGGTATTCAGTCATTTTGTTTTGATCATTATTCTCACTCTAATAGTAAACGGCGGATTGAAGATATTTTCTTATTCATCTCAGTATGGAACATTGATAAATGCTGTCAGTTGTATTATGCCTTCTTGTTTACGTGCAGTCAGTTGAACATTCAGAACATTCTCCTCTTAACACATGGGAATTCCATTTTGAAGGAAAACTGCCAAGTCTTCATGTTTGTAGTAATTGTCTTGATGCTGTTCTTTTCGGAAGTAAGCGGTGACCAAAACTGGCCTCACCCACAACACATATGCAGTCACTGTAGGATGATTTTTGTAAAGATAAATTTGGAATTGTCAACTTGACAAAAGCTGAGGAACGAAGCCTGCAGGTAACGCAGAGAGCAATGGAACGACAAATGCTGGGAATAAGCAGGTTGGAACATAAGAAGAATGAAGAAGTAGGAGAAATAAGCCAGCTCCACGAAATTGTTAATTTGCTTTACAAGAGGAAAAAATCGTGGGCAGGGCACGTCGCCAGAATGAAAGACAATCGCTGGACAGTGCGACTTTTGCATTGGTACCCACGAACAAAACGTCCAACTGGGAGACCACCCCTGCGATGGATAGACCCATTATGGAGGCAAATTGGAAGAACGTGGACGCGACTTGCGCAAGATAGAAAAAAATGGCATGGTTGCGAACTGCGCTCGCAATGGACGAGAATCAGTTCAACGTAAGCAACGTAAGCAAATTTGAAATTTACTCACGGTTCACTCGTAGTTTTCATACAACTGTCTGATGGCGACAATAAATAGACATGTGACATATGGCATGCATATGACATATGACATACATGGCATGCATATAACAAAAAATGGGGAAAGTTCAGCCAAAAGCTGGTTTTTTTAAGCGTCAAGTGGTGACTTGATCGAGTTCTCTCGGATCACCCTATACTTCATCAAAGCCTCTCCGACCACCCGGTATTTGAGCATGCGGGCAAAAAGGTCTCTCGGCTGACCCTGTCGAACCGAAAATTCGCTCGGGTTGTCCAGTAGAAGGGCGCGCCCAAAAATATGGTCTTCGGGTAACCCGGTAGGACTGAAATTTCTTATGTAAATCTACTGCCCGTGACCTAGGATTGTTCGTCGGTAATTCACTTAAAAATAACGAAGACTACGACCCGCCGGTGGATCGTACGTGTTTTAACCTTTTTTCTTCAGTGGAATTCCCTCAAATCCCCTGATCCTATATGAGTGATTTCACATGCTGATTACGAATATGATATCCATTTTGTACCGTAACGCAGTATTGAAGGGATACATTATGCACATTGTAGGTACTGCATGCATTTTTTGATTGAACCTAGTGAAACCTTGCACAGCAGGGTTATTTGAAATGCTTTAAAGGCACAGTCCCACCTCAGAATCATTTTTGAGATTTCCGCATTAGATGAATCTCCAGTGACTGCTGATCAGAATGGTATAAGTGATTTCGTTCAAAACCACCAAAAACCTCTGTTTTCGACACCCTTCTTTGGAGAGCCATTGGGCGGAATCGGGGGGCGGGGCCTAGCACCTTTCGATTAATTCACTCAAAGAAGTCCACTTTCTGGGGATTAATTCTACTCATCGAAATAGTTCCTCATCCACTTCCTAATAAAATAGAAACTGCGTTTCAAGTATTGCTAGCAAGCGAGTACATGGTGCGGAAACCCTGCAATCTCGAGCAACATCGAGGAGCCAAGGCGGGTTTATGAGGTTTCCACACCCCGTACTCATTGCTGGCAACACATGAAACAGATTTTCTATTTTATTAGGAAGTGAATGAGGAACTCTTTGGATGAGAAAAATTATCCTCGGAAAGTGCGCTCCCGGGAGTGAATTAATCGAAAGGGGGCTAGGTCCCGCCCCCGACTCCGCCCAATGGCTCCTCCAAAGTCGGGTATGGAATATAGAGGTTTTTGGTGGTTTCGAACGGAATCATTTATACCATTCTGTTCAGCAGTCACTGGAAATTCATCTAATGCGGAAATCTCAAAAAAAAAAAAACGATTCTGAGGTGAGACTGTGCCTTTAACACGAACATAACACAAATAAAATGAGTTTTGAAAAAAAGAAAACATAATTCATCCAGTAGACATTCCAATGCCTTTTTCCCCTTACTGATGAGTGCAGAAAAGGCATGTGCTAGTGTTTAGAATCCGTATAAGGGTAATGCACGAAACGGAGTCTAAACATATAAAACGAAAAATTCTAAGAACCAATCAATACGATAACAATGTCAAAACTTCTTTCATTATTATAATATGTTTTTGGTAGCGGAAGGCATTTTTATGTGGTTACTGCAGGCATACTGTAGATTTCTACAGTATGGACATGGTAATGCAGCTAAGAAGCCTCTGCGTGCGGAGTAGATCTCATATTCGTTATCAGCCTATCAAATGTTCGCCTTAGTACCACCCCGCCTCTGAAAACAAGGCACAAATTCGCGTTGGTTCAGAGACACAAAACGTGCATTATAGCGAGTGTGTTAATTTTAATCACCACATTGATAGCGTTGCCGGTAATGTCTCGAGGGTATTATTCGCACTTTTTCGGAGCGTACATTGCACTGATCACATTGTTCCCATCAAGTTTTGTAAAGTATATGTTCTCCCAATTCTAGAATACGGTTGTCATATTTGGAGTCCCCATCTTAAGAAAAACATCGACAAGCTATAAAAAGTGTAAAAAAACTTTCGCGAGAGTCTGATATTACCGAGTACTCCCGAATGAGAACTATCCATTTTCGCTTCCGAGCTACAAAATCAGGTTGCAGAAAGTAAATCCTAAAAGCCTGCTTTATAGAAGAATCGAAGCTGATGTGTTGATGGGATTCAAACTGCTCCGGGGCAAAGCTCGACTCGAACCATCTGACTTCTGGATTAGTCGTTCAGTCGGTGCATGTACGGGGTGACAAGAAATTATGGAACGGGGCTTTCACTACCATTTCTTTTGCTATATCACTCGCTGTGTCTGGTGCCTGTGGTCATTTTGACAAGGGAATGTAGACCTTCCAACACCATTATGCTTTTATCCATAAGGCCGGAAACGCCCTGGTTACAGCGCAGAAAAAATTTAAGGCTTCATCACGAAAAAAAAACCACATTGGAACGCAAGGTTATTAGTAGTCAAGATCACGGAATTCAATCCAATTAAGTCATGTCTTCTGGAGCGCATTGGAGTAGTTTACTCGAGTAAAGACTTCCGAAGTGACGAACAACACTTTGGACAAAGCCTGGAATGAATTCCCGAAGAGTGGCGAAGAGCAGTGGCAGAAGCTGTGGACGACTTTTTAGAACGAAGAAAGAAGAGCACTGAAGCAATTCGTGATCATTTTGATGACTGTCCCCTTATGTACAAATACGCATGTTTTCAATTGCACCATGACATTTTTTTTCGCCAGAAAATTAAGAAAGATTCCAAACCCGTTCATAATTTTTTTGCCACCCTTTAGAGAAAGCCGTAATCTCGTATCACCTGGACTTGGCTCAGCTGAGCGGAGTCTCCAAATAAATACCGTCTTTGAAAGAGTTCTTCGATTCCTCAACAAGCTACCTTCTTCGCTTGTCCTTCTTCCTTCCTCGTTCAAGCTCAAGCGGAAGCTTCGTGACGTTGACCTTTAGTGGTGCTTGGAATCAATGATTTTGTGTAGATTTCACCACACATGTTTTCACTAGCTAATTACCGCTTTGGCTTCTCCTAATTCTATTTAATTCTTATTTATCTTATTTTATCTTATTTCTTCATAACCACAATGCCGATAACATCAGTATGCTTGTTCCTGGCTTTTCCAGCAGATTTTAGCGGAAGTTCTCAGGCAGCATCATGTATCATCCGACGATCCCGCTGTCATCGGAGGCGAGGCCGAGTAGGTTTCATCGGTGCGTGTACTCGTGCGTGGGCCGCGGGAGTCGAGCTCGTCGTAGGCTGCTCAGTGGCTCCACGACGACGTCACCACATCGATCTGCCGCCGGCGACGGCCTCCATTCCGCTGCCAAGCGCCGTGATGACGGGCGGCGCGTTGCTGTTCTTCTCGTCTCTGCTGGTGTCCGTCAGTGGGGGGTTATTCACTAAGACTACCTCGGAATGGGAACACTATCATGACCATGAAGCACTGCTCGACAAGTTGTTGGAGATCGTTCAGAAATGCCCCCAGGTAAGGTGAAGCAGGCTTAGAACGCCGTTCGATTCACGTACTGCTCAGTACTCGCTAATATAAGCGCCACAACCCTCTACCACAACGAGTTTTTTTTTGCAGGAAAAAGTAGAATGACACAGCTTTGATCGTTTCCTTCCATACCACTAAGAATACACTTCCACTTCCTTTCTGCTGTTCTATCGCCATCAACAAAAAACTCCCACATTTCTTCTCATTTCTTCTCTTCTTTTCTCTCATCTCTACAACGCTCAGTTTCTCTCGCACGTAAATATCTGTTTTAAGGAGCTAATCAGCGCCACAGCTAGCGATAGCCTGAAAAAAGTGCATGTTATTGCTTCCTATTGAAAGGCACACACATTGATCAGCTAGTAAATCCTTTTAAAAAGTCCATCTAAGGACTATTCTGAAGATCTTCGGATCATTTCAAATATGTTTTCCTCCAGTTCTTCTGAGGCTGCTGAGCAGCTTTCCTGAGACCGAGCTTCTGGCTCAACACAACATATAGTCTTTGTTGACGTTTCTGTACGGAATTTCCTCAGATTCATTTTCGAATACGTAGATTCTAGGAGACCTGTTAGCCACGGGAAGTGCGTTTTTTTTTTCTGAATAAGAAAAGAGCGGAAGTGCTGCTGTACTTCTTAGTTTCTCATCAGTGATTGGGGTTCTAATAAATTCATGGGAATTCCTGTACTCCATTGATGTAAACGAATTTGCCCAGGTTCTCTGCATGCAAAAATTGCAACAATCTTAGGAGGAGGTCCTCGTCTCTATCACATCCTAGTCTAGCACAGCCAAGTCTTGCCATAGGGTTGACGTCATAGCAACTCAGTTTCAATGAAATCGTTGTTACTGAGGCTGTTCCGCGTCTCTCGCTATTATAAAAAATCGTAATTGTGAAGTAAAATTGTGAAGAAAATAAATAAATAAATCAAATAAATGAATAAATATTGGGTATGCACATAAATCTGAAACTCAAAAGTTCAAAACAATTTACACCAAAAAGGCCACAGGAAAATTAGAACTAATATTTTGATCCATATTTATGGAAATTTTATTTATTTACCTCTGTTCACAGCGAACTATGCCTTTAACAAATTTTGTACATCGTGGAGATTGAAATGCGAAGTTATCGAGCACCAGCGCTACGCTCACGCTTTTGCACCAGCTCGCACTAGTGATAGGTGAAGGTATCGTGATATGATCTCGAAGGAACAGTATTGAATCAGACTGGCCATGACCACGAGTATCCTCAGACTTCGCCAGTTCAAAACGAATCAAAATGAATCGGTGATATAAGAGATAAGGGTCGTGGAAATGGTACGTATCGATCCCCACGTTACATCGCAATGGGTCACTGCCAAACGGAGCTCATCGCCTCTTTCGTCTGGAGTCTCCTTGTCATAAAACAAGTCAAACTCAAGGGATTGGAAAAAGTTTCAGGATCAAACGAAAAACCTCAGCAGAACAAAAAAAAGATAATGTCAAGAGATGGAGTAATTTGAGAAGTGAGCTGAATAATCTTGCAGTAGGTGTGGTGAACCGGATCTCTGAGCTAGCTGTTTGCCCACATCTGAAGTAGAGATTGGGCGGGACTATAGGATGGCGCAAGTCAAGGATTTCTTTTTTAAGCAAAGGGACCCATATGTACCAGTGGCGGACGCAGAAAGTGGGCGGGAGGGGGTTCTGGATGATATCTATCCAGGTGGATGAATTTTTGCGGAGCTTTCCCCGCTGGTGATAGGAAATTTCCTGCTGCCTTGGGAGCCAATATCTTAACCTGTTTTCTAGTCGCTATATGTGGATCTTCCGGTGTATTTCTACAAATTGAACCCAACTAGTTGAATCAATTATTGTTGTCTCATTCTTACTAGTTTTATAATATTAACTGGAGAGGTTAAGCATTCAATTGAATAAACGTAGAAGTGCGCCAGTGGCGGTTTTCATGAACGTTCCCGGGAATGTGGCCTACACCCATTTCTGAAACGGATAAGTTCTTCAGACAGGAATGGATATACATTACCATAGCGACTCGCCTCATTCAGCGATGAAAAGTAATGCTCAGGAAAGCACGATACGCTACGTTTTGTTTGAGAATTTTGCCCAGTTTGNCCACTGATATGTACATACCTGCGAATAATAATGGAGGTGTGGTAGGACGTAAATCTGTATATATAAAAATGAATGTCTGTGTGTATGTGTGTGTATGTGTGTGTATGTATGTTCCGAATAGAAATCGCGGAGAGTTAACCAATCGGGACCAAACTTTGCACACCTATACAACTCGGGCCGGCGGAGGTTTTAGGCTACCTTAGATTATCGATTGTTATTGATTTATCGATTTTATTGATTTTTCGCAATTTTCGCCCACGGGTCGGTGAGGACATGTCTACTGGGGTTATCGAATACGCTGAGAACGAATATGACAACCGTTTCGCGCCAAGTATTGATTTATCGATTTTATTGATTTTTCGCTATTTTTGCCCACGGGCTGGTGAGGACATGCCTACTGGGGTTGTTCGATACGCTGAACACGAATATGACAACCGTTTTGCATGAGGTATTGATTTCTCGATTTTATTGATTTTTCGCTATTTTTGCCCACGGGTCGGCGAGGACATGTCCACTGGGGTTCTTCAATACGCTGAACACGAATATGATAACCGTTTTGCCCCAAGTATTGATTTATCGATTTTATTGATATTTCGCTATTTTTGCCCACGGGTCGGTGAGGACATGCCTATTGGGGTTCTTCAATACGCTGAATACGAAAATAGCAATCACATTCCACGAAAACATAGAGTTATTGATTCTGTCGATTTTTCTGCCTTCACTTAGTGATAAGTAAGAACATGTCCACTAGGGCTCTCCAACACACTGAACGTGAATATAGCAAGGATTTTAGGAGAATTTACCGCCGAAACAACTGCTCCTACTTTCTGACAGAGGTGAATGAAAAAGGATTTCTGGGCTGATCATGAAAATGACGAGCACTATGAAAGGATCGTTGGGTTTAATAGTTATCGGCATCAGCGTTAAACTGCCGGGAGAAATGAAATACCCGAGCGAAGCCGGGCATACCGTCTAGTATCTGTATATATAAAGTAGAATGTACGTGTGTGTATGTATGTTCCTTATAGAAATTGCGGAGAGTTAACCGATCGGGACCAAACTTTGCACACATATCCATCTCGGGCCGGTGGAGGTTTTAGGCTACCTAAGATTATCGATTGATTATCGATTTATCGATTTTACTGATTTTTCGCAATTTTCGCCCAGGGGTCGGTGAGGACATGTCTACTGGGGTTATCCAACACGCTGAACACGAATGTAGCAACCGTTTTGTAACAAGTATTGATTTTTCGATTTTATTGACTTTTCACGATTTTTGCCACGAGTCGGTGAGGACATGACCGCTGGGGTTCTTCGATACGTTGAGCACGAATATGACAACCACAACAAAACAACTTTTCCTACTTTCTGACAGAGGTGAATGGAAAAGGATTTCTGGGCTAATCAAGAAATGATGAGGTCTATGAAAGTATCGTTGGGTTTAACAGTTGCCGTCATCAGAAATGCCGGGAGAAATGAAACACCCGAGCGAAGCCGGGCATACCGTCTAGTTGTACAATAATCTCAACAACATTTTCGGATATCTGTTTTGGGTACTATGGAATAACGTGAATAAATAAGGCATTACCAACACCTTTGCAGCAAAATTCAACTTGGAATCAAGCAGGACATCTTGATCTCCAACTACATTGCTCTTTCTCAGAATTGCGCCACATATGTGTGTACTTCATATTCTATTTGAGAAGAATCAGCGAAATGCACGAACTCACACTTGTCAAGGTTTACAGTTCAGTTCGTAGATGAAACCCACTTTAGTATCTTCTGTATGGAATATTTGGGAGCCCCTTTGCAATTCAGAGACGCCCCTTTTGAATATGTTCTGTAGAGTTCAACATCAACCGTATGTCTTCTCATCTGTTAACGCAAAGTTCGGCTGAACGTAAAGACTTAAAGTTCGAATTTTTAAAATAAACGAATTTTGAGTCTCTACAATTATCATAAAAATTTGAACTTCAAGGTCTCACATTAAGTCAAGATTTACGTTAACAAAAGTTGTGGAGGAAAATTGAAAAGCCTATATAATTTTGGCCGACACTGTACTATACCGACTCTTTTCTTAACCGCCTATAACGACCATACGTNAAACAAGGTTTTAACTAGCAAATCGTTGTCGACAAGTTTGACGTCATTATGCCACCCAAAACCAAGTTGTCGACAAGCTTTTGGGAAAACAACTTGTCCACAAGGAAGAGAAGAAACAAGTTGTCGACAACAATTTGTCAAAAACAACCTGTCAGCAAGCTTTTGGCCGAACACATTGTCGACAAGGAAGTGTAAAACCAAGTTGTCAGCAAGCTTTCGGACGGACAAGTTGTCGGCAAGGAAGTGTAAAACCAAGTTGTCGACAAGCTCTTGGGCGGACAAATTGTCGACAAGGATGTGTAAACCAAGTTGTCGACAAGCTTTTGAGAATGCAAGTTTCAGATGCGATCAGAAACTTGCTGGCCAAAAGCTTGTCGACAAGTTGTTTTTGGGGTTCTGAGTAGATCAAAAATCGAACTGTTGCTCACATGCGGTGAATCGCTGTGTGTGGCGCGATCCTCTTGATAACTTTTCTAAAGAATGTAGTGAAACCTCTCATATCCTTCAACTTTTTGATTCAGAGGTCTTTCACCGTTGACTAAATGTTATTAGCGTCCCCATTGTTGTTAAAATTCTCTGAAGTTTCTTTTTCATGCTTTCTGATCACTCGAACACGGAGTACATATCGGTCCGAGGAAAAAACTCTGGTAAGCGCGACAGGAAAAACTGAAAAAAAAACGGCAAAAGATAAAAGTTCATATACATAACTAGTCCATAATATGATGCCACTGGAACGGACTTCGCTACTATGTAGATGATGTAGTTACCATCAAAAATGGTAAATTTTCATTTCCCACAAGCTTAATAGCTCCTGCAGACAATTCCCAAGGAGTTGGTCACCGGATTGTTTGCAAGAATTTTTTCTACTAAGAGTAACGTTTTACAGTAGTTTCCGACCTGTTTAGCCGTTGTTATTTGGAACGCCTTTAAGAACTTGCATAAAATATTCTTCTTTTTTGAATGAGGCGCAACGCAAACATCCTGGAGACTTTCGTCTTCCGAACGAAAGAGCCCGGAGACTCAAATGAACTTTCAGATTGCTTTGGAAAGAAATTACAAAAAATGGTTATCCACCGAATACAGAATGTTTTTAGAAGTTTTGGAGAGATGTTTCAATTAATCATGACTTAGTTTCTTCGTCTGAAGCCTAACGTTACTTGCTTATCTTTAGAACCACAGTTAAAAAATTTTTTAAGCATATTTTGAGGAAAATTTGTTTAGGTACGTGGAGGATGACATTTCGCATGCGAGCGCTAGTTTAACATACATGCGGGTGCTCTTGTACGGCTAAGGTGGGCATACCGTAGAACGCACATTTCTCAAAATTTTCTGAAACCATCGTAGGATTGCTCCATACGGGTGTGTATCATCGTGAGGGAAAACGGGGTGTGGTACTGTTTTGCGATTGGTTCGTTCAAATCCTCCTCCCGCCCATTACGGTTGACTCGTTCCCTTTGAGCGCGATTCCACCATACACAACTATGTAAAATTCGAATGCGACCCGGACGAGTTGATCGTAAAGGGCGGGAAGACTCCGCCTCGTTTTCTCTGACCATGATACACACCCGGTCCATACACTGGTAACGAAATCGACATTTGGTCCACAATGTAGCACCATTGTTGTGAGGTAGATACACTGTAGAAATTGGTAGGAAAAGTCATAGTTGGCATGAAAATCGTGAGAATAGGCAGCATAGTGTAACAGCTGTACTCAACTTTTGAGTGAAGCGCTTATAGCTGTTACAGAACAGCTTTTACATCCGTACAAATACGGCGTAATGGTGCAGAACGGTCCAATGCGCGATCAGCCTGCCAAGACATTCCCGTTCAGGTTTTTTTTTTTCCTGGAAACTCTGAAGGTTCTTACGTCTATTACATGATACATAATAATATGACCAATGCACAAGAACCTAGGAGCCTGTAGGACCAAAGCTTACTATGTATGGTTCTGGTACTTATTTCTACAGAATAATTCCCGTTTCAGGATAGCTTAA
>JARK01001488.1:4139-32970 GCA_000688135.1 Ancylostoma ceylanicum | reverse complement strand
GGGGGGGGGGGGGGGAACAGCACCGATATAGCACCATCTGACTATCATCTTTTCCGTTCAATGCAGCACGCCTTGGAGGGGGAAAAGTTCAATAACCATGACGAATTCAGACTTGCTTCTTTGAGAAGGTAGTCCAACTCCTGAGCGAAAGATGGTGAAGAGTTGCCGATAACAATGGAGACTATATTTTGGATGAAGATGGTGTAGTATTGTTGTTATAATAAATTTTATAAACTTCCAAAAACCGACATTTTAGCTATACCAACCTAATGCATACAATACCTTCCGTATACAACATACAATACCTCCCTTATACAAAGTTCCAGTAAAATAAGAAATCCATAAAATAGCCTAGTAAATCGCTTTTCGGGGCAGAGCGACTATTTGATACTTGATACGCGTGGCAGAGCATATGCTTGAACTCTGTCATAGTCTAAACACATGTTCTTCGCAGCTGTAATAGAATATCTCAGAAGGAATCTAAGCGACTGCAAACTTCCATAGTTCTTTCTTTTCTCCTCCGTGCGTTTCCGTCGAGCTGATGGTGAGCCCTACATCAGGATTCAGCAACAGAAGGAATTCTTTCAGTGTGCAAATGTTAGGTTGTAGGTAAAGTTTTCGCGGTTTTTAAAATTTTGCCTTTCTCAACCCCACGCTACTTTGCAGCGACCTATCTTTTGCATATATAAGGTGGTTAGGTATGTGCAAGTTTATTAGTATCATTCACTATAAACTCCTGCGCAAGCCCTGTCAGGGAGACAAATTTTTCGAAACAGTACATTTGCGGCCTTTTAGTATACGGCTTCAAATCTGGTGAATTAGCAACCGTATCCAGTCGCCGTAATAAAACTTTATTTGGGGACGGTGCAGTGACCGAACGCCCTGCGCAGGACTGGTCCAGACGCTTTTGTGTTGGCGAGTCGACAGCAGTCAATTACGGCAGCTGGTAGATTCAGATCCAAGGCAAACTATGTGTGTAAGGACACAAGTCTTGGCTGTTCACTTTAGCAGCATCGCCGATCATCTGCGCCAGTTGGGAAAGGTGTAAAAGATATCACAGTGTGGGATGGTGATTTGACGGAACACGATCTCCCACGACGTGCCGAGGTGGCTACTGAATTGCCCTGGTGCAGACGCATAAAAAAATGGATGAAGCCAGTCTTCACAGCAGATGAGAAGTGGTGTCTGTACGTCAACGTCAAGCGCAGTACACCTTGGGTTGATAAGGATGAGCAGCGGGAGCCGCAGCCAAACGCAGATTTCCACCCTCTGAAGGTTATGATCAGTGCTTGGTGTGACTGCAAAGATATCACAAACTGCGAGGTACTGCCACGCTACATTTCGCTCACAGTAGACCTGTACTGTTAGCTGCTGGATAGAATGACCGCAAAAATCGCAGAAAGGGGTCCGAACTACGGCACGATCCAATTTCTGCACGACCCTGCTCGTCCACTCTTTATAAGAGTGGCCCGCCAGAAGCTACTCGACTTTCAATGGGAAGTGCTGACTTCAGCACTGTACAGGCCTGATCTTGTGCCAAGAGATTACCAACTTCTCCTGACTCTCTCTAACGTCTTGCAAGAGAAAGCGTGCGATGATGAAGATGACTTGGATCGCAGGTTAAGCAACTTTTTCGAGTCAATGCTAGTACAGTTCTATGCCGAATGCATCGAAACAACTCCCAAAAATTGACAAAGAGTAATAGTATGTGATATATGATTTATTCATTTTTTATGTGTTTTCCTTTTCTTAAAAAGTCAATAAAGTATAATGTTTCAAAAACCGCGAGAACTTTCCCTACAACCTATGTATAATAGCTAAGGCATCATTTATTTATTTATTTATTCATGCACTCGTATATGCGCCATTTAAAACAAGAAAGAAAACAAAACCTACCAAATCGCATAAAACCTTGCAAAAACCGTAAATTTCTTGAAAGCCCGGGACAACAAAAACAAAAAAAAAACAATCGGTGCACAAACAACCTCTTTAGACCCACATGTCGCCATGTCATCCGTGGTGCGAGCAGAAAATTAGATTTGAACAGCGCTGTGATTAAAAAGCAACCGACACAAAGTAGAGCCCCAATATGCAGGAGTAAGTAGTACTGATTATCAAGATTATCAAGATTTAGGGATCTGCCTTGTGATACGTACTCATATCCTTCCTGGGAACAAGGCCGATCCTGAGCTGTGCTAGCGAGACACCAATTAAAAGCAAAGTGAGTTCCGCTATAGAGCGCGTGCATAATTAGTGCTACCACACTGATGGAGGTGCTTGAATGTTTTCCCTGGATGGGATGGGCGGCATCTGTGGAAAAGCCTGCAGCCTTCGCGGCTAGTTGTCGCTCACTTCAACGGCTATACTTTAAATTCATATATAAAAAGCGGTCAGGATTAATTAAAAATCCAATCCAGGAAACTTATCTGGCTTGAATCTCTGCTTGGCGAGGTGCTATAGTATATACTTCACTTTTGACTATAGTTCCAAAAAGGATTGCCCACTACACTGCTGTACATATGTGTTGCGACACCCACTGCTCAGCGACTGAGTAGTCAAGTGCGAAAGATGCTTGACTGTCATATAGAGGGTTGGTGGTTCGAAACCCGTCATGGGAATGCATTTTGCATTTTTGCTTTTTGTTGCTTCTATGTTGCTGAAATTAGATTTAATAGGTTAGAACATGGTATCTATCATAAGTGACGTACCAGCAACGGAATAACCACACGGAATATTTAGAGTAGTTTATTCATCGTACAGTTTTCCTTTCCAGGTTTTGTGTCCCAAACTTTTAAATTTAATTTCAACAACATAGAAAGGTTAACAAAGCGCGAAACGGATTCCCATGTCGGGTTCAAACCGTCGACCCTCTGCCTAACAATCCAGTATCTTCCCCACTCTGTCGCTGAGCTAGGGGTGATGCAAATCATGTTTGGCGCTCCTGGCAGAAATGAACTATATACTCTGGCACGTTGCCAAGCATAGCTTCAAGCCAGATAGGTCTCATTCCGATCTGCGAGTTTGGCCTCTTGCACCGCCCTTGTAAGGAGGTGAATGCTAGACACTAGAGTACTGTCGCTCAAAAATTAATTTCCGGGTCTCATGCCCTTTCTGCGTAGCTGTGAAAATCACTTCCACTGCAGCAATATTCAGTTTTACTCAGAAACTAGCTAGTAATGAATATAATGTAAACAAAAGTACAGCTTAGTGCAAATAACGACGATGAGGGACACTTCAACACAGCTCTCGGATTTATCTCATAGTTAGTTTTCATAGAAAGCTAGTTGAATGGCGATTAGCCTAGGTGTGCTGGCGAATAGCAGCCAGTCATTGAGTCATCTCCAATTTCAAGCGTTATAAGTCATGAAAGCTCCTAAAAAGTGACCCAAAATCGGACTCTAACGATGAAAGGTGATTAGGGACTTGTTCACTGATGAATAGGCTAATACTATAGGAAAGGGGGCTAATTAAGATTAGACGATAATCTCCACTTATGTAATTAGGGTGAAACGCTACGTCAATCGACTAGAAATTGCATTTAACGCATCGTGAGGGCGGCTCTAACATATATCCGCATTTTTGCACACGTCTACTACTGCAAGATAAGGTGGGACGGTAAGAATGAGCAGCTACATGTCGTCAGTTTTTTCTCGATAACCTCCAAAGAATTTCAAACATTGGACCTGTAATACTGCCGAAGCAAGCAGACATCTTGATAAATAGAAAAGAAACAGAAAACCGGAGAGCTGAGGTTACGGGAACTTCCAGAAAATCACAGTAACACAGCGCAAACTTCTAGTGATGCGAGGAAAGACAGAGAGCTTAGCAGTCCTGACTACATCCATTTATCTCCATAGATAATCTCCAGGGTATTTTTACAGGAAGGGCAATGTTATTGATATCAAACGTATGCATATTCTCTGAAAGTAAAGTTTAAGAACTAAAGGTACATTTCTTTGAAGGTACTACTATCTTAGTGTTAGGGTGAGTCATAAGTTTTAGAAATTTTTCAAAGATTAGTAGCTCTTTATACACAAAGAGACGAGGTGTTTTTCATAGACAAGTAAGTGCCACGTGGCCAAGACTTGCTAGCAGCACGATCATGTTCCTGGATCACTCGATCATTTGCTCTCTGAGATGGCAGAAAGACAACACGTCCGTGTGCTCGTTCTCCATTACTTCTATAGAGGATTCACAGCCGTCTAAGCTTGTAAGAAGATCAATGCCAAAGAAGGAGAGTGTCATGTATCAGTATCCAACGTCTACTAGTAGTATGGAAGTTTTCGCTCCGGAAACCATTCGCTGTTAGAGAGAAAGCGATCAGGAAGGGCATCCATTTACGATACCACGTTGGAGGCACAGGAGATACTGAAAAGCCCGCAGATGCAAAGCAGGAGCCTTGCAATGTATGTTGCAGACAATTGCAGTTCGACTCTCGCACAAAATGGACCTGATACCCAAAAAGCCCTCGGTAATCCTACAAGTTTTGTCCGAAGCCGACAAAAAGCAAAAAGTAGCCTTTTATTGCGACCTTCTGAAGAAACATCACAGGCGAAGTTTTTTTTTTTTTCACCGAATCATCAAATATGGTGTTTATGCGATAATCCTGACCAATCCGCGCAGTGGATGCAGCGCTCTGAGAAGCGCCATTCGGTTCATCGCAGGAATATTCCTGGAAAGAAGAGCATGCTCACCGTTTTCTGGTGCGTCGATGGACCTATTCTGTGGAAATTAGTTCAACAAAGAAAGATATTGATGTCGACTATGTGTGCCAAGAACTGGAGGAAATGGTCTTCAATCCAGAACAATGTAGCAGAAAACGTGATCAGATCTTGCTTCTGTGGACAATTGCCGCCCGCACTTTGCAAGGAAGACCCAGGAAAAACTGAAACAGCTGCAATTGGAAGTTCTCCCACAGCCTGCATATAGCTCCGTCCTAGCTCCTCTGGACTACCATTTCTTCGAAAGTCTTGAACACAGGCTGAAGGGAGAACAGCTCAAAAGCGAGGACGACCGGAAGCTCGAGTTATCCGCGTTCTTCAAGTCAAAGAAGCGCTCCTTCTACGGCTACGGCATTCGCAGACTCGCTCGTCGTTGGTAGAGAGTCATCGATCATCATGGTTCATACTTCCAACAAACATATGAGTCCTTTATTCGAAACAAATTAATTTTGAAAATTTCTAAAACTCATGACTCACCCTAATAATTTTCCAGCTCCTAACAACCTTTCCCGGAGTATTTCTGAAAGCCGAGCTCGACAGCAAGAAGAGGAAACGCCTAAAGAGTGGGCCTCTAGCCACCTCGAAATAATTACTCTTGGATACGAGCACTGTTTCCAAGAATAAAGAAGGAAGTTCCAGTAAAATCCATGACTTTTTTGGAGAATAGCGCAGGTGGAATGGAAACAGAGCTCAATAACCCTTTACTACCAGGTTTCCCTTTCTAAGGAGATCCGTAAGGTATAATAGAACTGCAGCAGAATGAGTTTGTACAGAGAACTGTTCTCAGGAGCTGTTTTTGGTGGAGAAGGGTCGCGGTGGCGAGCCAGAAGGGCCGCAGCAGAATACAGAACAGAGAGTGATAGTTACTATACCTGCCTTATACATATATGAAGCCAGTTTCGTTGCGAGCAACAAAAACAAGAGCCCACAGGCTTGAGACAGGAGGTGCTAGGGTTCCGGGGTGTATCGGAGTCGGTAACCAGTAGCCTTCCAAGGCAAAGCAAAATGATGGAAACTGCAATGAATCCAGGGCGTTTCCAGGACAGTCCGCAAATACAGATTGTACTTTTTTATGACAAGGTTTGCCACCTCATGATCTCTAAAACAAAAGTGGATGGACGATATGAAATGCGTAGTCAATAAACGAGGAGGAGATATCTACATATTGGAAATATGCCAGCGAGCGATATGTGGAAGAGAAGCGCGACGACCCCTCCCCCACCGTTTCTGAGTGAATGCCGCGAAAGGCGGGCTGTTGACGAGCTGAGAGACCACCAACAGAAACATTCGTCACGCAGCCATAGGTCCGTAGGAAACAAGCGCGTGCTTCCTGCTCGAACAAGGATCACCACAGAAAAAATTGCTTCCATTGCTTTCTTCGTGAGCTGTGATACCTAAGCTAATTGTAAGTACATATTATTATAAGATGGCTAAAATCTTCCTCTCCTTAGCGTTCATCCCGCGCAGTCGCAGGGTCCGCTGTGTTGGCTCCCCTACGCCAGAGAGCACAGTTCTGGGTGTCGTCCTTCGTGACTCCGACTTCTTCCATATCTTTCCGTATTACATCCTTCCATCGCTTCTTCGGGGCGCCTCTAGGGCGCTCACCGGCAACATCCATTTCCATTGCCTGCCGAGTAGGGTACAGTGATGGTCTCCTCATCACGTGGCCATATCAGCACAATCTCTGTGCACGCAGTTTGAGCTGAATAGGTGCAGTCTGCATTATGGTTCTTATATCTTCGTTGGGCATCTTATCGCGTCGGGTAAACCCGCATGCTCACCTAAGCATGCGCATCTCCACAGTGTTCAACATGCGTTCGTGCGCTCTGGATAGCGGCAAGCACTCACTGCCATACATCAATGTCGGTCTGACAACACTGCGATAGATTTTCCCTTTCAGCACTCTTGAACCCCTTCGGTCGCAGAGGATGCCAGTCGATTCTCTCCACTTCAGCCACGCTCATTTGATTCTTCCACGTACTGTTGCATCTACAGTTCCGTCAGCGCTGAAAACACTTCCCAAGTACTTGAATCCTTTTGCTTGCGTCAAGGCAGTTTCGCTCGCATTAAACACGGGCCCATCTTCCTCGATACTGCTCATGATTTCAGTTTTCTTCGTGTTCAAGTTCAGCCCCGAAACCTTGAAAATTCAGAAGCAAGAGGCACCTTGTCTAGCATAGAAGAAAAGCGGACCAGTGAGATCCGTGCTGCTACAATACCCTCGCTAACTTCGTTGAAAAAGAATACGCGGTGCGCGAAGTTGTGTTCTTTTCGTTCCATTGCTATGAATCAACTAAAACGCAGTATATTTAAAAATGATATGGACGACAAAAACCGTAGTAGGTCGTGTTTCGGTTCCACAAGAAAAGCGTTCAGAGTTTTCAGCTCCAGCACAAAATTCTACAAGTTTTTGCTTGCCACTTTTTTGTGGTTAAACGGCTAGTTATTATACAATTCCCAAAATCTGTGTGTATTTGTGAACATTGGACTTCCACAAATTTGTAGGAATCGAAAAAAAAGAAAAAGAAAAAAACGCAATTGTGCGGGCCTGTTCCTCTTTTTTAACGAAGTTAGCGAGGGTACTGTACTTTGACGGCTACAGGTGATGCCGCAAAGAGTTGTTTTCCCACAGACCGAAAATATTCACGGCTCGTTTGTTTCGCTAGAACGGGTATGACGAAACGTAGTAACAGATGTTTTTCTCCACATGAACATCGGACACGAAAGCATCTCATGTGACTTTCACAAAAGCTTTGCCAAAATTTGGCCAGTGTTTCGAGACAAAGATGTATAATAGTTTGGTGATCAAGTTTTCATCGAAACTTGTAGCGGTCATTACCATCATCAATTCATCCTTCCCAGATAAAATATGTGGCTGAGGACATGTTCGAGTAATAAAAAATAGGAAAATAAAAAGCATGAAAGTAAATGAAATAAAAAGCCTTGAAAAGCGAAACAGCACAGGTGAGAAGATGAAAAAAAAGAAAAAATTGGCACTCCAAATGGATCACTCTGCAATTTTCACCACATAACTCAGGCAAAGATATCCCTCGCTGAAAATCCGCTCTTCCCGACGCTTTTCAATAGCCATTTATCAATCCTTTTTCGGGGCGAACCCGCTGCTGTTGGCAGCTCAAAATACGCGAAATTGCCCAGAAATGACTATATGTCAGCATTGTGCACCAAAAAAAAAGTTATTTGATTTAGAACGTCCATGCAGCGCACTGATTGTAGCCGTCAGCGCGCATCAACATTATAGCCTGGTGCTTTCTGGAATTCCGCGGACCTTTATAGAACTTGCTATTATTGGATTATTGTGCTGTCCCCGAAGTCTCATTTCGTAATGTTTCTGTTCAGTACAGGTTGATGAGAACTTCTTCTATTCTTTACTTGATGAGCTTCCGGCGCTTAGCGCCTTCGTCGCATCTTAACAATATTATATAATACATTACACACAATTCAGCAAAAACCTACTTAGTGACTGTCAATACCCACCGAGTGTGCGAGCAGAGGGATTGCAATAAATTCGCTTCAGGACTACAGCGGATATTTACATGTATCGTGATACTGCAATCTGCTTTTGTGGGAATATCGCTGTCCCAACCGCTTTTCGTAGTCTATCAAGCAGTGTAGTTCGACTACGAAAAGCGATTGGGACAGCGATATTCCCACAAAAGCAGATTGCAGTATCACGATACATGTAAATATCCGCTGTAGTCCTGAAGCGAATTTATTGCAATCCCTCTGCTCGCACACTCGGTGAGCATTGACAGTCACTAAGTAGGTTAGTGCTGTATTGCGTGTAATGTATTATATTGTAAAGATCCGACGAAGGCGCTAAGCGCCGAAAGCTCATCAAGTAAAGAATAGAAGAAGTTCTCAACCTGTATTGAACAGAAACATTACTTTCTATTATGTTCAGCAATGAATTTCCGTGGGGGAGGACATGAGGGGACATTAAAGAGAGACAAGTTATTCATTAGGGCTGTGGCATACTCCACAGCGACATACTCCACGTCGCTGTGAAGAAAATGAATGAAAATGATGATAACAAAGTGTTACACATTCTCATGTCTTATCACACTATTTGCATTGGATAGCATGTTGGTGTAGGATCAGTTGCACGAGAACTTTTGGTGGTGAACGGTCGCATTAACAGCGTCATGTGAAGCATGCCATATCCCTTATGGTATCTTGCCATGTGTAACCGACGAAGCAACGGCTGGAAACCTCACATCCTAAACGCAGGCGAGTGCCCCAGGGATCGCTAATATTCTGATGAATGTCTAATAAAATTTGCATGTAAACGAGACAAAGTACCATGACACGCGACAAATAATCGCTGTGACAAGTGGGCACGGCTCACAACCTGACAAGCGCGGGCCACTTCCTGAAAAGCAGCAAAATGATTGGCGTACGGCTATCTAGATGGTAATCCGTGACTACAATTATCTGAGCAATCTGTTGAAATTCTATTGAATAGTGCTTCCCGATTCTAGAAATGGACCTCCCGATAGAGAAGAAGTATAGTTTTGACTTCTGGGAAAAATATCAGTGAGTGTATCTAACTCGAACCGGATTGGGAAACTAGCTGGAAACTAGCGACGTTTTCGGCTAATCCGAGGATGCCACGGATAACAACCATATACTTAGCCGCGGTCCCAAAGACGACTAGGAAGGAATCCAATCAGGCTGTTTGTCGACGCGATTTGAGTGACGAGATTGCTTGAAATAACTATGTGTGTTTAACGCCTGAGTGGGAGCATTGTACAAAAATGTTATGTCTAGGAATTATATAATTATAAATTCAGTCACATAAAGTCACATAATTATAATACAAATTATAAACCCATATACATGTCGGATAGCAGAGCTTGAAGGGCACAGCTTACTGCTCATTAGGCATGCAAATGACATGATGGCATTCTGTCATTGCCTAGCGCTGAAATACGAAAAAGAATCTTATTTAATTTCCACTTTTTTGGATAAATTCAACAGGCAGCGGTTTTTTAGATTATGCTTAGAACTACAGACTCCGAATGAGGAGGTGCATCGGAGAAGCATGCTTACGATTTTTCTTTTGCTCTATGAGCAAGAGAGAAGCCTCGATTTCACTTTTCAGACCATGAAAAAGGAGAATGCACCGCATCACGAGCATGATGAAGCCTCCTTGTTTGCAATCGGCCATAGCAAGAACGCCGGAACTCGACATCAGGATAGGCTGGTAGTAGCTAGTCGCCTCTGTGTCGCTTATGTAGAGGTTCCAGAGTTGTGCCTCATAAATGAACGATGGCTGTCCCATTCACTAGGTAGTGTTGGCAGATGCAGCACGTAAAAGTTGGTTTGCTATTTTGGTTTCACCCGATCATGTGTTCAAGAATCCTAGCGCTGACTGTTTGGAGTGTAGATGCGAAGCCAGATATCACTAACGCTTGATCGCTCGTTCATAAAAATTCCGTGAATAAAAAAACTCCGTCACATTCTGTGACCACAAAAGCGGTCGGTTCGCCCAGAAACACGAGTAGCCTTTCAGATGGAAAAATTCGAGCAGACTACGTGTGCTTTCGGGCAGATTCCGCTTATATTTCGCCGAAATATTTCCCGATTACGCCCGAAAAATGCACGTAAATCTCCAGAAAATGGGCAAATCTGTTCGAATTTACGCGAATTGCGCCCGATGAATGGGCGAAATCCGCTGGAATTTGCCCGAACACCGCCCGGAGAGTGGGCGAGATCTCCCGGGTGTACGAGTATCCCCCAGTTAGCGGTGAAACCAGTTAGCGTGCTCCGTAGATTAAGTAGGTGAATTTTCCTTAACTCAACATGGAATAATTCTGTTTTTGAAGAAACCAGGCAATCTTCTTGTGTTTATGGTAGGTAAAATTTGTGACTTTTTTCAGACATAATCTACCTTTCAAGGCTAAAGAGCAGTGGCAATAATTACTGAAAAACGAATTACCAGAAAAACAAACGAAAAATACGCGAAATCCGCTGGAATTTACACAAAGTGCGAATTCGAGCAGATTTCGCTTATTTTACGTGTATTTGTTTCGAAAGTAAATCCTCGAAACAAACACACGTAAAATAAGCGGAATCTGCTCGAATTTTTCCACCTGAGCTTCCAGAAAGGCCGCAAGTTCGGTAACAGCAAAAGGAATTCTGACATGTCATAAGCGTCAGAAAGTGCGACGCAGAGGGCGTTACGTGTCTACAGCAGCGCTTGTGAAGGATGTCTATGAGCAGATGAATGACAAGAATGAATGATTGGATCACACAGATAATGAGCGAATCGCGTGACTCACGCAGTGGTTCTCCAGGAAATGGTGGCTAGCATTTGCAGGTGCGTATAAAACGGAGACAAGACCAAACAAAATTAGACAGTTGTTCCTGGGGAATGGTTAGAACATTGTTTAAAGGCAGCACCAGCCCAAATTCTCGACTAGAAGCTGAGATGTGGGCGGTAAAATAGAGAGTAAGCACATCACAAATGTGAGAAGAACACAAGGAATGACGACCTACCTGCAAAGAAGCAAGAATCGCTTCGCGGCCACGCCGGCCTTTCAACGGCCCGACGCGCCAGTTAACGCTATCGCCGTGGGTGGTCTGGCGCAGTGGATGCGTGCAATGCGTACCATTCACAGGGTTTCGTGGCGGGACGCACGCACACCCCCGGTGGAACACTCGTCCGCGCCTTCGAAACATGATTAGGAGGGCTTTCATTTCTTGCATTTCTCGCTTCTTTCACGCAGTTTTACCCCTACCCATGAGTTTACCGTCCCCGAAAACCCCTAAATTCCGGAAAATCTCCAAAGCAAGGATTTCCGCTGGTGCTGCCTTTAAGAGCCAACCATCGCTATGGGACCTCCGAACGCTTGTGAAATGTGCTTAGATGAGGTGGAGAATCCAGAGACGAAAAGTAAGACTGTGTCTATAGTTGCCAGACACCAGCATGAGCCTTTCGTGGGTTCAGGATCAAAACGAAGCCTTCTTGGTACTTGATACTGATTGAAAATGGCCACGTCCGAGCCCATGATCCCTCCACCAATACCAGCTGCCGGTTGAATGGACTGTAGTGTGTTACCGGTTGAATGGACTGTAGTGTGTTAGAGCCCGATCCGATCGGAGAACGAAATTACACAGCGATTCTCGTCGGATTCCGAAGAGGATCGATATGCATATTTTGTTGTTCAGTTGGGCCGGCGTCAGACATACTCTAAACACAAGAAAAAGATTCCGAGCACTCCGTTTTACTGGTTCCTATTCGAAATGCTTCATGCCTGCTGGTTAGTTATGCTCCCTTACTTTCAATATCAATATATTGCTATAGAATACTTACACAGTAAATCACAACTTTTCTGGGTGAGTATTGCCTATCCTCATCGCGACACTATCATCCATTTCTGCCGCAATGGCGATAACTGTTACCTCAGCACTAAGTAAAACGATTGTGCAGAAAATTGTCCAGGATAAAGGGTGTGAATCATCGTGAGGGAAAGGGGGATGTAACCACACGACTCTAATTGGCGCACTCGAGCCGCTCGTCACGCCCACCTGTCTGATTCGTACGGCACATACGGCGCTAAGCACAAATAGACCAAGTGTCATGGGGTTGACGCCGTTCGAGTTTAACACATTCGCGACCTTACGCTTTTGGCATGGTGCGTCACGTGGGACACACGCGCTTTTGCACAAGTAGGACCCGTGCTCAACCGCTTGAGCACCTGGTCCCACGTGGTAGGAATTTTTCCTCTGCTGCATAGTACTCCCAAAATGCGCGAATTCGAAGCAAAGCAAAACGCAAATATGCGCGGGCTTGAAGCCAATTCAAGAAGTTCACCTGCATAAGAGGTAGTAAGTAAGTAAGTTGATCTTCATATAAATTGTTCTTTTACTTGTCACTTTCAACCGCGCATCAAAGAAGTACGAGAGGATGTCTGCTCTGCCCATCGCGTGTATAGATCGCTTGAACATATGTTATAATAGTATACCTCTATATAGGAGTTTGCTCATTATGATTGCTTCACAAAAATATAACTGTGAAAAGGGCGTGCTCCTCCGGTTGAGCACGCGGTCCCACGCGTCGCACCATGAGTGCTCAACCGGTTGAGCACATTGTCGCGAATGTGTTGAACAGATGGGGGTGGCGGGCGGCCCGAATACGCCAATCAGAGTCGCCTGGCTTCGCCTCTTTTTCCCTCACGATGATACACACCTCAGGACAAACGCAGTATGTACCAAGAAAATGGAAAATGAGAAAAACGAGAGGACGAGGACCAAAACAAGCCGAGGAAGTGGTGGGGAAAAAGGAAAATCACTACCAGATACTATAACAGTATGAAAAAAGAAGAAAACCCCAGCTAGACTGAGAAAGAGAAGTGCAAATTCTTTCCAAAGAAAGAAAAATTCCATTTGACATTGCCGCACTCGCACGAGAAAAGAGACATGATGAATAGAGCTGCTAGGGAATGGGCATCATCGAGAACCGGAGTGACCGAGTTTTCCTCCAGCAAGTAAACCCAGACTTGAGATACATATCTGCTATGCCTCCCATATCAGAGTCCTTATTCTGCTTGATTCACTAAGGTAACCCAAAATGTGCCGTCAGATTATCGATTCCTATTTGGGACGAATCAAGCGTCATGAGTTTTTTTTTATTCAAAGAAAGCATTGGAGTGTAGAGCTCATGCATTAGTAATGTGGAGAGTTCACTGAATTCTAGAAAAAAGATCACTACCAAAGTCACGCAACAATACGTTAAGAATATACAGTAGCGAGCAAAAAGATTGCAACTTTTGGTTTCTCCTCTACAGTTTCTTTCAGAGTAGAGCATGGAGGTTCAAATTTTTATGGAAGTTCTACAGACTCATGAGAGATAGAAATATATTAAAACCGCGTCATTCCGTCGACCTAATCTTTTTTAAGAAATTTTTTTCTCGCAAAGGTCGAAATCTGTAATTGGTCACCATCCGCAATGTCTCACAAAATGACGTCGATCGTTGAGATCTGATCAGGTATCGGTTCCCTGCAGTAGAATCAACCCGTAGATGTTAGAAAATGTGCATGAGCTTACCACTGATTGACATCTGTGAAGACTATGTGAAGTCAGTTCAGCAGTGGTCTCCTATGGAAGTTTCGGTCACCCTGACTCCCTCTATCGGCTCTGTTTAAATGGAAGACATGCTGCTGACGGTTCTATAAGCTTAGTTACATGTGTTTGATTTGGATACAGGTTACCGCTTCCTCGGAATTCTGAAATATTCCGGCTGGTTGCAATGTAGCCAATTGCGCAAATCACGGAAAATAAATTCTGGAAATTTTTCTGTCATGTTAAGGAAGATACCTCAACGATCCTATAAGTGGTGAAGATGCTCCAGGAGTCCTAGAATATTGCCGCATACATGACAATTCATGCCGACTTGGATTTGATCAGGTAGGGTTCACTAGGGTTCAATGAACTCTACGAGACGCCACCGAAGTGAGGTACTGCCATCTGGGACTATAAAAACGGGCTAATTCACTTTGAATTGGATGAAGCGAATCAAATTAGACATTCCTAAAGCAGAAGACTCTCGGCGACGTGTGAAAACTTGTGTCTGGAGCAAGATGGCACACGTGCTTGTGGTGGTGACAAGCACTGCTCACTTCGAGTAGCCCTATTTCGGTAAATGCAGGTTGGCATGAACTGTCATAAACACTGCAGTATTCTAGAAATCTTGGAGCATCTTTACCACTAATAGGATCGTTGAGGTATTTTCCTTAACATGACAGAAAAATTTCCAAATGTTATTTTCCGTCATGTGTGCAATTGGCTACATTGCAACCAGCAGGAATATTTCAGAATTCCGAAGAAGCAGTAACCTGTGTCCAGTGCAAACACATGTAACTAAGCTTATAGAACCGTCAGCAGCATGTCTTCCATTCAAACAGAGCCGATAGAGGGAGTCAGAATGACCGAAACTTCCATAGGAGACCACTGCTGAACTGACCTCACATAGTCTTAACAGATGTCAATCAGTGGTAAGCTCATGCACATTTTCTAACATCTACGGGTTGACTCTACTGCAGGGAACCGATACCTGATCAGATCACAACGATCGACGTCATTTTGTGAGACATTGCGGATGGTGACCAATTACAGATTTCGACCTTTGCGATAAAAAAAATTCTTAAAAAAGATGAGGTCGCCGGAATGACGCGGTTCTCATACATTTCTATCTCTCATGGGTCTGTAGAACTTCCATAAAAAGTTGAACTTCCATGCTCTACTTTGAAAGAAATTGTAGACGAGAAACCAAAAGTTGCAATCTTTTTGCTCGCTACTGTATGTTCCAAGATTCAGAATAATGCACGGTCTGCCAGAAGTTTTGCACAAGCATAATCGCTCGCTAAAAACAAAACCAGTAGTTATTTTTTGTTCTTTTGTTTTTCCCTTAGCTGACGTCCGAAGGAGCGGCTCAGCCCCTTAACTAGTACACTGCAAGGATGAGCAAAAGCACTGCGTAGGACCGGAAGTTCGGAAGTCAAAAAATGAGGGTAGCTCGAAGTGTGAGAAATTTGGAAAGATGAAGACAGCATTCATGACAATAAAATAAGCGAAATTCATGCGAAACACATATCAAAATATATCATATTCAAAATAGAGGAAAAGTCCCATCTTTATAAATTATTGTGTTGAAGTGTGCTCGAGATTGGCAATTTCCTTTATTCCTTATTGCCCAACGTTCCGGCTAAATCGCCTTTTGTAGGACCTAGAAGAGTTAGACAGTTCATGGGCTCTAACTGACAAAGTGCATAAGCAGGCCCAGTCAAAAACTTGAACTTATTTTTCAATCAGTAAGAATTCCGCAAAGTAAGCGCAAATCTTTAGCCGTTCCATCTCTAGCTCGTCACAGCCGCCTAATGGCGAATACGGAGGGCAAGATTACGTTTAGGATCAAATTGACACAAATCATTATATGATGCTGCTTTGTTTGTAGGCTTTTGGTATTAACGCCTTCTTCGCACCTTGATGTTGACAATGAATCGCAACATCATCAAAAGCTTAGAAAATACAGTCAGACAGTGACGATGCCAGCGAGCAGGTGTCTTTTTCAGTCTTCTGACTACGTTAACCACGAGGTGATTGTTATCCTATACATTGAAAAATTTAGGATACAGTTTCATGAACAGGAGCTAACATGCAAAACAAGCGTCCTCACCCCAGCGATCTCACAGCGACGCCTTCGCCGGAAAAAAACGAAAAATCCCTGAAAAAGTCCCACAGCGAACGGTTCTCATCGGCCATTTTCGGTATGTCGTTTGCACGTCTGCAGCATGTCTCCAGTGGATGTTATGTACTGTGTACAAGTGCTCCGACTTTCCAACGAAAGCGGATGGAGCCAACAGTTGCGACGCTCGCCGAAGGCGGGTCGGAACACTTGTACGGATGTAATGGAATTGTGTATTGGTAACCTCTTCCGTAAAGAAACCTGGATTTCGCATTTAACTCCTTCAAAAACGCTCGAATCAAAAACCCTCACCCACTTTTTGTTCGTAGCAAAAGAGTGAGAGGTCTCAGAACTAGAGCGCTTTAAAAGTGAGAGAAATATCATCATGTTATCAGCCGCAATATTTTCTTCGCCTCGTCCCTGTTATTTATCCCTGACTCGTGCTTTTTGATCTCTCTAGCCTACAGTATTTTTCTCTCCAAAGTTCTAGTTGGATGACGATGCAACACTCGGACGGTGAATAATGATGGTTGCTGACTCGCGTGTCTAATTGACCGGTGTCGTGAAAAACTTTCCCCTGGGTAGGAAGCCGGTTGTGAAAGCGCTCTTCTGTGCTCATACGACCTCCTGCGCAGTGGCCTCCTAGTCTCACCAATGTACTTTTCGCCAATGTAATGTTTTTAAAGTTATGCCAAGACTGAAGATCTAGAATCACCAGAAAGGTGTAATAGTGAAGCTCCAACATCACGACTGAGATCTCTTTCATTGGTGGCTCATTGCCTTAGATAAATTTTCGCGCTTCTGTGAGCAAATATAATTGGGACACGCTTCGCTTTAAAGCAAGCACTAATTAGTCGCTGGCTTATGCTGCGAGAACGAACACGAGCTTATTACGTCATAGCAGTGATGAGAGGTTCTAGCGTAGAAAGAAATGGTCGTATAAAGGAATTCATTGTCTCACCTTGTTGTTCCAAGATGTTAGCCAAATTTCAAGGAATTGGAACTAATGTTCTCTAGGATTTTAGTCGGAAACCTACTGCTTCAAAGTATAAATACGTAGAATTTAGGTAAGTTAGAAGCTGGAAGTTCTTTCAGAAGTCCGTGATCGTGGTTTTCTATACGATCGTCACCTCAACTTCACTTCGCATTCCAAATTTCTAGTAGCAAAAGGGAGCTGATCGAAACAAGTTTTTTGGTTTAAGGACTTTAGAGTGGAGAAGGAGAAGAAATGATTTGGTGATGGCATACAAATTACTTTAGGGGCTAGTTAAACTTGTACCATCAGATTTTTTTCGCATAATAGAAGCCAAAACAAGAGGAGCTTCGTTTAGGATTTCAACCATTACAGCTAGATCCCAGCTCAGGTCGAAGTTTTTCAGCAACAGAGTTTGTCCCAATTTTAGTCACATTTTACGTGCATTTGCTGAGAAGCTTAGTGTTTTTAGAAGGCGTGTTAGTGATTTTCTTTAGATAGCTATTTCGTTTTGTCATTTAGTTTGTTGTTTTTGCTGTTTTATTCTTCTACACGTAATTATTGTTACATGTCCAATAAAGATAAAGATAAAGCCAAGTACGGTAGAAAGTTGCCATTTGTTTCCAAGAGACAGTGGAATGATGGGAAATCCACTTAGCTCATTCCCATGGAACTTATTCTACTCCATTCGCATTCTTTTGTGAACCTTATTCCATGGTGCTAACAACATACCTAATCTAACAATATCCGAGAAAAAGACCAATATATTAGGTCGATTCATAAGTTCTGTTCCTATCAGCAGTGTTTTTTTTTTTAATTTAATTAACTTGACTACGATGCATCCTCACCCACCAATACATTTGCCAATTATGTAGCCATTCTCTCATGTTCAGCAACGACTTTTCTGGGTAGGAGATTCTCTAGTCAAGCAAACAGATGATCATTTCATAGAGCTAGGTCTCGAAAGTAATTCAAATTAAAAGTGATTTCCCCGCAAAAACTCTAAAGAATTACCTGCTCGGATCGCGCAAACTGTGGCCGGCCACTGTTTTGGTGAGAATAAAAATAAAAATGAGAAGGAACCAATGGGATGTTATTTCCCATGCTGTGTTCTAGCGATGTTAAATAATTTTCAAACGACATTTTTCATAAGGAGAAAAGATATGAATCAACTCACTATATTACATCAACTGACTTTCCACTATTGAGTGCCGAGTTCCAGTCATAGAGGCTATCCATTATATTGGTGGTAGTTGAAAGAATTCCGTGTTGCTCCATAGGAACTACATGGAATCTATCAAACCATGAAGAAACTTTATCACGGATCATTGTTTTTTACTTTACTGTCGTCACATCGACGACTTCTGTGTGTTGGCATCTACAGCAATCAGCAGTAACAGTACATAAAGCTCACGAGAAACTCCTAGTCAGGGTCGGCTACCATTCCTTAACACACACCTAAAACTGATCGACGGCATGATTCAGTAAAGTGGTACGGCAAAGAGAGCTCTAAGAATATAATAACACATGTAAGGTCTGCTCATCCCATGACTATCAAGCGCGCTGTGATTCGTAACATGTTCGAAACAGCTACCGGGGTTTACACTGGAGAGACAGAACGCCACGAATCCAGAAACCTAGCGGTATGTGTAGTCAGCGAAAACGGCTACACATCACGAGAGCGTCAAAATCGCAGAACCCCCAATAAAGGCAGAAACCACGTATGCGGTAAAAGAAACTTCCTTTATGCATTCCCTTCATCTCAGACAGGATGAGTAGTGCTATAAAACAGTGTCTCATCCTGGCTCAATTGCAAGATGATGTCGTTTTCGTTAACATCCCGAACGACAACATCAGGGAACAGCTAGTCCGGCATAGACATTGACAGAGCATGTCAAACAGAACAATGCGTCATTTGCCCTTACGGAAAAAGCGGAGATTGCACTAAAACGGGAGTTGTTTACCAAATCGGGTGCCTGTGCTGCCACGCGATCTACATAGGGGAGACCGGTCGACCACTGCATGTTCGACTAGATGATTATCTGGCTGGTAAAAGACGGGAAATTTGATTATGCCACTTGGGAAACGCAGATGAGGAGATCACAATGGGAACGACTCTCCTATATGGTGCACGATTCTGGCTCATGAACCAGAAATTTCGGCAAGGAAACGCCCCAAGCATTCTAGACTTCTGAGCAAAACCTTAGAATGAATAGCAGAAATGAGCATTTGTCGATAACCAGTGAGCTGATGCCGTTCATACTATGGTGTGAGATATAAGATTGTCCGCAATCAGTTCATGCACAACCGCTGAGCAAATCTCAGTCGTCTGCTGGTGACAAGGGCGTATAGTAGTGTGCGGTTCTAAATCCCGCATATTGGTGGAAAAACGGATGAGTTTTCTCTTCACAGTCGGTGCTCATCGTTGTCAAGCCGAAATGAGTTGAATGTGCAGAACAGAGGAGGGATTTGATGGGATCAGAGCGCAGATTCGAGAAAATTTATCCACTTTCAGTTCTTGAAAACGACGTATTGTCAAAATGTCGGTCAATAAAGGTGTTCCTATAACAACCTGTACCGCAGAAAATATATTGAAGATATAATTCATTCAGAAATGCCCAGGTTCCATGATAACATGGAATATGTTAGGAGAAACACTCTTCTAATCAAACGATGCGATACTGAACTATGATATGCATCCAGGAAAGGTGTGAATAAGAAGAAAAACATTAAATGCGGTATCCTTACCTCGCCAGAGTTATCCTTCATTCTAACAGCAACGAAGAACCTATGGCACTGATGGCAAGCTTAATTCTGGCTGACTGTTCTCCACTGATAGGATGTCCTTTGGAGGAAACACCTACTCAGGACTCAATCTGTCCGCTCACCTCAGCTCTCCGCTCCGCACTAAAAACACAGGATACTAGTGCTCTCTCTGCACGCTGAAAAGCTGAGGTTCACAACTTACACAATGGAATAGGACCACTTAGCTAATTGGCTGAGTGATGACAGACCAGTCAGAGGTGTGTAGCATCAGACGACTTTCAATACATTCAACAACGAATTGAACTGGTGATATACAAGATTAGGACTGCAAAAAGAAGAGAAAATTAGTAGCATGAACATTCCTTCTGTTTTGGTGGAAAATTAAAAACTTATACGATGACCACAGCCTAACCACAGCGGGAAAGGCGCAGACAACGAGGCAGGAATGTGGTCCTCTCCCCATTTATACGCAGTACTGCTATGGTTGGTTCAAGGCGCCGGAAAGAAAACAGAACGATGGACGAGGTAGTATAAAAAAGGCCGTATCAGGATTATCGCTTGAAAATAATAAAAATTTTATTATTAATAAAAATAACAAAAAAATTAAAAAATGAAAATCGCACGATAACTAATTGGGTAATATTCAGTTGCAATTTCTACGCAGATGTACGCACGCATCAGCTATAAAAATATTGAAATAGCACTGAAAAACATGATGAAAGGCGATTAGACTTTCCGAGACAGAAAATGTTAGATTCCAAGTTCGACTCCAAGTCCGACTCTCGTTGCATCGGCATTGTGAACGGTGCATGAACAGTAGCAGTTGAGCAACACATCAAAACTGTTATGCATGTTTATTCGGCTAACGCACAGATTTGTCTCTCACTCTCCATTAGCTACTGTTTCCATATCTAGACTGAAAATCCAATACTGAAATGTAAGATTGCTGTACTGTGTCTCCCACTCAAAGCTCCGGCGATAGCTGCGAACTCCCAACTCCTTCCTGACAACTGATTGGATTTACGAACGTGCAAGACCCAGACTTCTTGCCACCTTATTCAAGCTGACTACATCATTTCGACTGATCCTCTTTTTGATTATCCCTCGGACCCTCCTTGTGTTCACCGATCGAGAACGCCCTGGTTTTCCCTTCATGTCGAGATCTCCTACGTCCTTTCATAGCTTGATTATCTTCTGCACCGTTCGTAGGGAAGTTTTTAATTTTCTTGGAATTGTTCTAAGCACGCTCCAGATTGCGCGAGATGTGCAATGGATTCGCGATATGGGCCCACCCGAATGACTTTAGAAAACCAGATGAAATGTAGGTCAGAAGTAAGGAGATACGATAGAGTATCAAACAAACATATGTAGTAGAGTATCAAACAGTAACAGAGTATCAAACAAACATATGAGTATCAAACATATGTAAAACCAAAACGTGATAAAAATCACAAATGAAAAAACAAAAGTGCGAAATGAAGCGCCCACACTTTCGGCCACCCTGTACTTTAGATCAAACAAAAGGGACTTGACTTCGTTGAGGTCTAGAGAAATTACTACGGTTTCAAAGGAGTATAGCGGAAGCCTCAGGGGCGTTGAGCAAGTCCCGTCCCACAATCAATTCTTGCCGCAAACACACAACGGTCTTGAGACATTCATTTTTCTATATACATATCCTCAACTTCTACCGTACGGCACATCTGCAACAACAAGGGCATGACCAACAAATTCTCATAAACAGACATCCAACATGAACAAGTGAGCATTTATTCCTATTTTTTCCTCACCTCCCCTGAGTCCTCTTCCAGTTCATATTCCTCAACGTCTTCATCTTCCTCCGGCAAGCCACCAGTGAAACGTGACAATGCGTCTAATAATACTGAGATTTCGGCAGGAACATCCTCATCTCCCAGAAATTTTCTAGTGATCATTAGCTTCACTTCAACTAGCATCTCCTCCAATTGAGTGGAGTCCTCTGCGCCAGCAATGGGCAGCGCCGACCGGAAAGGTTTTCGAATCTGAAGCACATACAGGCCTTCCCAAAAAAGACTGATCAGCATAAATCGGAGGACTTCACCTCTGCAGACCTCGAAAAAACCAAAGCCACTTCACGATGACGACCATTTTGTTCATCCACAAAGGGGACATGAACATTTACGAAGATGTTATCATCAGAAGTAGGGTTCTCCTCGATGAGCCATGTTTCCACATACTCGGGTGTGCGCAAGCAGTTGCGTTTAGCCGGTGGAGAATAGCTGGAAATGGAGGGAGGGGTGGAGGGCGGGAAGGGAAAAAAGAGAAATCAAGAACTACCTCGAGCTTGGTGTAGCAACCGTTTTCCACCAATTATTTCCGTCGATAAGATTGTTGACGATCGCTGTGATCGTTTTCGCGCCCATTTCATCGCCGTTAACCCACGCCATGACGATCTGCAATGGATCTGCAAATTATTGTTTCTTTCATTTATCATTTCTTTCGTTATCATTTCTTAGCACTGCTAGTTTATCACTCACAATATTTGCGTATAACACGGGAATTTTCTGAATGATTCTGTCTTACTGGATCGCGAAGTCAACGCCCATTTCGGAAGCAACGATGTTTTGACACGCTAAGTTCTCAAAAATAAAGGATGCCACTTTGGGGGAGAATCGCTACCCCCAGGGCGAATTTCCTGAAGTTAACAGCAAATCAAAACATTTCTTCGAAGCAGTGAAATTTCTTGCAAAAATTCTGGGTTGAGGGAAAAAACGTGCTCCAATGCGATTGCACGCCCCACACCCACACGTGACGGAAGCATTTCTATCAGAACTTGTGGTAGTCGGATATTTGTTTCATTGTTCTTCAACAGTAACTGTGATGCATCTATGAAGGTGCCGACTCTTTAAGCAGCAGTTAGCTGCTACCACTCAGTAATGCTGCCTAGAAGAGGAGTGCCATGGACCGCACTGCAAAGCGTTTCTGGACATTTTGGACGCTGAGGAGAACTGGGGAATACTTGACAGCTAGACACGAGTTTCACATCCATTTTGCCCCATGACATCATCCTGTGCATTTACAGCAGGTGCACTATGGACTGTATTTTTCAGCACATGAAATTTTGCAAAAATGGGATAACCCGCGTGATGATTTTGACTTTGACTTTTCATTAAACCCCACTGGCACTGGTGTATTGTACACGTTGACGCTGGTACTAAGTCCCCCTAAATCTGTCCAACTCCTACTAAGTCCTGTTGGTCAATGACCATCTCGTGCTGCGCCCTGGTCGGTATCGCACTGATCAAACGCATGTGTTTTACGTATTTCCACATCATTTCCGAGCTGTTCTAACATGTTAAGCAGCTGAGAATCACTGCGACTAACAAGCTAGAACATGCACGATTTGTCAAAAGTACCTTTGCGTTATCCATACAGGAAAACACCAGCACCGACTCTTTTCTGAAACCCCTGTGCGTGGGAGTGTCTAGATTCGTATGCCCCCGAAATGTCCATTGAAATCGTCAACGTCATTTTTTCTTTGCACTCAATGTGAATGTGACAAATTTCAGTACTCAGGCACTTTCGCCGGGTTGCCCGATAGCAGTGCTAACCTACCGGGCAGGCCCCGGCCTTTTCTTATCAGTAGAGTGTTGCATTCGAAATATTTTTTTGAATATTCGAATATTCGAATAAACGAATATTCTGAAAAGGCCGAATATTCGAATATTCGAATAAACGAATATTTTGAAAAGGCCGAATATTCGAATATTCGAATAAACGAATATTTTGAAAAGGCCGAATATTCGAATATTCGAATAAACGAATATTTTGAAAAGGCCGAATATTCGAATATTCGAATAAACGAATATTTTGAAAAGGCCGAATATTCGAATATTCGAATAAACGAATATTTTGAAAAGGCCGAATATTCGAATATTCGAATAAACGAATATTTTGAAAAGGCCGAATATTCGAATATTCGAATAAACGAATATTTTGAAAAGGCCGAATATTCGAATATTCGAATAAACGAATATTTTGAAAAGGCCGAATATTCGAATATTCGAATAAACGAATATTTTGAAAAGGCCGAATATTCGAATATTCGAATAAACGAATATTTTGAAAAGGCCGAATATTCGAATATTCGAATAAACGAATATTTTGAAAAGGCCGAATATTCGAATATTCGAATAAACGAATATTTTGAAAAGGCCGAATATTCGAATATTCGAATAAACGAATATTTTGAAAAGGCCGAATATTCGAATATTCGAATAAACGAATATTTTGAAAACGCCGAATATTCGAATATTCGAATAATCGAATAATTTGAAAACATCGAATATTCGATTATTCGAATGTTCGAATAATCTACTTCTTCGAATATTCGAATGTTTCGAATAAGCAAATAATCGAATATTCGAATAATTATTCGAATATTATTCGACTGTAATTAGCGGTGGCAAACTGGTGGTAGAGGAACTGCGTTGAAAAGACGAGTGGTTCCCAGAAAGCGAACATAGTGGTCCAGTATTCCAAAAATATGTTTACATAGAAACCAAATTTGATTTTGAAAAACTACGAACAAAGCCTTAAAAGAATAAGGAGTCAAAGACACATCTGTTTTATCAAGCATTGTGGAGAAGCTTGCCGTAAGTTTCTTGGAAAAGGTCTAGCACCTCTAATGGTGCGTAGATATTCTCGGACGATTCAGTGCTCATAAAAACAGATCAAACGCCTACGGAAAACGTAGCGATGTGGGGCTGTTCTCCAAGCGTGAAGCAATTATTGTGGACTACTACGTAGATGGAACCAATTCTGGCTGCTTCCTTTCCTTTCAATTATCCATGTTCCAAACAAAATGCTGTGAGTATATCGCTCAACGATGGGTGCAACGGAAGAATAACGGTGCTAGCCGTCTCACTCATCGGTTACCACCATCGACAGTCTTTTTACCTTCGAAATAGAACGAAAACAGCTATCGATGGAAATACAAACTCCAACATCTGGCAGTCTCTTGCCATCCTTCTAAAAGAGCTCGATTTCGTTGCATTAGAAACCACTGCCCTATGAGGAAAATTTTGAAGACGGGTGGTATCGTAGATACTTTCCTGAGAGTTTGTTCACTAAATTGAGCTGGTAGAGTGGGGGAGAAACGCACTTTTTTCACGGAATTTTTCAGAAATGCCACAACATTGTAGCGGTTTGTAAGTGGCAGCAGGTGATATTGCACATCGTAAAGTACATAGTTCCCCCTGAGCAAAACCAACGAAAAATTTGGATCATCAGAGCCTTGGCCGTTCAATTGGGTGCTTGTTGAGGAAATTACTCGAGAATGGCTATAAGGGCGAAGCTGCGATTGAGGCATCTTATTATATTATTCGAATATTTGAGCGCCTCTACCTCGAATAATCGAATAATTAAGAGTGATCGAATATTCGAATATTCGAATAATCGAATAATTAAGAGTGATCGAATATTCGAATTATTCGAATAATCGAATATTCCGCCCCTGCCGAATATTCGAATATTCGAATATTTCGAATATTTGGTTTTTTCGAATATTCGAATGTTTCGAATAATCGAATATTCGAATATTCGAATAATTATTCGAATATTATTCGATTCGGTCAACACTCTACTTATCAGGTACCTGTCAGGCCCCGGCCTTTCTTCTCGGGCATCGGGCAGGCCACGACTCATAGTTTGAATGAAGCTCACTCATTACCGGGCAAACCGCGGAAAGATACCGGCCAGGCCGCATACCTTATACGGGAGGGCCGCGTAGGGTGCTTCGGGTAGCCCGACGAAAGTGCATGAATAGGAAATCCCTCACCTGAGGATCGAAGCGAATCTGTCGAAAAGCAGCCATGCCCACTTGAAAAGGGCAGTACACCGGCGAAGAGCTAAAGAATAAGAATTGCAAATGAGCAAAAGGCAACTTAGCTTTTAAACGTACACTATTTGCTTGTCCAGTGACAGAAGGGCTGAGATAGTTGAGAGGAATCGATCGTCACTGTTGAGCAGATCATGAGCAAGCTGTTCACTTGAAGAGTACAAACACAGCAATGACTCCATAATCGTCTTTCTGACGTCGGTAGGAATACTCCCTGAAGTTATTGCCTGGGGATTCCCTAAATATTATATATAAGGTCTTTTCCCGCTAGGACGTATCCAAGTTGGTAAAAGGTGTAAGTTTTATCCATTTTTCTAGTCTTTCCTAATACTTCCATCGAAACAAATCTTTTCGCCCACATTTAATCTAATATATGATCACAAATTTTGCTCAAAACACACCATATGTTTCTCGACAAAGGGCCATACAAATTGTAAGAATGTTGAAGATCCTTGTCTTGTCCATATTTCTGCCGGAATGCGAAGTCATGCCTCCGAACCATCGACCGTTTTCTGCAGAGAATGAGACTCAGACTCAGAAGGCTGTCACTCAATAAATACCAAATATTTTATGGTTTGGAGGACCAAAAAGTCATGATTTGCCCGGTGTTCTCTTCCCTATATAGTCCTACTTTTAGATTTGATAGCCACCGCTTACTTGAATTTTATAATGCATCAAGCATTCGAAAACTGGTGATCTTTCATAAAAAATGACGGCCTATCTCGCTGTAGACTGGATAATAGGCCTGTAAATAGGTCAGGCCTAGAAACTACACTAATCCCATATCATGCTTTGAATGCTTCTGCTATCACCAGGTTGCTAGGTGGTATTCGTTTATTGATTGCCTGACGTTTCGACCTGAACGTCTTCTTCGGAGGCCTGCAAGTGGTGTAAAGTTTAATCTTGCGTTCTTGACCACCAAATGCTTTCTCCCCTTATGGCTAAGCGAAACCACTTGTAGACATTGGACAACCAACCTTCGAGTCCACCGCTCTGTGCCGATCACACACGCACACTACGGACAAGTGAGTGTGACCCTGCACCCTAAATAGACGATGGGCTCGGGTATCGTAGCAATCTACAGCTCATATAGCGATACGAAGGGTAAAAAGTCATTAGTAATGGAAAGACACTCATTCCGGTTATTCATACTTGGATTTCTGGCAGAAATCCAAAATGCCTCTAATGCCTTTCGCGTGGTAGTGTCCGTTTCATGGGTTTGTTTTAAAGGCAGGCCCACGGAAATTTTGCAATCCTGAGAAACTTGACAAATCCTAAAAAAAAGGCGGTTTCTGTGGCCACCAATTTAGCCCGTTTGCAGAAAAAGGCGAAGTTGCCCCCGCTTGAAATGGAAGGATTTCCGGATGGAAGCAAGCTTTATCATAAAGAAGGAACTCATTGTAAACAAAAACATCCTTTTATTTCATGCTACAACTCATCCCGTTGAAGTGTTGAACTACGTGTACCTCCTCACTTCTTGCGAACGTTAATATCTATGACGGTGCAACTTTCGTAGAATTGTTGGCACATTGCTAGGTATCCAAAACGATCGAAATCTCAAACATGAAAATTTCCGAGGGTGCTGCCTTGAGCTAAGAAAGCTATCTCAGCAAGGCTCGAGAGAAGCATAGCGGTTTCGGACGCGAAGCCCCGACGACACCGTTTTCTGTGCGTATTGATTGTGGGCGACACGTCGTTTCGCTGTCGCCACCTTCGTCGACACGTACAATAGTGACAGAAATCGTTATAGTTTTGCCAACCGTCGCATCCTACGCGAAGGCAACGCAATTGCAGGATAAGCTTACTCGCATACTATGTTCGAAGGATCGCAGACTTCATTGTGTTTAAAACTGGGCTGAATGTTGGTTTCCTGAGGTTTAGTACAGAAACCTAGCAACCAACAGTTACATTATGTCAAGTTTTGTTGAAAACTAAGCCTTGACTGCTTTCGCACCACCCATTTTTATCTTATCATGTCACAATTACTTCATGTAGTAGGAGACACTTGGCACAATTGCAACTGTAGCGCTTGCAAATTTACGTCACCTATCTGGAGGAGCTACAATTATATAAGTACATAGTATTAAATCAACTACTACCAAATTTTACTGTTCCTGACACGGGGCCGAAAAATTATGTATCCAGGAATAAACTGGCCAGTGCACAGTGGGTAATCTCGAGCATCTAGCCGATCAAAATTGTTTTCTGGAGAGCCGCTGGATAAATTGTCTTACTTTTCAGTACATATATTCTGTTTGCTCTGGTGCTTCTAAGCACTACACATGACCCGTGGAAGCCAAGGTTTTAGGGCAGTTTCGAATAGTTCTGAAATAGAGCCCGAGAGAGCAAAATTATGTACTGAGTACTAATTTTTCGCGCAGCAGCTGGACCACACAAATTGAAACTTTTGAGCATGTTTGTAAACAAATAAGTCCCTGAAACATGTGTATGAGTTCCAATTTTAAGTTTGTAAAAATTTCCAATCAATGGGCCTGACGAAAATTCATGTAGTAAACTGCTAGACATTTTATGAGGTTTCGCAATTAAGAAGACCGTAAATCAAGGATTGTTGCTCGTATAAATAGCCCATTCAGGCATGGAATGTCGATTTACGTAAAACTCTTATAAACCTCAAGAATTCCGGTATGATTTGCTAAGGTTGGACTTGATAAAGGTGGTTGCCTTCAGGGTAAGTCAACACAGGATGTCTTTCAAGACGGTGTTAGTCTATTTTTAACTGGGTCGTGGTCGTAGGTCGGTCAGTGGTCGCAAAAATATCACACATGCTCGTATACAGAAAGATTATTGCTAGCCTCTACACATATTTTTTTAGCGGAATCTCGTGGGACTTTTTTTAGATCTAATCGAAAACGCGAATGGGTCAAATGCTTAGTCACTCATTTCTTGGCCAGTTTTGGATTTCTTCCATATGCCTGAGAGATATGTTTACTAGGAAATATGAAAGCTTGTTCCAAGATCTATCAAAAGAATCCCAAATGGGAAATTCAGACGACAACACCGACGACTTAGACAACTCATCAAGTACTCATCTGTTTTACGTGGGCGGTGTTGGATTTACATGCTATCTTTTCGTTATCTAATCATGCCCCGCCAGGTGACCGGTCGCCAAAAAACCACTTATATCGTGTGCGCGGACTATCAGCGAATGCTTTGGTGCAGTAATCACGACTCGCTGCGGTAGCTCGAAAAATACATTTTGAACGGCTAGATTTGCGAAATTGCACACTGTGCAGTGGTAACCAATGTCTTTTTTTTTAGGGGGGGGGGG
>JARK01001487.1:469773-489406 GCA_000688135.1 Ancylostoma ceylanicum | reverse complement strand
GAAAACGACGAGTTGTCGAAACGTCGGCCAATAAAAGTGTTTTAACAACCTGCGTGGCATGAAAACATTGAAATCATAACTGTGAAGAATGTTACTCTTCAGATAATGTCTGCTGCATAGAGCACTAGCGTACAAAGTTTCTTGTAATACAGAACGTTGGTATGACTGAAAAAGAGCCGTTCGTGTATTGATTCAGAAAGGTTTCATTGAAAAGGCTATTTTGTGATCTAGCATCACATAATTTGAAACAGTGAAACCTGCAGAAACCGGAAGACAATCGCATTTTTTTGCGTAACTAATACCCTAACCAAACCATGGAGGGATAATGTAGTAGAGGTTCAACTCGTCCACAAATCGGCGCCTGCGACACCACAGCCCGGCATTTTTGGATCTGGCGCTGTTGATCCGATTGGATCTTCTGCACTCGTTCTCCCACTTTTAATTGAATGCCCTCAGGGGGTAATTAGCGGAGGTGGAAGAGGTGCGAAAATCCGATGGAATCAACCGCCTGTTCCCCATTTGCGGAAGGTTCTGCATGATAACCGATCAGTGCGACTTGTACATCCCCAAAGAAAAGAACGCGCGGCCGTAGACCGTAAATGCGTGGTTCTGCGCTGCGTCAGCAATGCGACTAGTGCTATCCTTCATCATGTTGATGCATGCACGTCAAATGCATGTAGCACTAATTAATCTAGCAAAAAAAGTGCAAATGCTCTATGATGGAATTAAATTCTATGTTTCTGTGTAGCAGAGAGAAATCTTGGTGGAACGTAAGGACATGTACAGTGAGCTCCAAATGGCAGTAGACAAGTGGCGGGACCGCGGCGCGGGCACTCTGAGTGTCTGCTGCACCCTGGTAGTGGGCCTGTTGGCACATGGAAGGAAACTGATACGTCCCATTTCCCGCTGCCTCTGGAGGTGCAGCAGACAACCAGAGTGTCCGCGCCGCAGTCCTGCCCCTCGTTTACGACCGTTTGGAGTTCACTGTCAGAGTTCGGCACAAACTTCGCTCGAGCAGAAAAAATTACGAAGTCTCCTTTGACTTCGCGAAAAACCTATGAAGCCCCCACAGTTCACTGTAAAAAAGCAAGTTAAAACAAATTTGTGAGAGGAACATCGATTTCGTGTTCTCAATGCACATTGACATACGAGTTAACAAGTGTTAACAAGCACGTGGAGCACGTTAACATGCTAGCACCGTGATATGATCTTATTAAAAATTTCCAGCAAAGATACGGAAAGAGATGGAGATTTCAGAGACTTTTGCCATCAGTTTGATAGAACAATGGCTCCTGAATCCAACCGTGTGAATAAAATTGGAAGCAATTGATTCTGGAAAATGTTATTTATTTATTTATCTATTCATGCACACGCAGGTGCTCCTAAAATCAAGTACAACATGTAATCTTCGAAAAACGGCAGCTAGTTGAGTGGAACAAAAAGACCAATGCGACAGAAAAAAAACGTAGCTGAACGATGCATCGGTTTCATATAAAGCATATAACTTTCGACCAACTGCAAAAATATGCTCCGGGTACCTATACGGCATCGGCAAATTCAGATCTAGGTACACCACCACGGCGTCATTGAGATATTCACGTCCAGGCTACGCCATCGGACTGAACGTCCCGAGGCGAGCTTTGCGTTTCAAGAGCTTCTTCAATCTTAACACAAACCTCGGGAATATTTGAAGAATAATTTATTTGAAGAAGTAGTGTCAAAGTCGTACAGAAAAGCTTTTCTCAGATAATTTTTTCCACTGTAACCAGATGGACGCGGCAGTTTTGTTACTCACTGAAACGAGTAGCCTCTGCTGAAGCTAACCGCGCTAATACGATTGGAAATAAATGATTCTGAGGAGAGTTGTTTAATGAAAATCCATTGGACAGGTGTTGAACCCTAAATTTTAGGGTAAATTGAGGGTTCAGAGGATTCTGGAGCATTATCTCCTCTCAAAATCAATTAATTCCGTCTTGCAGTTGGAGGGAAAGTAGTATCTGCAATTATACTGCAAAGTTTGAGCAGCATCCGTTCAGTACCAACGATGCTGTGGATACTGATAGGTACTTTTCCAGTTGTAACTCACACCAAAATCAACTAAATTCAGTTCTCTTCCGGATTTGAATAGAACATTGCCAATTGCAAATACATGCTTGTTATCCTCAAGATCCGTGCACAACCGGCCCTTTTACAAGCACTGACAACAATGCTTTTGGCAGAATTTCCGCATAACCCCACAAACTCTCGCCAAAATCAATTAGGTCCAATTACCTTTGGCAATTAAGGGAAAATAGAGTGTGTGTCCTTGTCACGAAGTTTGAGCAGGATTCATTCAGAACCAACGATGCTCTGGCAACGAATTCCCCTTTGCTCACCCCTTTTACGAAGTCCCGTTTGCTTCGAGTCACGTTCCTGCCGAAGTCCGTTCACTATGATTCCCAGTTTTCCTTAAGGTTTTCTTGGCATAGCATATTTTTTGCTCAGACGTAACCTACCATCTCTGTCATAAATAATAATTATTCCACATGCTAAATGTACGTAGATGCACAGCGAATATTTTACCTGACATACTGAAAAGGGTATCCTTTATCATACTGGAAGCTCGCAGTTCGGACATGCGGAACCATCGTGACCCACCCGCTCTGACAGGGCGCCAGTTTACACTTTCTTACCTCAGCCTAGTGCGTACAGGACTGTACCGCGATCTTGCAGGATCTCAAACCCGAAAATCTCCGTGATTGCTGCGCTCAATGCAACCAAATACGAGGTACTACTGTCTGGAAAATGTACTAGCACTAATGCAGACTATTTTTACTGCAAGGATTACGAGTGCAACACAAGTTATGTTTTTGCAGCGGAACAATTGTGTTTTTCTACAACATCACATGTGGTTCTTTTTTCGAGGATAGAGTATTCACATTTGTTACAATGGTACAGTAACTTACTATTCATTAGTACATAATGCGTGACAGCCATGCTTTTTTTTTGAAAAGCGAATGTACGCTCGTCACGCAATTTGCACATCTTTCGAAAATTTCATCATACTATTCCTAGGCATTTTATTTTTGAGGCAATCGCCTTCTCTGCTTTATAGGCAGTGTCCAGTTCAGGCAAAATTTTGATTTCTCAAACTTATTCTTTCCTAACTCTTCTCAACGTGCTGACTGCTCGATTTTCCACTCAGATACCTAGAAATATGTGCTTCTTAGAAGGTTGACAGTCACGGTGTGTACGAGTTGTCCGGTGGAACGTAAAAAGAAGGCAATGAGGCACCTCGAGTTCCTATGCTTTGGAAAGGAAAACCAGCTAACTTTCACAAAACATGACCAGCCCTTCACACACTAACTCGAAGAAGCCTTGTTTGAACAAAGATTTCGTAAATGGTTGAGTTTCTGGAAAATTGTTACATGAGATTGCTCAGCTAACTGGCAGTTGTTTTGATCATCAAAACATTTTACGAATTGCATCTCTTCTGGCACGTCCACTGGGTGGTCTAAGTACCTACACTAGCAGGTGATCGAGCTGAAACTCCTGAAATGGCTCCGTGGAAGTTACAAAAGCCTGTCTGGGTTGTGGTAGCGGTTGGTAATTTTGTCGTTAAATATTCGTTCATCCCGTTATATCTCATCTCATAGAATGTAAGATAGTGTGCTAGGTTAATGGACGTATCAGTACGCATGTATAAGGACAAGGCGAGTGAGCTGAACGAGCGCTGAGAAAAAGGAATGATTTCTTCATAATTTCCGTGTACCGCCCAGTTCATGGAGATTCTCAGGACAATGTCGGGGCAATTGCGTACAAGAATAACAGTAAGTACGTTCTTACACTGCTACCTCCCCTCCTTCGTCATTCCCGTCAGGGCTGGCGGCATTCTGGAGTTTGGAAGCCGTTAGATTTCCAGAGAAATGCAAAGTTATTCCATCGTTTTACTCCCTAAGCTTTTCGTGACGTCATGTCACGTCCTCATTTTCTGTAAATCTTTTCCAATTTACGATCTTTCTTGCGTTTCTAAGAATATCCGTGAGGTCATTGTTTTACTGCTGTTCGTGCTAATTAGTCCGGCGAAAACTGGGAAACACGTAAACGTTTCTAGAACTTGTTTCTGTTACCAAGTTTCGACGTTAATTAGTAGCAAAGAGATGTGTACATACTGCACTTTCCTCATTCGTGCCTTACCGTTTTCTCAACATCAATATATCGCAAATTATCCTGGAATGAAGCAAAATTACACACCTAACACAATTTTTCTAAACGAAGCGCAGTGCAAGTACTTTGTTTTTCATTGGCATCCTGGCCAGTATTTGGTTTTAACTGCAGTAACTGTGGTTATACAGTTAGTAGTAATTGTGAGCAGAGCTGTGCGGTATTAACGTAACGAATTAATGCGTTAACGCATAAGGGCCAATATCCCGATCTCGTAAGAGACTAATGATTTAACGAAAAATTCCAAACTTTCGTTGAGGCTCACTCCGTCAAAGGGTTTGGAATTAGTCAAAATCGCTTGAACGAATACATAAATGTTCGTCATATCTTTTCATGGCAGATCGGCCCAGCATTCCTTGCATCAGTCAGATTTTACCTGAACTTCACTGTCACCCTTATGGATGCAAAAGTAAGTAATATGTCCACAAACCTTGTTTGTTTAACACATCCACGACCTTACACTCTCGGCATGGTGCGCAGCGTGGGACACGGGCGGTCTCCTAAGCACGCATTTGTGTTCAACCAGTTGAGCACGAGGTCCAACGCGTCGCACCATGCGTGTCAACCGGTTGGTCACATTGTCGCGAATGTTTTAAATGTCAAACTACATAGCTGTCAAGCGCGCAGCAAGGCTTACTTGACGCTATGATGTGGTGCATGTCCTTACCTCATTCTTGTTCCGCTTCCGCTCTATTTATCGGATTCTAACGCTATGTCTAAAGCCACGCACACCTTTCTCCATCCAATCCGCTATTGGCTGTTTGCTCATGCTACCTTTACAAAGTTTAAGCCTAGGCTTACTTCAAAAAAGCAGGAATAGTCCTTCTGGCTTGCAACTCTTTTTTTTTTGAATTATGTGGGAACATCATATTATTTTAGATTTTCGTGCATGGAATTCACTAAAAACTAAGCACTCTGTGACTTTCTGTAGGCAATCTCAAAGACAGCAAGCACGGAAATTTTCGGCTAAGCAGTTTTGTCGGCGTAATGATTCCCTGGATGTTGGGACAGCTTAGAGACACATTCCACAGCAAAAATGTCAACTACTCGCAATCACAGGAAGATTTCCTAGGATCAGCCGGCATTGTGGCAGATCAAGGCATACGAGTGGTCACGCTTGACCTGGAGCTGCAACCCCTCCTTGGAATGTAGAGAATCCTGGCTGTTTTACTATGAATTTGCTTTTTCTCACCAGTTATCCTGGCATTTTGAACGTTTCTTTCTTTCTCCTTTTGGTTTTCGGTAGACCCACTCTTATTTTCGTGTTATTTCCTACAGACTTCACCGCTCATTTGTTTATTGAATAGTACATATTTTCTCGCTAAACTCTTTTCTGAGTTGTTTTATAACTTCTTGATCTCTCAGTAGTTTTCCTATTTGATGCTGCTCTTCCTCTAGTGGTTACTTTTTTCAGCCTTTCCCAGAAAAGACGCAAAATAAGCCAAATAATTGAATGCGCGGGAAGAAGGTGACGAAAAAATGGCACCATCGATTTTTCCCATCGGTCGACACCTCAGGATCGATCCAGCCTCTGTTGAAGTAGTGCACAGGAGGCCTGTAAGAGACGAAACTTTTTTAGTTTTGTTAAGTTTTCAAGCCTCATCAGTACTCAGCGCACTCAGATATCCCACACTAGGTCAGATCCTCAAGGTCGAAATTTTCCGTGGGCGCTGCTTCAAAAGAAACCTTCTGGATTGAAGTACTCGACATTATGAATCTCCAAGAAGTAGTTAGGAATATTAAAAAGAAAGTAAAGTACAGGGGCTTGTGAACAGCGTCCAAAAATGTCCTCTTTAAAGTAATAACCCAAGTTACTGTGGTAAAAGTAATGTTTATTAGACTTTTCACTTCAAAAAGTCAGAAGTTCGTCTTCTGCTAAACGAAACGAACTTGTGGATACCTTCCGGGAACCCAGTCATGAGATTACTTGACTCAGTTATTTTGTTATGGTAACATCAAGTATAAAGTTTTGTCTTTAGCTACGGTAGCGGCCCAAGAGATGTAATCAAAGGCAGTGTCGAAGACAGAGTCTTGAGCTATAATTCAACTATGGATTGAGCTATTTAGGCGAAATTTGAGGATCTCGTAGGGTTCAAGCTATCTTTCTTTCATCTCATCTGACAAGGCTCAAACTCTGCTTTCATTCATCTTCACTTAACATTCACGTGTTCTGTTTTCAAACAGAACTACCGCGTTTCATGTCTGAATTCTTCTCTTTCATCTGCATATTGGTTTTTCTCCTGTATCGCGTCATTTCAGAAGGAATTATTCTAAATTGCATACAAACAATTTGTATAGAAGTTGTGTTTTATGGTTTTTCTTTCTACAGAAAAAGTGGGCTTGCCAACAAGTCTAGCAAAAGTGAAAAGGAGGGATCTCCAATATTTTCGAAGAAAAAACAGTCGTTCTGACCGGGAAAATTTCTATGATATCCCGCTACTAGTAACTATAGAAATAAGGACTTTCTACTGCTAGTATTCATAAGATACAATGAGATGGGATTTTTAGTGAATTTGAAATTCGTCCTCTCATTTGAGCAGCAAAAGAAAGTGCAACAGTAACATTGTGGTGAAAATAATAGGTAAACATAAATTCATTGTGTACTAGCCCTTCCGACTCCCATTGCGAAGTAAGAAAAACTTTGTCACATTCAGTGGGCGTCGATATCGGTAGCTTTTCCACGGCCTCGAAAAGCACGCGGCGTGACCGCGCCGCTCACGGTGGAATTGTCGCCGCGATGGCGAATTCGCGTTTTCTTGATAGTTATCCGTTACATTGGATGTTAACTAATAAGAAAACTAAGTAACTATCGAGAAAACGTCATAGTTTGCTGTCTCGGAGAGGACTCCTGCTTTAGCGGCGCGGTTTTTCGTGCTTTTCGAGGTCGCGTGCTTTTCGAGGTCGCGGAAAGGTCACCACCATCGACATCCACTGTATTTTGCTTGGACCCAGCATTTAAAATTCTCAAAAAGATAATCCTATTTGCACATAAGGAAAAACCACGAAATGTTGAATTGTGGGTTCACCAAGGCAAACTAGAGATATTAGCAGAAAGGACGTCATATTTCCATGTTCTTAATTGTCCAGTTCTCTTCAGGCGGAAATCTCTAGAAATCTCTGGACATATATACTCGTCTCTTGCTCAGCTTGTTGTTGAATTGCAGTAGATAAGTATGTAAGAAATTGGCGAGCTGAAATTGCACGAGCTAGAACAACAATATTGTGGAGTAGTTGAGGAATACGCCAACAAATCCTCACTTTTTTGCTACAATTTCTTGGGTTAGTTATGTACACTTGGCAAGCCCACAAAACGTTTTTGTTTTCTTCTCTAACTTAGAATGTTCTTCCAATGTTTTGTTATTTTGCCGTAGGCTTCGATCGCGTCTATAATTTATCGCCTAACTTTCATTAGTTAGTTTATTTACGCTTCTCTAGTAAGGATATTCGCTTTTTAGTGGGAATTATGGTATGTACCATGCCTCACCTCTCCAACGAGGCAACGAATTAATCGATTCACGCATCAACACATAACGGCCTCAACCTAAATACCTTTTCTTCTTCTTTTTGGTAAGCCGTTTCTCATTCTCTTTCTTATTTCCTACAAGCCCCACCGTTTATTTGCTCATTAAGTAATCTTTTCTGCATAATTCGAATTTGACTTCAGTTCCTGCTTACTGAGTCATTGTATGACTTTCTATTTTCTCAGTGGATTCCAATCAGGGGTGAGCGAAAGTCCTGCGTAGGACCGAAAGTCGGAGGTTGAGAAAGACTTCAAATGCAAAAAAAATTGAGGGAGCGGGAACAGTACCTTTGACTTCGCGTAAGTGTGCTACCGAAAATTCTTGAAGAACCCATCAACAAAGAAGAAGTAGTACTTCCGCTCATTCCTGATTCCAATGTGCTGCTTCTAACTAATACTTCTTTCGAAACGCAGAACAACCCAAATATGTGATTGCCCGAGAAAAATGGTGACGAAAAACGAATTCATCCATTCTTTCCTTTCGATCGAAACCCCAGGGCTTGTGCATCTCGATCCGTCCTTTGTCGAAGTAGAGAATAGGATACTTCTGAGCTACGTAGTTTCCTTAGTTTTGGTAATCCTTAGAGCCTCAACAGTGCTCAGCTCACTCAAAAACTCTACAATACAACCCATAACTCTTGCAAAAAAAACAGTTTGCGACGGATTAATCGTGAACAAACCGTCGCTGTACCGTAACTCCTTTCAAAATGAAGCTTTCTGGTAACTGAGCAAGCTATTGGATTCCGTCGCTGAGATTTTTGAGAGTCAAAATCTGAAAAAAAAAACGCTAGAAATTGCAGAAAAAAAAAACCTCGAGAACCGAGAGTTTCCTAACTCAGTCACGGATTTCTGATCAACACGGGCCCCATTTTTGAAAAATTTATTGCCTGTATAATATCGTGTTATTTTAACGAATTTCCAAAGTTTGTCGGTTCATATCGGCCTCAGCATTCCAGCTATTGGTGACGTAGTTAACTTCCACTCAGTTCGAGATCTTCTTAACAGGAAAATTTGGGAAAAATGTCATATCTTATCATATTTTTTCGGAAAATAACTCTCGAAGTAGTACTGATCGGCTATTTTTGGGAAATGTGTCGTTTTATCATCGTTCATAGGAGAGAAACGGTACTAGCGGAACGCTTGAAAGTCTCCGTCCTAGTAGATTCCACCCTTTTCTGAGTTTATCCCGGCTCAAGCTGCAGTAATCTTCACCTATTTTCCGAATACAACCTGGTATAGACGATGAAAAAAACCAAAAATCCGTGGAAATATGTAGTCGATTCGGTCACCAATATGAAATCAAGTAATTTGTATATTTTCTGACTCACCGTGATGTGCGCTTTTTAAAAATATAAGTATTGTCTACTAATCTGGCAGGCACTTCGCCTCTGGTTCCAGACAGGTCATAATTGATAGAGGTGCTTTCGCGCCGGCAGGCCCGGACATACTGGCGGTCATCCCGGAGGCATATTTACACAACTGAAACATCGCCTAATTTGAATATCAACAGGAATGCTCAAAGAACATATTAGATGCAGAACTACTACTTTGAACAATCTGAATGCATCACCAAATTTCGAGAAATTTCGAAATTTCGTTGAATTCATAAAAATGATCGGGTTTCACTGGTAAATTGATGAAAATCAAATCTCTGAAAACCATTGAAATTCCTCAAAATTACACGAAATTACTGAAAATCCTAGAGATTTTCGAGGAAATTGCAAAAGTCAGTGGAATGTACAAGAATTTTCTGGATTTATTGGAAATTCTCGGAATTTCTTCGGTGACTTTGAAAATCAGTGAAATTCACGTGGTTCAAAAAGAATTTTTGGAAATTGTCAAAATCTAAAAGTCCTATGAAATTTGTGAAATTCCATGAAATTTCGGGAAATTGCATGAAATTATTGGAAATTCTTAAGATCTTTTGAGAAATTCTGAAGGCGGGAAAGGTGAGTTGACGAAAATTTTATGTAAAAATAGCGAAGTTCAATGATTTCCAGAGTTCCCCAAGAAATTCCGAGAATCTCCAATAAATACAGAAAATTCGTGTACATTCCACTGACATTTGCAATTTCCCAGAGAACCTCAAAGATTTCCAGTAGTTCCGTAATCTAATATGTTCTTTGAGCATTCTTGCTGATATTCAAATTAGGCGATGTTGCAGTGGTGTAAATATGCCTCCGGGATGACCGCCAGGATGTCCGGGCCTGCCGGCGCGAATGCACCTCTACCAGTTATGACCTGTCTGGAACCAGAGGCGAAGTTCCTGCCAGATTAGTAGACAAAACTTATATTTTAAAAAAGCGCACATCACGGTGAGTCAGGAAATATACAAATTACTTGATTTCATATTGGTGACAGAATTGACCACATATTTCTACGAAATTTTGGTTTTCTTCACCGTCTATACCAGGTTGTATTCGAAAAATAGGTGATGATTACTGCTGCTTGAGCCGAGATTAACTCAGAAAAGGGTGGAGTCTACTAGAACGGAAAATTTCAAGAGTTCCGCTAGTACCGTTTCTCTCCTATGAACGATGATAAAACGACATATTTCCCAAAAATAGCCGGTCACTACTACTTCGAGAGGAATTTTCCGAAAAAATATGATAAGATACGTCAATTTTCCCAGATTTTCCCTGTTAAGAAGATCTCGAACTTAATGGAAGTTAACTGCCTCACCAATAGCTGGAATGCTGAGGCTGATATGAAGCGTCAAACTTCGGAAATTCGTTAAAATAACACAATATTATACAGGCAATAAATTTCACAAAAATGGGGCCGGTTTTGATCAGAATTCCGTGACTGAGTTAAGAAACACTCAGTTCTCGAGTTTTTTTTTTGCAATTTCTAGCGTTTTTTTTTTCAGATTTCGACTCCGTCGCTGAGATTTTTTAAAGGATTTAAATTTTTGCAAAAATTGAGTTCTAGAGTTCAAAATTCAGGTGAATTTATATGTTGTTTGACTCCAGTTTTGATACGGAGTACAATAGCTTGCTCAGTTACCAAAAAGCTTCATTTTAAAAGGAGTTACGGTACGGAGACGGTTTGTTCACGATTAATCCGTCGGCGACGGATTAATCCGTCGCAAACCGTTTTTTTTTCGCAGGAAATATGGGCTGTATTATAGAGTACTTGAGTGAGCTGAGCACTGCTGAGGCTCTGAGGTATACCAAAACTAAGGAAACTACGTAGCTTAGAGTTTCAGTTCTCCCTCTTCAGTTGGGAAGATTTAGCACTGGAATCACGGAAGTGTATGGTCCATAAAATAGCCTTCTTTTACATGTTTTTATCGGCAGGCTGAAAGCGCAAGCCACAACCCTGCGACTAAATGAGACAAAAAAAAACAGCACCTCATTGTACTAGATCTTCTGCTATTCATCTTCATCTGCAACCACGCCTCCGTGCGAGCCCAAATTTGAGGTTAAACGGTTCTGAGGTATGTGGTGCTGCCAGTCCTACTCGGTCCTGGTCCTGAGAGCCGGTAGGAAGTTGTTCTGTGCACTACTTCCAACTATGTCGAATCCACTCTGTGCGCACGTTATTTTACATCCTGCGAAAATCTCCAGAGGGGATCGAACCCTTGACCGTGTAGATGACGTATATCGATGTCTTTCATGATGACTTCTAGGCTAATCCGGTGAGTACCTAGTAACTTATAACATACGAGTTCGGAGCGACTCTGGTTCACTGCACATATTTTTTTGTTGCGCAAAAGTTGGCCTCGGAGGGGATCGAACCCTTGTCCTTCTGTGTGGTGGGGCAAAGAGATCTAAACGAGCTATCACTTTTGCCTAGAGGCGATCCGGAAAGAATTGAGTTCCACTGTTTTCCTGCAGTGGCGAGCGTAGGAGCGCTCCTGCGAAGTCGTACACTTTATTTTTATTTATTTATTTGTTCGTTTATTTATTTATTTATTTATTTATTTATTTATTTAAATCATTTATTTGTTAAGTGCACTCAATGGTGCTCTGTCATACACACAGAGAACTGAAGCGAGGTGATAGACAATATGTGGACAATTGACTAGAAGAGATTTTTTTCGAATAGTCAATATTTCGAATAACACAGTTTATGAAATTTTTCGAATGGTCGGTGTTTCGAATAACTTGATTTTCGGTCTTTTTCGAATGGTTGATATTTCGAGTCACTCGAAAGTCGATTTATTCAAAACTCGATTCCATTTCACTCAGTCGAGTTATACGTCTATTAGACAATGATTGCATGACTTTTCTCAAACCAGTATCCGAAATTTCCTCGTAATCCATAGAAGATGTAGCAAAATAACAAATAATAATTTGTTAGTGGCGATGATTTTCAACAGCTTGGCATATTGAAACTGTTCTAAGATCTTCCATTTTAAATGTGTTGAACTTGGCTTAAAAGCACTGCTTCGCCTCGTGAAACGTTTTCGTTACTTGTTCAGAAACGAACTCGCTAGAACGAGTGGTTACGGGTGCTCACACGCTTGTCATCAAAACGAGTAATCTGTTCCTGTTTGTTTCAGATGGACCCGACTGCATTGAGCAATTCCCTTCTTCCTCCGTTCTCCAGACGAGTTAGTTCTCATTAAATTCTGATACATTTTGATATTATGATAATAGTTTCAATCACTACATCATAAGACTTTGCACAATTCCACATCTGGGGCCCGGAAATTTCAAAAAATTTTATCTCCGAAACTTTGTATAGTAGGATTATTTGAAGTGCTGAGCAGGCATCTGTGTCGTACCATAATCCCGTTTTTGTAGGGTTAAGGTGATTATACGGTAGAAAACGTTGCCCTTCGAATTTTGCACGTAGAAGTTCTTCAAGGTGCTGAACAAATTTAGTGAATATGAACATCGTATTGATTTTGCGCCGTACCCCCATTCAAACGTCACAACTCATACCGACGAGCTGAATTGAAATGTTGAAATGGAGCTGTACTTGTGATATCTCGAAGAACGTGAGGTCTAGAACAAGTATTGCTGGGATTATGCCTTGAGTTCAAATATAACTGAAGTCTCAGACCACCTTCGCTTCGCTGATGACGTCGTCCCCTATAACACGACGCATCAGTCGAGCGGAATGTACGCTAGCTGACTCCAACGACGTATATGGAAAGATCAGTCTTGAACGTAATCCGGTTGAGGGGATGCTTACAAAAATGGATGGGTCCTGGATGTCTCACTCTCACTCATCGGAACGAACCATATCCGAATGCTCCAGCTATGCCTACCTAGGGCGAGAAATCAACACGATGAATGATCTCGCTTGAGCAGGAGGCAGGTAGGAGGAAGCGGGCAGCTTGGGGAGCTCACAGGAGCATCGAGGATCCAGTGAAGAAGAGAAAAAACATCAGGATTCGTACCAACCTTCTCAATACGACGTTTCTTCTACTTCAACGTCCGCTTCGAAGACCTGGGTGTCACGACACCAGGATGAGAGTGCGGTCAGCGTTGTTGAACGCTTCATCAAGGTGGTGGTGGTAGCAATAATTCGCTTACATGTTTACAACAAATAATGCATGCCTTTATTCGAAATATTCGACAAATATTCGAAATTTCGACAAGCACTACAAAAGAACCTACAAAGATAAAATACTTCGGAAGGACTTCTGTAGTGTTCGATTCACTCTATGGATTCTCACAAAGTCCTTGCGGGTTTGAGCATTTTGTGTTGAGCTTCCTACAGCCACTGCACACTTTGCCGGTCTCGTAAATGTGGTTTCCGTCTGTGATCGGTCTGGAATGGAGCTACGTTGTAGTGACGTTTTGAGTCTTTTTCGTAATACAGCTGACTACATTCATAGTGCAACTGTTGCGGTCACAAAGTTGGAGCAAAACTCGTCATTGCTGGAACCTTTTTTTTTACGAATCTGCTTCGCTATAATTTTTAAAACTTTTGTAAAAACTCACTGGCTATACTGGCACGCGACAAGCGTATCACCATTCTGTTTACAGTTCTTCACAGCACAAGCAACCTTGTCGGTTTCATCATGTGCCATCTGCAATATTGTTAAGTCCTTTATAGAGAACAAATGGGTTCCAGCAATAGTCGCAACCTCACGTTTGCAAAACTGGTAATTCCAGAATTTTCCTTGAACGTAGTGTCAGAACCGAGGCCAGTTTTCTCGAGCTCACCCCACCATGTTTTTATCGCCTGCACAAGCGAAAATTAGTACAGAATTCGAAGAGGCATGTGAAGAAAAGCTCTACGACGTACATGCTTAAGCGCATCCTGCTCTGACACAGTATAATTTTTGAGTCTCAAAAAGTTCAAAGAGTATCCATTTGTCGGCTGTGGATCTTTTCTAGGACAACTATCGATCAAAGCATACGTTTCTTTGGCTCCGTTATTACCTGCAGGATCGCAGTCGTACGTCTGGAAAACGCGTTATTCAGGTAGGGGTGACCAATTAGTACAAAACACAGCTCACCAGTGCTAGCATTTTTTTCGCAGTTGGAGCGTAACCGCTCTCCGACTTCTTATCCTTGGCCCATCCCGATGCTAGTAGCTTTCTGAATGGAGGAAGCAACAATGCTAGGTATATGGAAGCAGCTTTGATGGATTTAGTCTACCTGTAATAGTTGTGCATCCATAATGCCGTATCATGCGAGTCTTGTGTCAACTTGTCATCCTGGCAGGTTGTAGGAAGGGTAACTGCAAGTGTGCAGGAATTTCGCAGTAGTAGAATGAAAAAATGATCACAATTCGGCTCTTACCGGGAGTGTGTGTCACTTGGCAGAGACGATTGACGCAATCTTTGCACGATGAACAAATCTCACCTTCATTCGCCGCTGCTTCATAGATAATTCTATTGACAGGATTAGGATACATTGCTCTAGAATTGAACATAACAGACAGCTGAACGATAGTGCAAAGAGGTAAACGCACTTATCGTCGTAAACGCAAACGAAAACCCCTTTCGGTTTATCATTGCAAAGAGCATATGTGCACCCAAATCCTGTTGTGTTACCGGTGGCCATCTAAGAAAAGAAAGCTTCAAAGTGAAATTGATAGTTTCTAGGATTGCATGTAAATAAAAAATATCACCAGGATGAATGGCGCGCCTCCTAGAATACTCGGGTTTCCGTTAATTAACTTCACATTAACGTATTTAATTAGGCTCCACCATGCGTAGAGAACTAATTTGGTCTGGCTGGTGATGTTACAGTCCTTTTTATTGAAACTGAAGCATTTTCCCTATTTAACATCACTTAAAACTTAAATAACATTACAATGTCCTCCTCACCCTACTTGCATTGAATGATATGGGTTGAAGGCCATGTCACCAGGTAAAGTGCAATTACCAAGAGTTCCGTCATGTGCCATCTCTTCCAGATTGCAGTCCCATTTCTAAAATTATTCACTGTTTTTTACATTGTGGATATTACCAAACTTTTTACATGAAATTGTGAATTTTACCAAACTTTTTACATGAAATTTTTTTGGAGGAGCCGATTCTATTGACATGCAAAACGTAACTTCTGTGACACTGCACCCCGTCAGAAAGTTCACGTAGAAATGCTATGTTTCGTAGCCTGCACTGATGCACGCCCTTGCAACATATACCTCTACGGAACCATGGAGCGATCCTTACCAATTCGTTCATGTTTTTAGCCTTTGGCAAGTAATTCTTCGCCTGGTCGAACACTTCACCAAGTGCAAGAGATCTCCTATACTCATTAACTTCGTCCAAAACATATTGCCTCCACTCGTCAGAAATCAGCGAGTTTCTGCAGTTGAATGCTGAATGTAGTTCAATTTGAGGTCGTTTGCTCGAGCCTTGTGAAATCTACAATCAAGAAGTGAAACTCGAGTGGTATCCCTCGTGGAAGACTCACCAGTCGTTCCTTCCACAGGGACGAGTACTTCGGGAACCACAGCGCTTAATAGCTTAATGAGATGGGAATTAGCGATAAATCTCTCGAAATCTATCACAAGCTTAAGCTTATCATTTGAAAGAATGGATGAGGTTTTCTGTGAGGATTGAACGGGCTCAAGGACATACTTACAAGTGCGCTTCAAGTGTGATCCTATTGTAGTAAGTATTCAGAGCCTAACATTTGCTAGTGAGCATAGCATGTGGTGAATGGAGAGGTTGCTAACTCACCAGTAGAGTCCCCCACATGGCTGGCAACTGATACCATTGCGAAGCTTTTCGTGTTTATATACACGTGAGAAAACGTGCAAAATTTCACATTTTAGCTAAATGCAGTTTTCCATAGCTTATCTAAATCATAATGACCAATGAGAGCTCGTTCCGTGTTCAACTATACAGTAATTTCATTCTCTACTACCCAGAGTCACCACGTGCTCCAGTGTTGTTCTCCTGTGATAAGCAAGTGAAACTTACAAGTTTCCGAGTACGACTGCCTCTTAATCTCGCCATGGTCGAAATTCTTATAGTTTTCTTCATTTAACGACACCGAATCTGGTATGATCCTTATTCTTCTGCCCACGTTTCGGCTAACTTGCCTTCCTCGGGGCCTGGAAGGGCTAGACAGTTTGAAAGATCTACGAGACCAAGTGCATCAGCAAGTCTAGTCGAAAGCTCAAAATCGACATCTTACAAGTTTGCTGTGCTGTTCTTATATGTAACTTTATGCAAGATATCATCTGGTAGTGATGACATAACCTAATTGAATAAGCACTGCAACAAACAAGTGGGGGCAATTGGCACTTTCGCAGTGTTGTAGAATCCAATTCCGTGTGGAAGTCGTGGGACTAGGAATGACTTGTCACAGCAGAGCCACAAAGTCTGAGGAATAGCGATAGTAGAAAACTTGTGAGTATTCTAGATGCGTTGTTTTTTTATGACCCGAATTTTGAAGGTTTCCTGTGAAGAATGTAGGGGCAGTTGTGAAAAGCAAATGCATTATTTTTTCTGTGCTGTTGCTTAACGTTCGTTATGTTCTACTTAAATTTCTTTCTGCTCATTTTTCTGAGACAGAATAACTATTGGGTTGGGTAGTAAGCACGTGCGGGTAAACAGAGCAACTTCCCGGTTTCNATGCATTATTTTTTCTGTGCTGTTGCTTAACGTTCGTTATGTTCTACTTAAATTTCTTTCTGCTCATTTTTCTGAGACAGAATAACTATTGGGTTGGGTAGTAAGCACGTGCGGGTAAACAGAGCAACTTCCCGGTTTCATCTCCATAAAAAGCCGCATTGTTTGAGATGACTCAACTTGTGACCCTCATCTGCAGCTCTTGAATGGAACTCTAGGAAATGGCTAGGAAAATGAGCAAAGTAAATGGTTGGAGGCTAATTCAGGCTTGCAAGGGTTCCATGAGTGAAATTACCTTATATTCTAGAATCTCTGTTACAGTTTAGGTGCAATATACCCAGAGGAGATGTGGGTTCTCAATGTGAAGAGTCCGCTGCTCAGATTTGGCATTCGTAGTGGTTTTTATTTACGTCTAAAGTAGAACCTAGAGGGTAGACGTCTCGGTGCTCTTCAACCCCCTTATTCAGAAGGCACATTCTGCATGCTGAAAGTAACCTTTCTGAGGCAGGCATGCGCTTCTGACTCATCCCTTCAGCAGTAATAGGTCCTATTTAGATGTTGTTGGTATCCGCTGCCTTTTGAGTTGCATTCGATCCGCGATTGAAGTCGAACAGTATGAATTGGCGGAGGTTTTTCTCTCGTTTTAGCCGAAATGGAGCTTTACACTCCATGCAAAAAAATGAGGTGTTGTGCGAATTGAGGAAATTGGTTACAATATTTGTGAAGAGTAAGCCAAGAGCTATAAAATGGTTCATGCTACGCCATCTGACCCTCAGTAAAAGGGGGAAAAACCGCACGAACTTATTGCCAACTCTGTACTTTGTGATAATTGTGAACGTATAAGATAAAGCGACAACTGTTAACGAAGAGGTGATACCGTGTTCGCTTCTCTGACTTAATACATCCTTGAGCAGCATTCATCAAACTGTTATGCTTCGGATTCAAAAATTAATTTTATTTTTGGCGAAGGTTCACGAAATGACGCAAGCTTTGGTGAGTATATAGGGTGATAAAAATTATAGAACGGGTTTGGAATTGTTCCAAATTTTTCAACGAAGTAATGTCATTGAGCATATGAAAACAAAAATGTTTGTACACCTCGAATACCCTTTTTATGGTCTCCCAGAACTCGTCTACATTTTTTGCCCTTGCTTTTCACAACTCCAAAGAAATTCAATCCAGGCTTTGACCAAAGTATTGCTCACCGCTACAAAAGCCCTTGGTCAAACAATTTACTGCAGTACGCACCAGACAACATGATTTGTTGGGTATGAGTTCGCTCATTTCGACGAGGAACTAAACTATTTTCGAATGCGGGATTTTCGTCACGGATACAAAAATGTTCCTTGCTTTGATTTCCTGTGTATTTCCGAATTTGAAGAGTTCAACACCATCCTGTTAGAAGGTCTATATCTTCTCTTGAAGTAATCACAGGCATCACGCAGTGCGGAATGGAGCCCAAGAAACTAGAATGGAAACTCCGTTCCATAATTTCTTATCACCCCGTAGAAACGTTTTCTAACAGTGACTGCAGTAATGGAATAAGATGAAACATGACGGAGAGCATATTGAAGCAGGTATGCAGTAGTAATCCCAGCGTGCATGATACGAGTCACATGAATTCCTAATAAATTCCGCTGTTTCGCTTCTCGAACACATCTCCTACGACGGGTTTGATATCCGAGATAAATGGGTAAGTGTGATAACCGAGGACAAGTATTAATCAAAATTGAATTTTTCTCCTCAAATCTCTCCCGACTAATAGTCTTCCGTTCTTAAATCTGCTTACTTTCCACTGAAGCACGAAAATCATCCTTTAACATAACTCTCATCAATAAGGAGCACGGTTCTTTTAACACGTTCGCCACCACGTGCACAACCGGTTGTGCACTGTTAATTTAGTGTCATATCTTTGTAAAATGTCCACATTTAGCTAATTCCTTTGTAGTAGCGTATTAACAAATGTTTTAGAGCACTGCACAGTACCGCAAAGCAGACTTTCTCTCGAACTTTCTCATCAGATTTTTCGAACTAGAACAGCTAGAAAAACAACAAACTTTTTTAAAAAAAATTCTAAGAACGAAAATCAGTATACAACAAATGTGGAAGGGACCTTCGAGAATTACGAAAGAAAGGATAACTCTCATTTAAAAAATCTTGATTTTCACATGGGTAGAAAGAATCGCTACCGCGTGGGACCAAGTGCTCGATCGGTCGTGCACGGGTCCAAGATCCGCAAAAGCGCTGTGTCCCGAACGCGTTAATCTTCAATGACCCGAATATTCCCCCGATGGCCACGTTCTGCAAAACTTTTCTTCGCTACGAAGCGAGAGATATGAGCCGAAGCGATAAATATCCTTGCAGAGCGTAGAAGTCCAAGCGCCTTGGCGCCTCGCCACCTGTAATCTTCTACCCTGACAAAGAACTCTGAAGTGGCGACATCTAGTGATTGACATTTAAAGGTCCCTCGTCTCTCAAGAATGATTCTCCCATGGAACCATGGTTCTCGTTAAATATCAGATTGGTATGGTACATGGAAGGACGATCAGTGCCATGTATGACTGCCGAGAGAAGTCATGTGATGTGCAAAGTACTGATAGTTATTACTGCACTAAATTAATTCAGCACACAAGCACTGTGTTTTTCTTGTGAACGGCATATTAATATTAATGTAGTGGCACTGTGGCTCAGTGTTCATGAGTTTGTGATTTGCGACAATCGTTTTTTTTTCAACAAGGAAGTGCGCTTCCATGGCATATTTACTCTCACGTTCGAAAATTTCATCACATTGTTCTGATTGCACACTTCCTGTTCAGTATGTGCCTCTAATTTTCGTTGTACTTCCTCTTTTGCTTTTAGGCAGGATTTCTACGTTTTTCTTCTTCTGCGAAAGACTCCACTGAGATACATACCTT
>JARK01001487.1:453035-466063 GCA_000688135.1 Ancylostoma ceylanicum | reverse complement strand
ACACAGCTGGGTTGGCTTCATAGAATAACTTTCAGTCGGCCTCTAGTAATAAGCAGAACTGGGTATGACGTGCGCACAAATATGGTCAAAGAATATGACACTCTCTAACGACCCCTCTTCCTCTTTTGCCCACCCCTTTACGACCCCCTCTTAATTTATCAACACACGCTTGACCCTGTTCTCGATGAATGGATGCTTGTGCTGCTATAGAGTCGATTACATATGTATGTGTTTTAGAACGCGAATGATTAAAATTCCTGCCAGCTTAAACACAAGGGCCCACCTCTTCTTTGTGGTTGATCCCAGCGGTGTAGATAAATTGTCTAGAAACAGGCTTTTAATCCGTTCTATGGGATGTAGTTAGTAATAATTTACCGAAGGGTTGTAAAGGCGTTGATCCCATCGATTGGGCACGACGGCGTTATTTATGGTTGCTGCGTGTCAAATTTGTTGCGACGATGTGCATTGCAGAAGAGGAAGGGGGAGAGAATCTTTAGCAAAGGGCAAATGTTCTATTCAGGACCGTTGTGGGATAAGATTACATCACGGCACAAAACAAGCAAATAGTGTTTAAAGAATTTCAAGAATAAATAGTTATAACAATACTAACAGAAATAATGTCTGTCTTAGTAGTTTCGAGAATTATTAAGCCGACGTGAAACTCGTAAATGTCACAAGAAAATCAACTTTCAGCACCATCAGAATCCTTCTGAATGTGTTTTGATTCTCATGAAAAGAAGAACACTATGCGTCACTCATCTCCAAAAATCTTGACGTTTCCCGCTTCATGGATCTCTTTGGTGTCATTTCCACGTTTTCTCTGCAACATGATTGCCGCGGGCGACGGTGGGCGGGGTTGGAGAAGCTAAACCGCAAGCTGACGTTAACTGACAACCGCTCTTGCAGCGAGCGCGAGAGTTGACAGTAATTGGCAATCGCCAGCGGCTGCAGGTACCAGAGTTCCTTCAACCTTTCTTTCGGGCTCGTCTTTGCGTTGGCCTGAGTATGATATCCGCGAACCAGAGAGGATTACACGTACTTTCTGTTTTGCTCGGTAATATCTGCCATAATTTAGGCGGTCTCTGAACCGTCCTTAGTTGGTGCTTCTTGTCCTTGAGCTTTAGGATTCAAGTATCCAAAAAATCTCCATACTTCCGTGCGAGTATTCTAAGATGCACTAACCTTTGCCGTCAGCACAACTATGAGATTCGTTTTTCTCAGCTATAGGTGTTTGTAGCTGAGATCCATTTTCTATTTGGTAAGTTTCTGCCAGAATCTCCCTTTCTCTGACTTATCTTTGCACTTTCCTTCTTTGGCCTCCTTAATTTGCCACAGACTGCTTTGCAATTTTGCGATGGTAGTAAGTCATTTTTCATAGTTCTCATCGTTCATTTCCACACATTAAATGATTTTTGTGTACCCTCTGTGACGAGCCGAAGGTATTATCAGCAATCTTGCGCAAAGAGTGATTGGCAACCTGTGAGAACGAAGTGCAATGGCTTTTTGGCTTAAAGGCAGCACCCGCGGAAATCCTCGACTTGGAGCTGATGTGCGTATGGTGAAGTACAGACTCAGCACATCATAAATGTGAAATGAACACAAACAATAATGGCTTACCTGCAGAGAAAATCGAACTGACGTCGTGAACCCGCTTGGCCGTGTTCACGCCTGTACGAGTTTTCCCCGGCTCGAAGCGCCAGCTAGAGCTATTGCGGCGCATGGCGTAGAGCAGTATATGTAGCGTAGTGTATGAAACACACACTATCCACAGGATTTCTTGGCGTTACGCGCGTATACCCTCAGCGGAAATTTCGTCCGCGCTGTGAACGCATGGAAAACAGCGCCTTCATTTCCCGTCTTCCGGCGTGTTTCACGCTGTGTCATCATTGCCTATGAGTCCATCGTCTCTAATAACCTCAAAATTCAGCAAAATCTCCAACATGAAAATTTCCGTGGGTGCTGCCTCTAAAGGCAGCACCCACGGAAATCCTGACTTTCGAGATTAGTCATTCTCCGTGTGGTCGGCTGCCAGACAATCACAATGGTAACTTGAACACAGAAAAAAGCGGCCTATCTATAGAGATACTGCTGTGGACACAGAGCCGAGCGTGGCCATTTTGGTGTCCGCCATGCCAGTTAACGCTATTGATTTGGCATGCTACGAAAGGTCTAGCCTAATGTATCATGTTGTATATGGAATAATGTACAGTGTAGGGTATGGAATGCGCACCATTGACAAGAATTCGTGACGATACGCTCGTATACCCTGAGCGGAAAACTCGTTCGCGCTGTGGACGCATGGGAAACAGCGCCTTCGTTTCTCGTCTTCCGGCGTGTTTCACGCTGTTTCATCACTGCCTATGAGTTCATCGTCCCTCAAAACCTTGAAATTTAGCGAAATTTCCAACACAAAAATTTCCGTGGGTGCTGCCTTTAATCCAAGTACATTCTCGTGAAATTCGCCGTTAGTGAATTATGTGCGTTCCGATCTGCTCACGCAAGCGCTAACTGTACTATCAGTTAAGTTGGGTTGAATCAACACCTATTCTGAATCCTTGACTGGATCGCTGGTTTAGAGTAGGCACGGTACTTTCGTCTGATTGTTTCTACTGCTTCATTAAAATTACGAGCGGTCTACTCACAAGAGTTCTCTCGTTATCAGTCGCCTTCACTAAGGTGGCTGCCGTCCTTGAAGCAAGAGAAACCCCACTTTTTTGCCGGGGCTTGTACCTAGATCCAGCACGAAGCCTACCTTGCCTGTCAAACCTTTTACGAAGCGCAGCTTACCCCCGGGAGGGCCGGGGGTAAGCGAGTATGCCGGTGCCTTGTCGTTATCTTTTTCTCCATTACTTAACAAAATAAATGTTTCTATTCGCTATTTCACTCGACCTTCCGACGGTTTACCGCCTCATAGAGGCGCGGGGGTGACCCTATGTAGGTGTCGAACTATTATGCACAGTGCGGGTCCGTCCTTCTGTACGGTTTCCCAATCTGAGAAAGAAGTTCGACTTCTCCAGCTAAACGCGAAGACTAGCCAAGAGCAAATCGCTGTCAGGATTCTCACCATCTTGACAGAATCAGTCGCTCGACGGTCTCTCTGATCCATATAGGTCAGCTACTACCTGTGGTGATAATTGAGCACGTCGTGGCAGGGCTGCCCACAAAGGGGAGAACCTTTACATGCTTGTGTTTCAAATTTGTTTTTGAGGGAAAAATACGGCGGTTCGAATATTTACCCACACACCCTTGAAAAATGTCGATTACGGAGTGAAGGAATTGCGATCACACAGACAAATGATACGGACTGATGCCTCGGGCATTGTCGGTAGGAGGGACTATGCTCACTAGTTTCGCGGTACATAGGAATTGCCTAATTTCTCTCAGAACGAAAGGATTTGTGCGCCGACAATTTCAGCAACTCCCAATTGACCATCCTTAATTTCAAAAATTTCTCTGTTTGGCAAGGAGGACCAATCAGCCTCTAATTACAATAGATGGTGCAAATACAGGTGATAGGTGCGCACAGCCTCGCTAAGCTATAATGATTTGTACAAGTCTTCTTCTTTCGAAAGAATGGCAGTTGGGGTGAGAATGGACAAGGAGATTCGGTGTTGAATTTTTATTGCCATTTATCTAAATCACGTAAGCTTGAAAAATGGTCAAATATAAAGCGCCCTACCTAGAGGCTATTCTCGTAGATTTTCCGGCAACCTGCGCACCAGTGAACACTAACAGTGACTGCTTGACTAACCGAAACTCAGTAAAACTTAATTGTCCGGGATCTTTGACAAACTCAGAATGAGCTGTCCCTGCCATGTTTACAACGAATAATGCATGCCTTTATTCGAACTATTCGACGAGCCACTACAAAAGAACCAACAAAGATAGAGAACTTCGGAAGGACTTCTGTAGTGTTCGATCCACTCTATGGCTACTCACAAAGTCCTTGCGGGTTTGAGCATTTCTTGCTGAGCTTATTACAGCCACTGCACACTTTGCCGGTCACGTAAATGGGGTCTCCCTCGTCAACATTTCTGGAATGAGGCTATGCTGCAGTGATGTTCTTAGTCTTTTTCATAATATGTAGAGCTCGTTGCAGTCACAGTGCAACTGCTTCAGTCGCAATGTTGGAGTAGAATTTGGCATTAATGGAGCCTTCCTTCACAGACCGTGAAAACTTACTGGCTATACTGGCACGCAACGAGCGTTTCACCATTCTGTTTGCAGTTCTGCACAGCACAAGCAAACTTGTCGGTTTCGTCATGTGCCATCTGCAATGTTGTTAAGTCCCTTATAGAAAACAAATGAGTTCCAGCCATATCCATAACCTCACGTTTGCAAAACTGGTAATTCCAGAATATTCCTTGAACGTAGTTTCAGAACCAAGGCCAGTATTCTCGAGCTCACTCCACCATGTTTTTATCGCCTGCACAAGCGAAAATTAGCACAGAATTCGAAGAAACATGTGAAGAAATGCTTTACGACGTACATGCTTAAGCGCATCCTGCTCTGACACAGTATAATTTTTGAGTCTCAAAAAATTCAAAGAGTATCCAGGCGTCGGCGATGGATCAGTTTGCGGACAATTCTCGATCAAAGCATACGTTTTTTTGGCTCCATTATCACCTCCAGAAGCGCAGTCGTACGTCTGAAAAATGCGTTATGGGATTGGAGTACGCAAAGAGGTGTTTAAGGGTGACAAATTTGAACAGAAACATATCTCACCAGTGCTAGCATTTTTTTCGCAGTTGGAGCGTAACCGCTCTCCGACTTCTTATCTTTGGCCCATCCCGATGCTAGTAGCTTTCTGAACGGAGGAAGCAGCAATGCTACGCATATGAAAGAAGCTTTTATGGGTCTATTTTACCTGTAGTAGTTGTGCATCCACAATGCCGTATCATGCGAGTCTTGTGTCAACTTGTCATCCTGGCAGGTTGTAGGAAGGGTAACTGCATGTGTGCAGGAATTTTGCAGGAGTAGAGTGAAGAACTGATTAGAATTCGGCTCTTACCGGGAGTGTGTGTCACTTGGCAAAGACGTTTGACGCACGTTTTTGCGCACGATGAACAAATCTCACCTTCACTCGCCGCTGCTTCATAGATAATTCTATTGACAGGATTAGGATACATTGTTCTAGAATTGAACATAACAGACAACTGAACAGATAGTGCAAAGAGGTAAACGTACGTATCGTCGTAAATGCAGACGAAAACCCCTTTCGGTTTATCATTGCAAAGAGCATATGTGCACGCAAATCCTGTAGTGCTGTTGGTGGCCATCTAAGAAAAGAAAGCTTCAAAGTGAAATTGATAGTTTCTAGGATTGCATGTAAATAAAAATATCACCAGGATGAATGGCGCGGCTCCTGGAATACTCGGGTTTCCGTTAATTAACCTCACAGTAACGTATTTAATTAGGCTCCACCAAGCGTAGAGAGCTACTTTGGTCTGGCTGGTGATATTACAGTCCTTTTTATCGAAGCTGAAGCATTCTCCCTATTTAACATCACCTAAAACTTAAATAACATTACAATGTACTCCTCACCGTACTTGCATTGAATGATATGGGTCAAAGGCCATGTCACCAGGTAAAGTGCAATTACCAAGAGTTCCGTCATGTGCCATCTCTTCCAGATTGCAGTCCCATTTCTAAAAGTATCCACTGTTTTTTACATTGTGAATATCACCAAACTTTTAACATGACATTTTTTTCGGAGGAGCCGATTCTATTGACACGCAAACCGTAACTTCTCTTGTGAAATTCCACCCCCTCAGAAAGACTTCACGTAGAAACACAATGTTTCGTAGTCTGCACTAATGCACCCCCATGCAACATATATCTCTACAGAATCATAGAGCAATCCTTACCAATTCGTTCATGCCTTTAGCCTTTGGCAGGTAATTCTTCGCCTTGTCGTACACTTCACCAAGTGCAAGAGTTCTCCTATACTCATTAACTTCGTCCAAAACGTATTGCCTCCACTCGTCAGAAATCAGCGAGTTTCTGCAGTTGAATGCTGAATGTAGTTCAATTTGAGGTCGTTTGCTCGAGCCTTGTGAAATCTACAATCAAGAAGTGAAACTCGAGTGGTATCCCTCGTGGAAGACTCACCAGTCGTTCCTTCCACAGGGACGAGTACTTCGGGAACCACAGCGCTTAATAGCTTAATGAGATGGAAATTAGCAATAAATCTTTCGAAACCTATCACAAGCTTAAGCTTAACATTTGAAAGAATGGATGAGGTTTTCTGTGAGGATTCAACGGGCTTAAGTACATAATTACAGGTGCGCTTCAAATGTGATCCTATTGTAGTAAGTATTCAGAGCCTAACATTTGCTAGTGAGCATAGCATGTGGTGAATGGAGAGGTTGCTAACTCACCAGTAGAGTCCCCCACATGGCTGGCAACTGATACCATTGCGAAGCTTTTCGTGTTTATATACACGTGAGAAAACGTGCAAAATTTCACATTTTAGCTAAATGCAGTTTTCCATAGCTTATCTAAATCATAATGACCAATGAGAGCTCGTTCCGTGTTCAACTATACAGTAATTTCATTCTCTACTACCCAGAGTCACCACGTGCTCCAGTGTTGTTCTCCTGTGATAAGCAAGTGAAACTTACAAGTTTCCGAGTACGACTGCCTCTTAATCTCGCCATGGTCGAAATTCTTATAGTTTTCTTCATTTAACGACACCCGAATCTGGTATGATCCTTATTCTTCTGCCAACGTTTCGGCTAACTCACCTTCCTCAGGGCCTGAAAGGGCTAGACAATTTGAAAGATCTATGAGACCAAGTGCATCAGCAAGTCTAGTCGAAAGCTCAAAATCAACATCTTACAAGTTTGCTGTTCTTATATGTAACTTTATGCAAGATATCATCTGGTAGTGATGACATAAACTAATCGAATAAGCACTGCAATAAAGAAGTGGGGGCAATTGGCACTTTCGCAGTGTTGTAGAATCAAATTCCGTGTGGAAGTAGTGGGAGTAGGAATGACTTGTCACAACAGAGCCACAAAGTCTGAAGAATAGCGATAGTAGAAAACTTGTGAGTATTCTGGATGCGTTGTTTTTTATGACCCATATTTTGAAGGTTTCCTGTGAAGAATGTAGGGACAGTTGTGAAAAGCAAATGCATTATTTTTTTCTGTGCTGTTGCTTCACTTTCGTTATGTTCTACTTAAATTTCTTTCTGCTCATTTTTCTGAGACAGAATAACTATTGGGTTGGGTAATAAGCACGTGCGGGTAAACAGAGCAACTTCCAGGTTTTATCTCCATAAAAAGCCGCATTGTTTGAGATGACTCAACTTGTGACCCTCATCTGCAGCTCTTGAATGGAACTCTAGGAAATGGCTAGGAAAATGAGCAAAGTAAATGGTTGGAGGCTAATTCAGGCTTGCAGGGGTTCCATGAGTGAAATGTCCTTATATTCTTGAATCTCTGTTACAGTTTAGGTGCAACATACCCAGAGGAGATGCGGGTTCTCAATGTGAAGAGTTCGCTGCTCAGATTTGGCATTCGTAGTGGTTTCTCTTTACGTCTAAAGTAAAACCTAGAGGGTAGACGACTCGGTGCTCTTCAACCCCCTTATTCAGAAGGCACATTCTGCATGCTGAAAGTAACCTTTCTGAGGCAGGCATGCGCTTCTGACTCATCCCTTCAGCAGTAATAGCTCCTATTTTGATGTCGTTGGTATTCGTTGCCTTTTGAGTTGCATTCGATCGGCGATTGAAGTCGAACAGTATGAGTTGGCGGAGGTTTTCCTCTCGTTTTAGCCGAAATGGAGCTTTACACTCCATTCAAAAAAATGAGGTGTTGTGCGAATTGAGGAAATTAGTTACAATAATTGTAAAGAGCGAACTAAGGGCTATAAAATGGTTCATGGTACGCCAGTCGAACAAAGTCTGATCCTCAGTAAAAAAAATTAAGGTGAAAAAAAAAACCACACGAACGTGTTGCCAACTGCGTACTTTGTGGTAATTATGAGCGTGACGAAGGGATTATACCGTGCTTCCTTCTCTGACGTAATGCATCCTTGAGCGGCACTCATCAAACTGCTATGCTTCGGATTAAAAAAACTATTTTTATCTTTGATGAAGTTTCACGAAATCACGCAAGCTTTGGAAGTATACAGGGTGACAAAAAAATTACAGAACGGGTTTAGAATTATGCCTAATTTTTCAACGAAATAATGTCATTGAGCGTATGGAAACAACTATGTTTGTAAACTAGGGGACAGTCCTCATAATGGTCACCATTAGCATTGAGCTTATTAAAACAAAAATGTTTGTACACCTCGAATACTCTTTTTTATGGTCTCCTAGAACTCGTCTACATTTTTTTGCTCTTGCTTTTCTCAACTCCAAAGAAATTCAATCCGGACTCTGACCGAAGTAGCTCACCGCTACAAAAGCCGTTGGTCGAAGAATTTACTGCAATACACACCAGATGACATGATTTGTTGGGTATGAATTCGCTCATTTCGACGATGAACCACCGTAGGTTCGAATGCGGGATTTTCGTTATTGATACAAAAATGTTCCTTGCTTTGATTTCCTGTGTATTTTCGGATTTGGAGAGTTCAACACCATTCTGTTAGAAGGTCTATATCTTTTGTTGAAATAATCACAGGCATCACGCAGTGCGGAATGAAGCCCAAGAAACTAGAATGGAAACTCCGTTCCATAATTTCTTATCACCCCGTAAAAACGTTTTCTATGTAGTAGTGACTGGAGTAATGGAATAAGATGAAACATGACGGAGAGCATATTGAAGCAGGTATGCAGTAGTAATTCCAGCGTGCATGATACGAGTCACATGAATTCCTAATAAATTCCGCTGTTTCGCTTCTCGAACACATCTCCTACGACGGGTTTGATATCCGAGATAAATGGGTAAGTGTGATAACCGAGAACAAGTATTAATCAAAATTGAATTTTTCTCCTCAAATCTCTCCCGACTAATAGTCTTCCGCTCCAAAATCTGCTTACTTTTCACTGAAGCACGAAAATTATCTTCCATCATAACTCTTGTAAATAAGGGGCACGGTGCTTTTAGCACGTTCGCGACCACGTGCACAATCGGTCGTGCACTGTTAATTTAGTGTCATATCTTTGTAAAATGTCCACATTTAGCTAATTCCTTTGTAGTAGCGTATCAACAAAGGTTTAGAGCACTGCACAGTACCGCAAAGCAGACTTTCTCTCGAACTTTCTCATCAGATTTTTCGAACTAGAACAGCTAGAAAAACAACAAACTTTTCAAAAAAATTCTAAGAACGACAGATCAGTAGACAACAAAAGTGGAGGGGAACTTCGAGAATTACGAAAGAAAGGATAACTCTCATGAAAAAAATCTTGCTTTTCATATGGGTAGGAAGAATTGCTACCGCGTGGGACCACGTGCTCGACCGGTCGTGCACGGGTCCAAGGTCCGCAAAAGCGCGCGTGTCCCGAACGCGTTAATCTTCAATGACCCGAATATTCCCCCGATGGCCACGTTCTGCAAAACTTTTCTTCGCTACAAAGCGAGAGACATGAGCTGAAGCGATAAATATCCTTACAAAGCGTAGAAGTCCAAGCGCCTTGGCGCCTCGCCACCTGTGACCCTCTCCCCTGACAAAGAACTCTGAAGTGGTGACAGCTAGTGATTGACATTTGATGGTCCCTTGTCTCTCAAGAATGATTCTCCCATAGAACCATGGTTCTCGTTAAATATCAGAGTGGTATATGGTACATGGAAGGACGATCAGTGACATGTATGACTACCGAGAGAAGTCATGTGATGTGCAAAGTACTGATAGTTATTACTGCACTAAATTAATTCAGCACACAAGCACTGTGTTTTTCTTGTGAACGGCATATTAATATTAATGTAGTGGCACTGTGGCTCAGTGTTCATGAGTTTGTGATTTGCGACAATCGTTTTTTTTTCAACAAGGAAGTGCGCTTCCATGGCATATTTACTCTCACGTTCGAAAATTTCATCACATTGTTCTGATTGCACACTTCCTGTTCAGTATGTGCCTCTAATTTTCGTTGTACTTCCTCTTTTGCTTTTAGGCAGGATTTCTACGTTTTTCTTCTTCTGCGAAAGACTCCACTGAGATACATACCTTTGTAGTTTACGCTGTTAGGATGGACAGAGTGGAAGTGAGTCAATTCCTAGGTGTGAGGGATAAACTTCTGGTTTCTACATTCGAAATATTCTAGCAGGTACTGCTGATCAATCACATCCAACGAGGAATCCATCTTTCGACACTGTAAAGAAAACGTCTTGCGGTGACGGCTCCATACTGCAGAGACTAAGCGTGGGTTAGTCGCTATCAGATAGAGTCAATATGAATTTTGTAATCGAAAATAAAATTCGGTTTCNCTTGTGAACGGCATATTAATATTAATGTAGTGGCACTGTGGCTCAGTGTTCATGAGTTTGTGATTTGCGACAATCGTTTTTTTTCAACAAGGAAGTGCGCTTCCATGGCATATTTACTCTCACGTTCGAAAATTTCATCATTTTGTTCTGACTGCACACTTCCTGTTCAGTATGTGCCTCTAATTTTCGTTGTACTTCCTCTTTTGCTTTAAGGCAGGATTTCTACGTTTTTCTTCTTCGGCGAAAGACTCCACTGAGATACATACCTTCGTAGTTTACGCTGTTAGGATGANCGCAAGAAAACAGCAAAACTAAATTCTTTCCAGACCGCCTGTGAACAGAAGACTGTTCGCTTAGCTCTCCCACCACCTTCGCTAGCTCTCCTACCACCTTCGCCAACGCCTACTCAATCAGGGGTTCGGTCCATTTTTTACAAAACGTAAAAATGTGCGCAGCGAGCAAATATCGTTCCGAGCTAGCATGTTCTGCTTTATTCAAGCGATCATCGTGAAATTCGCCGCAAAAGACATCGATATACACCATATGCATAGTCCGAGGTTCGATCCCCTCCGGGGCCAAAATTTTTGCACGACGTAAAATGACGTGCACTTGTAGTGGATCCGACGGAATCAAACGTACTGCTCAAAATCATTTTCTATTGGGTTGTAGGGCCGAGTAGGACTAGCAGTTTGGACGGACAGAACTGCTTACCTAAAATTTTGGCTCGCTCAGAGGCATGGTTGCAGATGGGCACAAATAGCAGGAAATCTAGCCCATTGAGGTGCAGATTTTCTGCTAGTTTTAAATAGTCGAAGGTTAGAGTTTTCACGCTATGTGGGTCCTTTTTTCGCATTTGCTTCAACTGCGATTCAACTCCGCCGATAAGAACATGTAAAAAAGACCATTTTCATCGACAAAACCTCATCTCCATAATTCCTTGTTGAATCTTTTCTCTCAAACATGGAGAACTGAAACTTGGGAGTATAGTACAGGTGAGTGAGTTCCACAGAATGGCTTTCTCCTGGCTCGCAGGGCTTGATGGAACTAGCAGTGCAACTTTCAAAAAAATTTTTACCGAAAAATTTGACGCTCTTATAGGCATGGTTGTAAATGAACATGAATAACAGAAGATCTAGTTGATTGACGTGTCATTTTTTTTGCAGTTTCAATCAGAAGGAGGTTTGCGATTTCAGCCTATATGCTTCACTGCTCCGCAGTTATCCTTCCTTCTGGTTTGATTTGGTCGATAAAAACACGTAAAAAAGGCCGTTTTTATCAAGAAAACCTCACTTCACTAATCCTATGCTGAATCTTTCCTAGTAAACCTAGAGAGCTGTATTTCGGGGAGAAAGCACAGCTGGGTAGGCTTCATAGAAAATCTTTCAGTCGGCCTCTAGTAATAGGCCGGATGACACTCTTTATTGACCCCTCCTCCTCTTTTGCCCACCCCTTTATGACCCCCTCTTGATAATTTATCAACACACGCTTGACCCTGAAGGCGAATCAAGGAGGCCAAAGAAAGAAAGTGCAAAGATAAGTTAGAAAAAGGGAGATCCTTGCAGAAACTCACTAAATAGAAGGAGGATTCCAACTACAAACAGCTATAGCTAAGGCAAACGATCTCATCGTTATGTTGACCGCAAAGGTCAATGCATTTTAGCACACGCGCGCAAAAATACGGAGATTTTTCTTAAATACTTGAATCTTAAAGCTCAAAGACTAGATACTCCAAGTGAGGACGATTCAGAAACCGTCTAAATTATGGCAGATACTACCGATCAAACCAGGAACTACGTGTAGTTCTCGTTGGGTTCGCAGGTATCATATTCAGGCCAGAACAAAGACGACCCAATGGCATTTCTAAACAAAAAGAGAGTGTCGCGAAAGAAAGGGAGAAGGAATTCGGGGACCCGCAGCCGCTGGCGATTGTCAATTACTGTCAACTCTCGCGGTGTATGTAGCTTCTCCCACCACGCCCACTGTCGCCCGCGGCATTCGCGTTGGGGCGAAAACGTGGAAATGACATCTAAGAGATCCATGAAGCTGGAAACGCCGAAATTTCTGGAGATGAGTGACACCTAGTGTTCTTCCTTTCATCAGAATCAAAACACATTTAGAAAGATTCTGATATAGTGCTAAAAGTCAATTTTCTTGTGACATTTACTAGTCTCACGTGGGCTTATTATTTCTCAAAAGTACTAATGCACACATTATTCCTGTTACGATTGCTATAATCATTTATTCTTGAACCTCTGCAAACACTATTTGCACGTATTGTGCCGTGATGTAATCTTATCTCGCTATTTTTTTGAATATTAAATATTTTAAATATTAAACGGATCTATGTCTACTGTCCTTCTCGAAAAAACAGATGTTGTGACTGCAGGATTGCGATGTACCTGGACCAGGGAAGCAGAGAGATAGAGAGAGAGAGAGAGCACGCTCCAAGCGAGAGGGTCGAGTAAATTACGACGGGATTTTGCAGTCGCGACGCTACGAAACTGCAAGGCTAATCGGTTCAGTTTTCTGACATCTGGTTCGATTTGGTCGATAAAAACACGTAAAAAAGGCTGTTTTTATCGAGAAAACCTCACTTCACTAATTCCCGTGCTGAATCTTTCCTATTGAACCCAGAGAGCTGTAACTCGG
>JARK01001487.1:433846-452874 GCA_000688135.1 Ancylostoma ceylanicum | reverse complement strand
CACAGCTGGGTTGGCTTCATAGAAAAATTTTCAGTCGGCCTCTAGTAATAAGCAGAACTGGGTATGACGTGCGCACAAATATGGTCAAAGAATATGACACTCTTTAACGACCCCTCCTCCTTTTTTTGCCCACCCCTTTACGACCCCCTCTTGATAATTTATCAACACACGCTTGACCCTGTTCTCGATGAATGAATGCTTGTGCTGCTATAGAGTCGATTACATATGTATGGGTTTTAGAACGCGAATGATTAAAATTCCTGCCAGCTTGAACGCAAGGGCCCACCCCATCTTTGTGGTTGATCCCAGCGGTGTAAATAAATTGTCTAGAAACAGGCTTTTAATCCGTTCTATGGGATGTAGTTAGTAATAATTTACTGAAGGGTTGTAAAGGCGTTGATCCCATCGACTGGGCACGACGGCGTTATTTATGGTTGCTGCGTGTCAAATTTGTTGCGACGATATGCAGTGCAGAAGAGGAAGAGGAAGAAAATCTTTAGCAAAGGGCAAATGTTCTAGTCAGGACCGTTGTGGGATAAGATTACATCACGGCACAAAACAAGCAAATAGTGTTTGAAGAATTTCAAGAATAAATAGTTATAACAATACTAACAGAAATAATGTCTGTCTTAGTAATTTCGAGAATTATTAAGCCGACGTGAAACTCGTAAATGTCACAAGAAAATCAACTTTCAGCACTATCAAAATCTTTCTGAATGTGTTTTGATTCTCATGAAAAGAAGAACACTATGCGTCACTCATCTCCAAAAATTTTGGCGTTTCCCGCTTCATGGATCTTTTTGGTGTCATTTCCACGTTTTCTCTGCAACATGATTGCCGCGGGCGACGGTGGGCGGGGTTGGAGAAGCTACACCGCAAGCTGACGTTAACTGACAACCGCTCTTGCAGCGAGCGCGAGAGTTGACAGTAATTGACAATCGCCAGCGGCTGCGGGTACCAGAATTCCTTCAACCTTTCTTTCGGGCTCGTCTTTGCGTTGGCCTGAGTATGATATCCGCGAACTAGAGAGGATTACACGTACTTTCTGTTTTGCTCGGTAATATCTGCCATAATTTAGGCGGTCTCTGAACCGTCCTTAGTTGGTGCTTCTTGTCCTTGAGCTTTAGGATTCAAGTATCTAAAAAAATCTCCATATTTCCGTGCGAGTATTCTAAGATGCACTGACCTTTGCCGTCAACACAACTATGAGATTCGTTTTTCTCAGCTATAGGTGTTTGTAGCTGAGATCCATTTTCTATTTGGTACGTTTCTGGCAGGATCTCCCTTCCTCTGACTCATCTTTGCACTTTCCTTCTTTGGCCTCCTCAATTTGCCACAGACTGCTTTGCAATGGTAGTAAGTCATTTTTCATAGTTCCCATCGTTCATTTCCACACATTAAATGATTTTTGTGTACCCTCTGTGACGAGCCGAAGGTATTATCAGCAATCTTGCGCAAAGAGTGATTGGCAACCTGAGAGAACGAAGTGCAACGGCTTTTTGGCTTAATCCAAGGACATTCTCGTGAAATTCGCCGTTAGTGAATTATGTGCATTCCGATCTGCTCACGCAAGCGCTAACTGTACTATCAGTTAAGTTGGGTTGAATCAACACCTATTCTCAATCCTTGACTGGATCGCTGGTTTAGAGTAGGCACGGCACTTTCGTCTGAATGTTTCTACTGCGTCATTAAAATTACGAGCGGTCTACTCACAAGAGTTCTCTCGTTATCAGTCGCCTCCACTAAGGTGGCTGCCGTCTTTGGAAGCAAAAGAAACCCCACTTTTTGCCGGGGCTTGTACCTAGATCCAGCACGAAGCCTACCTTGCTTGTCGAACCTTTTACGAAGCTCAGCTTACCCCCGGGAGGGCCTGTGCCGGACCTTCTCGTTATCTTTCCTTTTTTCCATTACTTGGCAAAACGAATTTTTCTACTTGATATTTCACACGGCCTTCCGATGGTTTACGGCCTCATAGAGGCGCGGAGGTGACCCTGGGTGCTAAACTACGATGCACTGTGGGAGTCCGTCCTCCTGTAGGGTTCCCCAATCCGATGAAGAAGTTCGACTTCTCCACGCGAACGCGAAGACTAGCCAAAAGTTAATCGCTGTCAGGATTCTCCACCTTCTTGACAGAATCAGTTGCTCGACTGTTTCTCTGATCCATATAGGGCAGCGACTACCTGTGGTGATAATTGAGCACGTCGTGGCAGGGCTGCCCACAAAGGGGAGAACTTTTACATGCTTGTGTCGCAAATTTGTTTTTGAGGGAAAAATACGGCGGTTCGAATATTTACCCACCCACCCTTGAAAAATGTCGATTACGGAGTGAAGGAATTGCGATCTCACAGACAAATGATACGGACTGATGCCTCGGGCATTGTCGGTAGGAGGGACTATGCTCACTAGTTTCGCGGTACATAGGAATTGCCTAATTTCTCTCAGAACGAAAGGATTTGTGCGCTGGCAACTGCAACAGCTCCCCAATTACCCATCCTTAATTTTAAGAATTTCTTTGTTTAGCAAGGATTACAAATCAGTCTCTAACTACAATAGTTGTGCAAATACAGGTGATAGGTGCGCACAGCCTTGCTAAGCTAGTTTGTACAAGTCCATGTTTCTAAGAGAATGGCAAAATTAGGGTGTGAATAGGTGAGGTCGTTCAGTGTTGGATTTTTATTGCCATTTATCTAAATCACGCAAGCTTGAAAAATGGTCAAAATATAAAGCGCCCTATCTAGAGGCTATTCTCGTGGATTTTCCGGCAACCTGCACACTAGTGAACACTTGCTAGGCTCAAACGAAACTCAGTGTAACGTAGTTGTCCGGGATCTATGACAAACTCAGAATGAGCTGTCTCTGCCATGTTTACAACGAATAATGCATGCCTTTATTCGAACTATTCGACAAGCACTACAAAAGAACCTACAACGATAGAAAACTTCGGAAGGACTTCTGTAGTGTTCGGTCCACTCTATGGCTACTCACAAAGTCCTTGCGGGTTTGAACATTTCTTGTTGAGGTTCTTACAGCCACTGCACACTTTGCCGGTCACGTAAATGGGGTCTCCCTCGTCAACCTTTCTGGAATGAGGCTATGCTGCAGTGATGTTCTTAGTCCTTTTCATAATATGTAGAGCTCGTTGCAGTTACAGTGCAACTGCTTCAGTCGCAATGTTGGAATAGAGTTTGGCATTAATGGAGCCTTCCTTTACAAACCGTAAAAACTTACTGGCTATACTGGCACGCAACGAGCGTTTCACCATTCTGTTTGCAGTTCTGCACAGCACAAGCAAACTTGTCGGTTTCATCATGTGCCATCTGCAATGTTGTGAAGTCCTTTATAGAGAACAAATGAGTTCCAGCAACAGTCGCAAACTCACATTCGCAAAACTGGTAATTCCAGAATTTTCCTTGAACGTAGTGTTAGAACCGAGGCCAGTTTTCTCGAGCTCACCCCACCATGTTTTTATCGCCTGCACAAGCGAAAATTAGTACAGAATTCAAAGAAACATGTGAAGAAATGCTTTACGACGTACATGCTTAAGCGCATCCTGCTCTGACACAGTATAATTTTTGAGTCTCAAAAAATTCAAAGAGTATCCAGGCGTCGGCGATGGATCAGTTTTCGGGCACTTTTCGATTAAAGCATATGTCTTGTTGGCTCCATTATCAGTTCCGGGAGCGCAGTCGTACGTCTGAAAAATGCATTATGGGATTCGGGTACACAAAGAGGTGTTTGAGGGTGACAAATTTGTACAAAACACAGCTCACTAGTGCTAGCATTTTCTTCCCAGGTAGAGCAAAGCCGCTCTTCGACTTCTTATCCTTGGCCCATCCCGATGCTAGTAGCTTTCTGAATGGAGGAAGTAACAATGCTACATATGTGAAAGCAGCTTTTAGGGGTTTACTTTACCTGTAGTAGTTGTGCATCCACAATGCCGTATAATGTGAGTCCCGTGTCAACTTGTCATCTTGGCAGGTTGTATTAAGGGTAACTGCATGTGTACAGAATTTTTGCAGGAGTACCAGCGTGCAGAATAGACCAAAATTCGACTCTTACCAGGAGTGTGTTCCACTTGGCAGAGACGTTTGACGCAATTTGTGCACGATAAACAAATCTCACCTTCATCCGCCGCTGCTTCATAGATAATTCTATTAGCAGGATTCGGTGTTCTAGAGTTGAACATAAGAGACCACTGAACAGATAGTGCAGAGGTAAACGTACTTATCGTCGTAAATGCAGACGAAAACCCCTTGCGGTTTATCATTGCAAAGAGCATATGTGCACCCAAATCCTGTAGTGCTGTTGGTGGCCATCTAAGAAAAGAGAGCTTCAAAGTGAAATCAATGATTACTAGAATTGCATATGAATATCACCATAGCGAATGCTGTGGCTGACGGAATGCTCGGGTTTCCGTTAACTAACTTCACAGTATCGCGTTTAATTTCCTCCCACCCACCGTAGAGAAATATTTTGGTCTGGCTGGTGATGTTACAGTTTCTTTTCTTAAAGCTGAAGCATTCTCCTTATTTAATATTGCCTGACATCGAAGCAACATTACGGTATTCCTTACCCTGCTTGCATGGATTGATACGGGTCAAAGGGAAGGTTACCACTGGGTAAAGTGCACGTACCAAGAGTTCCCTCATATGCCATCTCTTCCAAATTGCAGTCCCATTTCTGAAATTATTTATTGTTTTTTACATTATGATTATTACCAAACTTTTTACATGACAATTTTTTTCGAAGGAGCCGCTTCTATTGATATGCAAAACGTAACTTCTTCTGTAATACCTCACCACCTTGGAAAGACTTTACAGTAGGAACGCAATATTTTGTAGCCTGCACTGATGCACGCCCATGCAACATATACCTCTACACAATGAGCGATCCTTACCAATTCGTTCATGCCTTTAGCCTTTGGCAAGTAATTCTTCGCCTGGTCGAACACTTCACCAAGTGCAAGAGTTCTCCTATACTCATTAACTTCGTCCAGAACATATTGCCTCCACTCGTCAGAAATCAGCGAGTTTCTGCAGTTGAATGCTAAATGTAGTTCAATTTTCGGTCTTTGCCTCGAGACTTGTGAAATCTACAGTCAATAAGTGAAACTCGTGTGCTAGCCCTCGTGAAGACTTACCAGTCGTTCCTTCAACAGGGACGAGTACTTCGGGGACCGCAGCGCTCAGGAGCTTAATGGAATGGACATTAGCTATAAATCTTTTGGGATCCATGCTTGAGTTCGACATTGGAGAGAACATAAGAGGTTTTGTAAGGATTCAATGTGCTCAACAACGAGTTTGTGGATGTTTATAGGTTCGCTTTAAGGGTGCTATTATTGTGAGGAATATTCAGAGTCTAACATATGCTGCTTTGGTGAGTGAGCATAGAATTTGGTAAATGGAGAGGTTGCTAACTCACCAGTAGAGTCCCCCACATGGCTGGCAACTGATGCCAGTGCGAGGCTCTTCGTGCTTATAAACATGTGAGAAAACGTGCAAAATTCCACATTTTAGTTAAATGTTTCCATAACTTATCTAAATCATAATGACCAATCAGAGCTCGTTTCGTGTTAGATTATACGGTACTTTTATCCTCTACTACCTAGAGTTGTCACGTGCTCCAGTGTTGTTCTCCTGTGGTAAGCAAGTAAATCTTACAAGTTTGCTCTTCTTATATATGATTTCATACGAGATTTCATTTGTTAGTGATTATTTTAGTCGAATAAGCACTGCAATAGAAAATTGGGCATAATGAACACCTTTACAGTGCCGTAGAATCAAATTTCTTGTAAAATTAATGGAAATGGGAATGATTTGTCACAGGAGACCTACAGATTTTGAAGTAATGAAGAATAGAAATCTTGTAAGTATTCTGGATGCATTGTTTTTTTTTATCGGCCAAACTTTGAAGGGTTCCTGTAAAGAATGTAGGGCAATTGTGAGGAGCAAATGCTATTTTTTTTTGTTTTGCTGCTTTACTTTCGTTGTGTTCTACTTAAATTTCTTTCTGCTCATTTTTCTAAGAGGGGATAACTATTGGGTGGGGTGATGAGTACGTGCGGGTAAATAGAGTAGCTTCCCAGTTTCATCTCCATAAAAAACCACTATGCTTCGGATTCAAAAACTAGTTTTATTTTCGACGAAAGCTCACGAACTCACGTAAGCTTTGATAAGAATTGAAAAGTTGTATAATATTAACTGGAGTAATGGAGTGAAATAAAGTATTAGGGTGTAAAACTATAAATGCGCATTTGTGGGTCAAACAAAAACTATCTTAAAAACAATAACACAGCACCTCAGTCCGAATTGTATCCAACATTGGTGTCGATAAACCTCCGCAAAGTTTCAGGCAAACAACGAGTGTCCCTTTAAAAAAATTTGCTGCGTCATGGGGCAAAATAGCATCTTATCCAGATTCTGATCTGGGCGCAGTTTTTGAAGTATTTCTATGCCAAGGTAAACTTATTTGATAAAAATGAGTGAAAGCCTGTAAGTGCGTAGTCTGGGCTACATGGCAGCCATATGGGCAAATTCCAAGCCTACATAAGTCAGGAGATGAGGGCAAATGAGAGCTTGATCGACATCCGAAATTTCGGTCTATTCACTAGAGATACGAGAATTTCTAACTTGTCGGTTACATATTGTACAAATTTGTTCTAATAGCAAAACAAATATTCCATTGATGTCTAGCATGAAGTGCCCTGCAATCCTGCTACAGATTTTCCCTGTTCAAAGCCGCATAACTAAAGAATGGAAAATCCATAAATTTTGTCGGTCATTTTCTAAATTTCTTCAAAAAATCAAAAGTTGGAGATTGCTTAGCAGGTCATGTATTATCAGATGCGCCATGATTCGCTCTTTCACACAGATACAAATACTTTAGATTAGTTGTCTAGAAGCAGGTCCTTTAGGGCGGTAGAAACTTCGCGCATCCATAGTTTTACACCCTAATGTAACAGAGAGCAGATTCAAGCAGGTATGCAATAGTAATCCCAACGTGCATGATACGAGTCACATGAATCCCTGATGAATTCCAATTTTCGCTTCTCGGTTACGTCTCTCGAAACGAATTTAATGTTTGAGGTGAACGGGGTGAGTGTCATAACCGAGAACAAATATGTGTCAATCGAGATTAAATTTTCTGCTCAAAGCGCTTCACACTAATAATCTTCTATTCTGGAATCTGCTTGCCTGTCACTGAAGCAACAAAATTACCATTCATCATGACTCCCAGAAATAAGGGGCACGGTTTTTTTAATCGTTAATGACCAGAATACTTCCCCTATGACCATTTGAGACAAAATTTTCCTTTGCTACTGCGCACGAGGTATGAACTGAGGCGATCATTATCCAGGCAGAGCGTGGAAGTGTACGCGCCCCTGACAGCTCGCCGACTCTAACCTTCTACGCTGACGAAAAACTCTCAAGTGATGACAGCTAATAACTGACATTTAATGGTTGCTTGTCTATCACGAATGATCTTCCTATAAAATCATGGTGCTCGTTGATTATCAGAGTCGTATGGTACATGGAAGGGCGATCAGTGCTATGTATTATTATCGAGAAAAGTCATGTGATGTGCAAAATCCCAACAATTATTACTGCACTGAATTATTGCAGCACACAAGCACTGTGTTTATCTTGTGAACGGCATATTGATATAAATGTAGTGACACTGTAGCTCAGTTTTCATAAGTTTGTGATTTGCGACATTTTCATGAGTTTGTGATTTGCGACAATCTTTTTTTTTTCAACAAAGAAGTGCGCTCCCGTGCATGTTTACTTTCATGTTCGGAAACTTCATCATATTATTCTAATTGCACACTACCTCTTCAGTATGTGTCTAGGATTTTCATTGTACTTTCTGTTTTGCTTTTAGGCAAGACACCCACCTGAAGGCTCCACTGAGATGCCTTCGCAGTTTACGCAGTCAGGATGGACAGAGTGGAAGTGAGTCAATTGATAGGTCTGAAGGTAAAACTTCTGGTTTCCACAGTCGAAATATGCTAGCGGGTGCTAGTGATCAATGACATTCAACGAGGAATCCGCACTGTAAAGAAAACGCCTTGCGGTGACGGCTCCATACTGCAGAGACTAAGCGTGGGTTAGTCGATATCAGATAGTGTCAGTTTGAGTTTTGCATTCGGAGATAGAATTCCGTTTCTGAATATTCCTACAATTAGTTTCCGATGATTGAATGCTTGTGTTGCTATGAAGTCGATTATGCGTGGGTTTTAGAACGCAAATGATTAAAATTCCTGTTAGCTTAAGAGCAAGGGCCCACCTCATTTGTGGTTGAGCTAATAGTCGATTCTGCGTCTTCTCGACACAATGATTCCAGCGGTGTACATAAATTGTCTAGAAAAAGTCTTTTAACCCATTTTGCGGGATGGAGTCAGTAACAATTTTCTGAAAAGACTTGACAAGTGAAGGCGTTGATCCCATCGACTAGACACAACGGCGTTATTTATGGTTGCTGCCAGGCCCCAGTACGAGCTTTTCGTGGGGTCGGAGCGAAAACGAAGCCCCCTTTGAAAATTCAGGATATTGCAAAGCCCCCTTTGAATCTAATCGCAATGGAAGTTACCACAAAATGTGCACAAACAAGGTTTCATCTTCAAAAACTCTCCGAAATCATGACAACGCCGACTGAAGCTGTAGTTATAGTCGTCGTAGTTCAATCCGTTCGGAGAACGGAAGTACGTACCGATCCTCGTCGAAATCCAACGCGTCGGATTTCGACGAGCATCTATATGCATAGTTTATTGTCCGATCGGGCCGGTGTCCGACGCACTGCAAACACAACAAAACAAAGAAACTTCGAACATGGTCATAAATCACACTAGTTATGCGCGAATTAGTATGAGCAAGCAAAACTAAACACGATAACGAGTAATAGCAAAGAAAACAGTCACTCTCTGATAACTGTGCAGCTTGAACGCAGCCCAAACGGCGTAATGTTTCGAGTAGAAACGCTAGCAGCAACGTTTCCCAGTTACTGCCATCTTCCCCTCCATTGCCGCCATTCTTCCGTTCATTGCTGCTCCTTGTAGCAGCAATGGAGGGGAGAATGGCGGCAACTGGGAACCGTTGCTGCTAGTGTTTCTACTCGAAGCATCTAGCGCACATTCACCAGAGCTAGACTACAAGGAAACCCTAGAAGTAGATGTGTACAGATAGACAACGGCAAACGAAGAACAAGCTGATGGTAAAGGACCGCGTTAGCAACAATTTGGCGATGGAGCGCGGCGAAAACACAGTTTGTAAGTTATGGAAAATCGGAGAAGTTGATAAACACTGGTAATACGAGCCCATGAGTGGCACTTTGTGGGGTGTTGGATAGCAAATGGAAAATAGTACAGGTGCATGGAAAACGGATGGAAACTTATGCGTTCTGTAGGGGAAGTATGCTCGCGACAGGCTGAGCTAGGCCTCAGCCTGTCTTTGATAAGCTGGCCACTTTAACGAGCATACAATTTCTTAGTTCGCATAAGTTTAGCCTCATTTTTCAAACAATTATTGTGGGTACATAAGCGCTTCCTCACCCCAAATTTGGTGTTAATCTGTGAGGTCTTGACTTAGCGAGGGCCTTGCAGCTCAACATGCACTAAACAGCAAGCGCGCCTCTCCCACTGCTCCTTTATGATCCTGTGCCTGCAGCGTTTTCGCCTCGAACCCCGTATGAAGCTCCCTTTGCTTTTTGCCCCTCTTACGTTGCCCAGCTTGCCCGACTACAGGCCGCGCTGGGGCCTGGTTGCTGCACGTCAAATTTGTTGCGACGATGTGCAATGAAGAAGAAGAAGGAGGAAAGAATCTCTAGCAATGGACGAATGTTCCTGGTACTACATACCATCGTGCCAGCCGCACGAAAATACTGTCAGACCTATAGCACCCTCGAACTTTCAAAGATTGCGGCATCACCGGATTTTCAGTTATTCAAATCTTTAAAAATCATAGAACCACGAAGTCCTTGAATATTCAAATTTTCGAATAATATTCAAATTTTATCCGATCAGCTCAAAATCTAGTATCAATAGAGAGCGTCTCCTTACTTAAATTCACGTCTATGCGCTTGTAAAACGCACAGGGTTTGATTGTTTCATGCTAACACTGTGCGGAACATACAGTGTATAGAAGAAACCAATTACGGAGACAGGTGGACGAAAGCCTCTTTCCGAGAATGGGTCGCCAAATTTTCACGGGTTTGGTGGGGAACTGTGGCTTTGAGAGTTTTAGGGCAGAACTAGTCGAATAATGGCAATTTCGAGAATAGATATGTAGTTCTTGCCAAAAGCTGGACAGATTAGGCTTGCGGTTTCGTGTCGCAGAATCCCGCCGGGACGTACTCGACCCTCTCGCTTGGAGCATGGACTCTCTGCTTCCCTAGTCCAAGTCCTGCCGCAATTCTGCAGTCACGATATCTCTTTTTCGATTAGGATGTGGACATAGATCTGTTACAACTATTTAAAACATTCGTGAGATAAGATTATATCATGGCACAATACAAGAAATGGTGTATACAAAATCTCAAAAATAAATGATTATAGTAATAGTAACAGAAATAATGTGTACATTAGTAGTTTTAACAAATAATAGGCCGACGTGAAACTCGTGAATGTCACGAGAAAATTAACTTTTAGCACTATCAGAATCTTTCTGGATGTGTTTTGATTCCGATGAAAGGAAGAACACTAGGGGTCACTCATCTCCAGAAATTTCGGCATTTCCCGCTTCATGGATCTCTTAGATGTCATTTTCACGTTTTCGCCACAACGCGAATGCCGCGGGCGACGGTGGGCGGGGTCGGAGAAGCTACATACACCGCGAGCTGACGGTAATTGACAGTCGCTCCTGCAGCGAGCGCGAGAGTTGACAGTAATTGATAATCGCCAACGGCTGATGGTACCCGAATTCCTTCACCCTTTCTTTCGCGGCGATCTCTTTTTGTTTAAAAATGCCATTGGGTCGTCTTTGTTTTGGCCTAAGTATGATATCCGCGAACCAGAGAGGATTACACGTACTTTCTGTTTTGCTCGGTAATATCTGCCATAATTTAGACGGTCTCTGAATCGTCTTTAGTTGGATCATCTAGTCTTTGAGCTTTAGAAATCAAGTATCCAAGAAAGATCTCCATATTTCCGTGCGAGTATTCTAAGATGCATTGCGCATTGTGCTCAGCATAACGATGAGATCGTTTGCCTTAGCTATAGCTGTTTGTGGCTGAGATCCACCTTCTATTTGGTGGGTTTCTGCCAAGGTCTCCATTTTTCTGACTAATCTTTGCGCTTTCCTTCTTTGGCCTCCCTGATTTGCCTTAGGCTGCCTTGCAATGTTGCGATGGTAGTACGTCATTTCTCATAGTTCTCCTCGTTCATTTCCACACATTTTGTAATTTTTGTGTACTCTCTGTAACGGGTCGGAAGTATCATCAGCGATCTTGCGCAGAGAGTGATTGGCAACTTGTGAAAACATTCAAGAAACTTTTCGTGAAATTTGTCGTCTAAGGAGAATTATGCACCTTGCGATTTGCTCACGCAAGCGCTAACTGTAGTTGTGGCTCTCGGCCTTTTGGCTGAGATTAATGTTCAGTTTTAGTACAGTTGTCGAATTAGTATTATATTGATATTCTAAATCAATACATAAATGGAGCATGTACACCTGCACTGCGTTCTTCCACAGCATGGATGGCAAGTTTTAAGTAGTAACATCTCATAAACTATCATGGATTATGAAGGCGATGATTCTTGATGAACAGCATCAGGGCGAGATTCTATTTCTGTCGTTGTTTTTGCCTCCAGCTGGAAGAATTCGGAAATCTCGCGGAATTGCATGAGTTTACAAGCGTGTTTATGCTTCGGCGCGACGCCATCGTCACGTCCAAGCAAACTGTTCAAATGCGATGGGTCTCAAGTGGATGCATGCGCAAACAGTGGTGGCGATGTGGTATTAGGTGAGTGCAAAAGTTCCGGGGCAGTTGCACCTGATTTTTTATGACACCATAGCTCTGCTCATTGTCAACGATCCTATTCCATTCAGAAAGCACTGGCATCTCTGTGATGTTGCCAGCACGGTACGAAAAAGATTTTTACAGAGGCCTACAATTCGACATATTTATACTAGAAAAACCCGCGCATATCGTTTTCGAGCAGGGTCTGTTCATCTAAAGTTTTTCAGCGAATATAAAGTCGTAGAGGCCTGAAAAGAGAAATTCTTATTGGAGACTGGTACAGAGAGTAACACAGGATAGGTTTTCCATCATCAGTAACAATCCATTTAGGAGACGGCTTGTTAGAATATATGTAGATCAAATATTTGTAGACTCGCCACTATGGACGTTGGTGTTCTTCACTCAGCTTACTCAAAATCCATCTACTCATCTTCCCCATTTTACCAATCCAGTGCAAGCAGCGAACAATGGTTGCTTGATTTCCCCACAATGTCCTGCTCACTTTACATTGGGTCCGATTCAACCTGCTCTTTTCGGTCGCCTTTGTGAAGTTTGGATTGGTGCACTGCTCATGAAGCATTTTCCAAGGTCTCGTCTCTACCTGCATTTCTCAAGAACCCACAAGCCTCCGGCATTTTGAAGAGGATACCCTAAACAAACGCAGGTTTGATGGTATGGGTCGCCTCTCTCACACATCATCTAGATTTTGATTCATAAAGCAAAATTCCACAAATTCACTAACTGCACATAACATTAGTTTTACACCTAAACACAGCAGCGCTGCGACACAGATCCAGGCCAAATGTGATGTGAGTAGCAAATGTCACAGGCTACCAGCATATATGAAGATCATATCGGGATATCGCAAACACAAGGAGAAATCGACGGTGAACTGTTAACTACCACCAACTGCCCCGGAACTTTTGCACGCACCTAATAGTTAGCGTTTGCCCTTACGACGCGAAATCGCATCCTATTCATACTTTTTTCTTGGAAAACGACGCAGTGGAAGGGATTCGCGACGCGATGACTTCGCCGATGTCGCAGACTTGAGTTGGCAACTGTTCCATAGTTTATGAGTGGTTACTAATTACAACTTTCCAGCCGTGCTATGGAAGAACGCAGTGCAGTTGCACATGTTTAATTTATGTATTGATTTAGAATATCAATATAATGCTAATTTAATACTAATTTTCCGATGAGTATAGGGCATTCCTGCGCTTCGACATTTTGTATAAGCGTTCACCATTCCGGTGTGATTTTGTGGTGAAATTGTAGAGGTACAAGAGTTCTTTCTTTCCGCTGCATGGCATTGGCGCAAATTGCTTCTGAGCAGATCTACCACGTTCCAAGTGCAAATCCACTGTCTTATTAACACTATGGTTTCTCGACTGTATCGCAGCATCAGCTCCAGAAGAGATTATTTCAAATCGTGTCGTGGCCAAGCAGTTTGCTATGTAAGTTGGAATGTTTGGTTCTCCCTCTGAACTAAAAGGGTAAGCTTGTCAAAAAGTCGTGTGAAAGTGAGAAATGAGGATTTTCTATGATTTTGAAGGAAAAAAAAAACATCGGTCCGGACGGGGAATACTTCTATGATATCCGCTGCTAACATCTATTGTAGTATTCAAATAAGAAGTGTATTGCCGCTTAAATGCTTAAGATAAATATAATTAAACCGATTTTTTGGTGATTTTGATCAAATAATTTTGTCCCTTCTTTTGAGCAGCAAAGGAAGCACAGCAATACCTTGTGACATGTGTATACATAAGCAGCGTCCAATTCTGATAATTGAATCTTTCTCTAAACCTCAGCTGTGGATCAAGCTAATCCCATGGAATCCAATGGTTTGATGAAGTTCAATGTACTCCTTTTTTACGCAAAAAAAAAACTTCGACGGAATTCAATCCAGAGATGAATTGTAGAAAAAAACTCTCAATACAGCTTTCAGTGCAGCGCATTTATATTCACATCACATGTTATAAATGATATGTACAGCAGTGACCAATAAGATATGATCAGCGTCAACAATGATCTTATTCGCCGCTACTGTACATATCATATATAACACGTGAATATAAATGAGGTGCATCGAAAACCAAATCTGGCATCAATCAACTGAAAAGGCTAGATTCTTCACTGTAACAATACAGGAATAAAATTTATTTATATACTATTTATTCGATACACTGTATCTAAAGCATGCATCGCTGATCGAGCAAAACCAGTCAGCAACACTCCAGCGGTAGGCAAAGAAACTAAGTAAGAAAGTTGTGGAATTGAAACGAAGCATAAAGTTCTTTCATACTTGAGTAATGATTCCTTGCGGAGCTACTCTACTATTCCTGAGTATTTGGGCACAGATGTTATCCTCGTTTTGCGTTTTTTTAAAGAATAAATGGGAGGCCACCTTATCTACTTTTAGTTGGTTTAGGCTTATTTCATACTTCATATTCCACCTCAACTTGGAACTTGTCCAAGGATATCGGAGGGAATATTTACGTATATCAAGTTAACTTTGGCGATTTCCTGCGCAAAAATTAACTCATGCAGGAATTAACGAGAATGTTTGCAAGAGTTAAAGTAAATTCGATAAACTTATTGTTCTTTAGTATTATGCTCACGGGTTTGACGGGAACGTGCGGTGAGCGGGCACACATTGACTGGGAGACTTGTATAGAACTCATCCATTATCAACTAAGTTTTGTGGTTTCCTCGATGTAAAAGAATTTGTTGACTTCAGCATATTTACAACGGTTAATGCATGCCTTTATTCAAAATGTTCTACGCACACTACAAAAGAAACTTCTAGAGATAGAAAATTTTAAAGAAGCTTTTGTAGTGTACCATCCTCTCTAAGGTGTCACACAAAGTCCTTGTGGATTCGAGCATTTCTTGTTGAGCTTCTTACAACCACTGCATATTTTGCCGGTCTCGTAGATTTTATCGCCTTCTTGAATCGGCCTGGAAATAGTGTGTAGACGTCGACATTTTCGTGGTCTATCGTTTGAATTTAATTCCTCTTATATAAAGCTGATTAGTGCAAGGGCCTTAGCCACAATGTTCAGAATCTGACATTATAGAAGCTGGTCTTCATATACTTGCTTCCGCTACGACTAAAGCATTTATGAAAACATACGAGTTGTACTGGCACATGACGAGCGTTTGACCAGTACGCTGGCAGTTCCTCACGGCACAAGCAACCTTATCGACCTGGTCGTTTGCCATCTGCAGTGGCGTAAACTCCGTTGGAGAATGTAAGTGAGGATTAGCAATGAAAATGGCCTCACATTTGCAAAACTAGTGATTCCTGAGTTGTCGTGGAACGTGGTATCGGAGCCGAGACCCTTCTTTTCGAGTTCACCCCACCATGTCTTTATCGCCTACACAAGCGAAGATCACTACGGATTTCCGGAATTCCGTACAAGAATGCGTAATGACGAACCTGCTTAAGCGCATCCTGCTCTGATATTTTGTGGTCATTAATTCTCAAAAAGTTCATGGAGTACCCAGGTGTAGCATTAGGAGTTCCAGTTTGCTGGCAATTCTCAATAGCCTTGTACGTTTGCTCGGCAACACTTGTACCTGTTGCGTTGGAACAGTCGTACTCCTGAAATGTATGCCACAGGATTGAGGTACACAAACAGTTGTGTAGTTTGAATAAGAGCACGACTTACTAATGCTTTCATTTGTTTCCCAGGTGGAGCATAACCACTCTTCGATTTCGGATCCTTGGCCCAACCCGATGCTAGTAGCTTTCTGAATTGAGGCAGCACCACTACTATGTGATTGAACCGTTCCTAGAATAACCTTACCTGTAGTAGTTGTGCATCCATAAAGCCGCATTATTCGAGTCTTGCGTTAGCTTGTCATCTTTGCAGGTTGCATTGATGGTAACTGTATGCGTGTGGAAATTTTATAGGTTTTGTATGGAGGAAAAATCTGAATATTTTTCTTACCAGGAGTGTATGGTGTCTGCGGGCATAGGCGATCGGTGCAATTTGCAGCGCAAGCGTTACAAATTTCACTTTCCGTCCACGTTGGATCATAGATGTCCATATTAATATATATGCTTAAAAAATAGTTACAGAATGAACATATCAATATTGTCATCTGAACATGTAGTGCGGAAAGATAAACACACTTAGTGCTGAAAAGGCAGACAAATTTGGTTTTTGGTTTACACGCATCATATGTGCAGCCAAATCCTGTCGCAGCGCCATAGGCCATCTGAGAGAAGTAAGTCCTATATGTAATGATGAACTCTATAATTGCATCTAAATTTTACCTGGGCGAAATCCCTGATTCTTTCATCATCGTACTTGGTCTTATTTTTCATATCATAATGCTCAACTTCAGTCCACCAGCCAAAAAGATTTAATTTCATTTGACTGGTGACGTTCCTACATTTATTAGTATCGAGCCTAAAGTTTTCTTCTTCGTTAATATCTCCTAAATTGGAATACCTCTACGCTTTGTAACTCACTGTACTTGCAAGGGTACATATGGAAACGTTAATAAATCAAGTGTAGCGCATTTACCACCCATTGCCTGATATGCTATCTCCTCCAAATTGCAGTCCCAATTCTGAAATTATACTCTGCTTCATAGACTATTAATCTCACCAGGATTTCACACGTTACATGTTTCTTTTGGACAGCGAGGTTGTATTACATTGATCTTGTGAAACGTGGCCTACTTTCCACATATTACTTGTCTTGGAGCTACCCTTACCAATTTATTCATGTTTTTAGCACCAGGCAGGAAGTTTTTCAATTTGTCGTACACCTTTCCCATAGCAAGTGATCTCCGATAGTTATTAACTTCATCCAAAACGAATTGCCTCCATTCGTCAGAAATCAGCGAGTTTCTACAGTTGAATGCTGGAATTAATTGTTTCTCAGTTGTTTCCTAAGCTAACCTTCGTAACAGTAATAATCAAAATAAAAATTTTTGCGATATTCCTCGCGAATGTAACAGACCCGTCGTTCCTTCGACAGTGATGAATATCTTGGGAGCCACAGCGGCCAATATCTAAACGAAATGGAAGCTATATATTGATCTTTTGGTTTGGGTTAACTTTGGCATTGGGTTAAAGGGGGATGTGCACAGTATTCACACAAACATTCGGAAGCATGCCAAGGATTTGTAGGTGTTGGTGTGCGCAACAACGTTGTGGTTTCTTGTAGGTACGCCTTAGAGTTTCATGGATTGCGAGGGATATTTGGAACCAAAGAGCACAGAAGTTGGTAAAAAAAGAGGTTGCTAACCCACCAGCAGAAAGCCCCACATGGCAGGAAACTGATACCAGGGCGGATCTATCCAGGCTTATATACATGAGGTACAACGTGAGAAATTTCACGTGTGAGCCACATGTAGTTTTTCATACCTTATCGATATCACAATAACCATTGAGAGTTTGCTTCGTAATAGATAAAGTTATACGGTAGCTTTATGCTCTGGGCATCCCGAGCACTCTGGTTCTCCGACGCCGTTCCCTTGTGCTAAACACGTAAATTCTACAAATTCGTTGAATGAGCATCTTATTCTACCTATTGCAGAAGCCGCTTACGCTTTGCAGATTTTACCTATATTTGATAGTATTGATGTAAACTACTTAAATGAGGCCTACAGTAAGTGATTACGTCACATTAATTTAGTCCATCTCAACACTTCTACTGCACATATAGTAGAGTTACCTTTCGTGTATTAGTGAACCGCGCGGGAAACTTGGTACAACATGAAGGTACGTTGACGGGCCAACTTTTGCTCTGCTTTCTAACTTGAGCTAAATCAGCGGATAAAAATGAGGAATGAACTGAACGAGTAATGAGAATGAGAATGATTGCAGAACTGCACAACAGAACTGCATACCCACTGGTGATACTGGTGAAAAAACCGAGTGGTGTACTGGTGAAAAAAAAACAAAACTAGCGATAGATCTGGATGTGCTGTTCTTCGCTGCCTCAGTATTAAATTCTCGCGGTCTTTCACAAGAATGAAGGGGTAGTAGCGAGAAGCATTTACTTTTTTCTTCTACATGTTGTTTTCACCTTTGTCATGTTTTCCCTAAACCCTTTTTGTTCACATCTCCATGTGACAAAAGAGACTTCTGCGGCAATTCTTCTTCTTCTTCTTATTCTTCTTCTTCTTCTTCGTCGTCGTTTTCTTCTTCTTCAGCGTTTGTCCCGTTCGTTGGCGGGGTCCGCTTCTCTGATCTTCTGAGGCCCTTTCGCTCTATCGTGCCCCTGGTCTGGGTGAGCACCCACTTGCTTCAGGACGGCATGCAGTGTGTCTAGCCACCGCTACTTCGACAGCCCCTTTGGCCGCTGTACTTCGAGATCAAGGCCTCCTTTGCAGACGGTGTCTTCGTTGGCTCATACTCAGAACATGGCCGTATCATCTGAGTGTTTCCCGGAGCTTGTCGGCAATCGGGGCAATGCCAAACTGCTCTCTGATTTTTTCATAGCGGATGCAGTCGCGTGCGTGATGCCAGCCATCCAACGTAACATCTTCATTTCCATCACACTCAAAAGAAGCTCCACTTCCTTGGTAGTTGGCCAACACTCTGCACCATACAGTGCGACAGATTGAGCCACTGCGCGGTACACCTTCGATTTGAAGCTAGCCGGGATTTTCTTGTCGGATAGCACTCCTGTCGTCGAGCACCACTTCAGCTAGGCAGAGCTACCGCGAGCGACGACTTCACTGGCTAGGCTTCCATAGACTGAGAGCGCTGAACCGAGTTACTTGAAGAAGTCGATTCTCGTGGGGTCGTTACCATCAAGCTGGGTAGCCGGATACTGAACCGCACTAGACGCTTGCTTCAGCACTTGTCTGCCCTTCAAGATCCCCCTTTTGTTCTGATGCAAGCATGACGTCATCTGCGTATAGCAGAGTCCACTGTGCCAGTCTTTGGAGGTTTCACGTAACAGCGCCCATTACGGCGACGAAGAGGAGCGGTGAGAGGGCCCACTCTTGATGCAGGCCGAGGGAGAAGGGAGATGGAAATTTTTGTCGACGTGCCGCCACCGCCTTCATTCGACTCCTTCGGTCGGCATAGAGAATCACCACCCACTCGA
>JARK01001487.1:372839-414058 GCA_000688135.1 Ancylostoma ceylanicum | reverse complement strand
GGGGGGGGGGGGTGGAAAGATTGTTGTAGTAGTTTGCTGGCTTCTTTCTGTGTTATAGTCATGCGATTTTCGCTGTTCTATATGTTGTTCGATAATGCTGGATTTGAGCTACTCTTTGGTTACAATTTTTCCCTTGGAGAACTGGGACATAACGAAAAAATCTTAGCGGAAATTTATGTTGCATATGTATGCCACAATTGTTCTTGTGTACATTTTTTTCTCACAATAGATCATTTATTCCCTGTGACCATGGCCCAGGACCTGTTCATCTAAGGACGTCCTTGTTTTATTTAATAATTTTTCCAACATTTCTGTAAATTTAAGGATGCGAATGTATCAATCGTTCAGTGGTTTAGGGAAGAATAATGAGAGGTACTACCAAATGTCTGGAATGAGTCATCGAAAAGATTTGTAGGATGCGTGTAGCTGTAATGTTTATGAGGGGCGACACGGAAATTCTGTTTTATCAAGGAAATCGTCAAAAAGTCGTAATTTCAGGCAACAGAAGCGGAGTTGAAGAAGTTTGTCAGTCTGTTTGACAATCTTGCCAATGTCCCCTCGACTGGAGCTGATCTAGAGGAGGTGAGGGTTAGCCTGCTGTCATCCGGAGTTCACGGATTGATGTCTTTTCGTTTTCATTCGGTCTTTCTGTATTTTTTCATTACAAATACCTCTATTCTTAGGTTCACTACATCGTCCCTCGTACGGAGGAGAACCTCATTTTTGGCAAGAAGGATAAGAGCGGATTTTTTGCGGCTAAGACGAAAACTGGTACTTTTTTACCCTGTTCATTGGTTTCCTCGATTTTTTTTTTCAGTTTTGCCATTTTCTCCAAATAGTTGTATAGCTTTTTAGACTTATTTTTATTGATTAATGAAAATGCTACATTTACAGCAATTCTGATTGCAATGTATGAGGGAGAGAATCAGGTGTCGGCCGAGGTGCGGACGGCGGTCGAGAAGATGGCCAAATATCTGGAGGATAGCGGCTACTGAGTAATAATAGTCTTTTGTTGTCTTAATTTGTCTTAATGACTCATCATCGCTCGCCTTATTCTCGCTTCACTCCGTCATTCTTGTCTCTTCTTTTTCCATCTCTTATTTCTTTTCTTTTTTCATAGGCTTTTTTTATGTGCTTCATAGTGTGAATTCTGTTTGAACCATCTTTCTTCGCCTTGTCTCGCTTGTTCTGTATATGGCTTAAGGTTTTCACAATTTAATATATTTTTATTAGTTTGGAATTTGATGATCTTATATAAAACGTGCATTATATTGTTTGGAAGATGCAGTGAGCATAGGAGGAAATGGTTGTAGAGCTCCAGAAGGAATCTGGAAGAGCGACGTTAGCCTAATGGCGAGTCTCGAGTTAATGTAAACGAGCTAGATCGCTGGGTAAGGATTTTATTTACCTACACTCCTAACAGTAGACAAAAAAGCCTAGAAGGAAATGGGGAGCATGGGCACCGGCTGCCTACTGCGGAGGTAAACCCATACGCTCTGCTTATATGATTCGGGAGACCATCGTTCATCTGCTCTGAGGGTAGCGGAGGTTGAGAGGGGTTCCCTATCGGGATTTTGGTTCCTAGCAGTAGATTTTTATGCCCATTCGGATTTGTAGCTTTCATTGTTGAACTGTTTACGGCATACGAGGATTCTAAAAAAATCTAATGAATTTACCGTGAGATATGTCCGTAAACCATACAGCCCGCCTAAATGGAGAGCCAGACGAAGAGGCCATAATTTTTTGTCGAAATTCCCTAGGGAAATCCAAGCGCAGATTGTATATTTGCCCCTAAAATTCAAATTTAAGTAACTCACGTACTGGGGATGCATGCATCGTTGAGGTCATCCAGGGTAAACCCGTTAACACAACAAAAATTCACCCATCGCTGACACGGGCGTGAACATGTTTGCCCTGGGTAATGTCAATGGTAATGGTGCATCCAGGTCTTGGTCAGTCTGATACCGCTGGTTTGAAAAACTCATTCATTAATCGATACATATACTTTGTTCACTGGGTTTTCGCACAGGTCTGAGGAATTATGAGGTGAAGATCTGTACTTAACTTGACTGTGGTTTTTTAAGCTTGGGGACCAGATCGACTTCAATACTATCTTACCTCATCAAACGAGTATCGCAGTAAAATATGATGTGACGTCCGATAACGTGTATTTTGGTAAATATGTAACCTGAATATCATTACTTGGGCGCGCTGGAACAAATGGATCCCTTCTAATATCCGAGCAAAAATCCTGGATAAAAACTATTTGCTGCGTTGAAATTTCCAACTCGTTTTGATCCTTTTCTTCATGAGAGGGTGAGGCGTAGAGAGGCACAGGATTTATGGATTTTCCATCCGGAAAGTTCTGGCAAAATATAGGGATTTCGGTGAAGGTCATAATCCTGTAACTATTTATGTATATGCGGCAACAACACCAAAAAAGTAGAAAATTGTATAGCTGTTCACTAATTATGAGCTACCCAAAGTGCCGATAACTGTCATTCGTAACAGGAAGAGCATGAACCTTCCAATCATGCTGTGGCCTACGCTTGTTTGAGCGAAAATGTCCTGAATTATCGTAGGAAATCATCACTGAGGTCATGACAAATCCTGCAAAAATTCAGTACTCCACAGTCGTTGTGAACTACATAATCCATCTCATGTCATTCTTGCAAACACGAGAATAACGCGGCCATATGCATGGAACCAGCTCAGACAGTACTTTGATTTGTTTTTGTGGAAAATTCTCGAATTAGCCGTGTTCCAATCCTTTGTACGAAGCTTTTCAGTTTCTTGAAGATTCCTCTTTAACGACTGGATGACCCTAAGCCACATTAAGCACTCTTCTCGTAGCTTCCGCATTCCGAATTTCGGATCCCATCCAGAACCTCTTGGAATGGAAAACAATGTCGCCAACAAATATTTAGCTTCTTCCCGTAGTTTATGCTATACAATAGCCGTGAAGGTAGGATTCTGTACACTGGCAACTGACACAGTGACTGAATGAGAACTGGTACCTCATCATGTGAACTCAATAAAACCTGTCCCTCACATTGCTATACCAATAGACACCATTTGTAAAAAGGTTACTGTATCGTGGAATAAGTTGTGGATGCAGGATTTTCCGGAGCAGATTTCGGATGAGATCACAAAAACGTAGAAGCTTGATGCAGTGTCACTTCTATTTATTTAACTTCATTAAACAATCTCTGAGAGTTTCAAGGCTCAGTCAACTGTGAAACGATTTGCGAATTTCCTGGAGAAGCTTTGGATTTCTTGTGGAACTGGATAGATTTTCCCCAGCACGGAATGATATTTCACAACCTGTTCAAGTTCCTTTTGTTTCTACACTGGATGAATCGTCTATCCACTTAGCGGAGACACCAGCTTACAAGCTTCCCGGAAGAATTCATCAATCCTGGTGGTGATTTGGAGAGTGGTGATAGCCCGTAGCTGAATTCGATTCGAGCAAGAACTGGGGAATCGCACTGGTAGGGAAATCCACAAGATTTCTGGGATGATAAAGCTATGATGTTTCCGGTACCTCGATTAAACATGGATTCGTACGTATCCTGGGATTTTTCTTGGTCCTTACCACATGCTTGTAAATGTTTTTAGGAAGGTAGTAGCCAGGAAATTACAGGAGTTCTCGAGTTGAGTTATATACTGTAATTTTTCAAAGTAAACACACCCACAATTAGGAAAAATCAAAGTTAAAAAAGTTGTGAGCCCGTAAAGCTCATTTTTTAGACCTCATCACCATTGAGATTACCCAAGGTAAACATGTTAAGCACCCCTCTGTCAGCACAAGTTCACCCATCGTTAACGCGAGCGTCGACAAGTCGCCAAGTTCACCCTGGGTAATCTCAATCATGAATCCATGTCTTTGTCTGTGTCTTAACCGTAGCCATGAACAACATCAAAAAGCCTGTACTCTAACTCAATTACAATACCAGTTTTCCTGTTGCTCTCTTTTCTGAGCAAGAATTCCAGATCGTCTCGTCATCAGCTTTAGTATCCGTACACAGGATAATTCCTGCCATCAAAGGATTGAACCCCAACAAACATTTTACTTTAGATAACCGGTCTTTTTTGTTTTCAGAGAATAATTGCTCGATACTCGCTGAAACGTGTGACTGGAACAGAAATTATGACTTAGGGGCATTTCCGGTTTCTTGATGCCATATAGTGACGAAGAGGTCACCACAACACAACTCTTCGGATTTCATTGAGGGTGCGAGGGAAAATCCTGGAATTTTACTGCCATATCTTGATGAAACGAGTACAGAAATTTCAGCTGCGTTCAGAAAAAGTGTTGAAAGTATGGTCTATCACAAAAAGCTGGTCGTAACTTGCGCCTAAAAATGATATCTTCATGTCCAAACAATTCACTGTGGAAAATCCAAACAATTCACTGTGAATAAAAATGAAAAACTTAGGATTTGTTTCATTTAGACTACATGATTCAACCGATCCTGATATTTTTGACCAAAGTCCAAAAAAGATCATGTTTTCCTGTAATTTTGGGACAATCCTGTAGTGAAAAGTTGAAGCAAATAGAGGATATTTGTAATTGCGACTTGGTTTCTAGCGGTGCAGCATTCAAAATAATAAAAAAGCAGCGTTTGACTGGTTTCATAGCGTCACAGACACTCTAGAAAAATCACAAATTAAGAGAAATTTTTATTAAGAATGTCTACCAGATTACAAACGACAAACAATTATTCATAAGCCTGTGGTCAGCATTTAGAGAGCTCAACTTGTATTGCCTTTTCCAGAATCTAGCACAAGTTACGGCACAGATAAAGCTAATCTCCGCTACGTACTGCCAAAAGAGGATCGGAGTCTGATTGCCATAAAATTTTTGCCAAAATCATTCATTTCCTGGACAACTCATACTTCCAGTCCAACAGAGCAACAACTGGGTGCATATGATTTATGACGATGTCAAGAAATTCCAGAATATTATCAGAGCAACTTCGATGGCTCACTACCGCTTGGTCAACTTACAAGGATCTGTAACACAGTGATTGTTGTTCCTAGGGATGTAAACGCTGTATTCATGATGGAACAAAAAAAATTATAACACTTGCTCTTTTACAACATATTCAGATGCAAGATTGAAAAACGTCCGGATACTTATATATCTCCGACAAGTTGCGACTCCTGTTCGATCTCAATCTAATAGCACAGATCTGAATAGCACAGTAAAGTTAAAAGGATAGGGAGGATTGAAGCCATCGTGCTACCTCATTTTCCTCTTCGAGATTTTTATATTTCATGTGGGATCCGTCAGGAGACATTGGTCACGATTTAGTGGTTGACTCTTCGCGAAGTTAAGGAAAAAGCCGTTTCCGGAGGAGTGTTAGAGCGGGAATGATTATGTGGCAGATGTCTTGCATTCTTCCCGAGATAATTTTCTCGATTTTTTTCAGCAGACCTTGTAAGACACTTTGTATATACAAAATCGTTAAAGCATCCCTTGCACCTTCAGCAATCTAATATCTCAGGAATGAAAATTAGGTGGGCCCCTCCCTTCAGAAAATTAAGAACTTGGGTTTAATGATAATTTTTCCGATCAGGGCTCCACTTATTGAAAAATTAGGGATTTTAGGACTTTGAAATCCTGAGCAACTCAGTATTCAGCAGAATATTCAAAATTGGAAAAATCAGCTACCCGGACAGTTGTGCAAACTTGCACGGAACTAGGCGAAACCTTGCACAGCCTGCACCCCACTCACTCTCACTCAAATACTGAGCACTCTTGAAATGTCCGAAAAGTATGGATTCGTCATCATCGAGTCAACATCAAGCAATCGCACGTATAGGGCAACACCCATGAGAAAGAGCCTGCAATGACATGGACCCATATTCAAAGAAAATTCGAGAACGAGGCGAGGAGTGAAGCATGGATTAGTAAGGAACGAGGCGCTACCATAACCCTGAGGCTTAAGGAATTCTCAGAAAAATTGATAAAAAATTCTATGAAAGGTAACGAAAAAGTGGTAGTAGAATCTCCCTGAGGCGCTGTCATGCGATGGGCTTCAATTCAGAGACGTGGAAGGTTCTGGATACTTAGATGGTTTAGAGATAACATGCGGACCATCGCATATGCTCTAATGGCTTCAGTTACCATTGCGCAACTCAGTTTTCAAAAATACTGTACTGTACAAATTATGGTGTAAAATGCACATCACGTCTACATAGACAAATAACTAGAGGGGCTGCTAATCCACAAACAGAAAAGACGAAATGACTTAGTTCCCCGTTTGCACTGAACCCTTACATGGAAAACAAAAAATCATGATAAATAGGAATAAAACAAACTTAACTTTTAATTTCAGATCCATTTGGTTCCAAAGGAGAGAAATAAGCGGTTCACAGGAAAAAAATCCAACGAAATTCCATTGAAAATTCATGAACTACCGAATAAAAAATCAAACTTGGGTAATTAAACCATGCTTAGATGGTGAACATGAAGTTCTTTCGCTTACTTCCAGATGGATGTACAGTATGACCTCCAACTCGATTTCTCTGGACATGTAAACTTAGAAATCCTAAAACGAAAGGCGATGGAAACCAGAGGGCTGCGGTCGAACCTTATTCAACTATGTCTAGCTCATATGTAGTACAGCCTGTATGTGCGAAGAATATGCTGGTGCTCCTCCAAAAAGAAAATCGTTGACAAAACTTTACTCATCAGAATTCACAAGAAAGCAAAACCACAACAACTAATACATACATAGCCACACAGCCAATTATATAAAACAGGACGGGAAACCACAAGGAGAAATCACAATACGACTTGAAAGAGGTAAACGATAAGGGTCTCTACACACAAGATATAACTGTCATTTACCTCAACTTTGAAGCAGTATAAAAAATAAGCCTTTTAAAACCATAATTTACAGAATGAGGAACAATCGACCGGTACCGAAACGAGGCGCCGAAACTCAACGGGACGCAAAACGCCTCGCTATTTAGCAACCAAAGAGCTGAACTAAACAAATTCACATGAAACAGCCTACAATTTCACTGTTGTTTGACGAGAGACCGACGGGGATTTGGTTTTTGGTGCAAAGCAAGCGGTACACTAGCAGTCGAGGAAATTGGCAGCCATAAGCAGTTCAAGTGCCACTTCGGGGGTGATGTTGAATTCTGGGATTTCGGTCGCCGAACTGGTATAGCGTACCTTGTACGCGAAATACTGGCACACTTTCTGCAGCACGTGTGACCTAAAAAATATGTTCTGACTTGATTTACATTGAGAATTCAACCAACTCGTTCTGCGATGTCCGCCAGTTTACATTAAAACAGACCTTCAGGTGGAATTTAATAAAATGGCGAGGCAAAATTAAAGGCATCGCCTGTACACGATGTTTATTCTGTGCTTCACAGGTTGTGATAAGGACATATTTTATTTCGGTCTTTCGTTTCAACTAAAATCCATAGTGAATGAGTTGCGGAAAACGGGTGTGCGGAGGTCTTTGGTAATTTAAAGCGCAGATAGAAAACTTGAGCCACTCCGGCCTCTGAAGACAAAGTTTAGTCGAAACGTACGGCCGAAATGAAACGTGTCCTTACAACTAACTGTGAAGCACAGAAGAAACATAGTGTACAATAAAAAGAGCTTTTAAGGATATTATTTGAGGAGAACTGCCCTCTTGCCGGAGATCATTTGTAATTCCCGCCTCAGCACGCTGCGTATCGCTGGTACATTAACAGTCGACATGCCAAATGACCTCCATTTTCGAGCCCAAATTAATCTTTTATATATAATAAGATCACACAACGCAACAGAACAACATATTCCTCTATATCCGATCTACATAATCACCCAAGGAGAAGAGGAATATAAAATGTGATGTGATTATGAAGCAAAGAATATATTTCTGACCGAAAATGCACAAATTCTCGGGCTTGCGGTAGATACACTACTAAATTTCCTTATTGGCTAGATTACAGTGCTCCATCTATGATACATAACAAAAAAAAAGACGATAAATTGACAAAATAAGGTTTCAAAAGTCTTGAAACTTCTCACTTCCCCCCAGCAAATGGATTAGTACCTAAGTGAGCGTGAATGTGCACTAATTATCCCCACTATTCTTCAAGTCAGTTCCATAAATCATAGGTTTTAATGACTTCAAGACATTGCATGTGACACTTATCTACTAATTACAAGCGAAGAAGAAGAGAAGCTTATATGCCTTTGCTTCAAAATGTGAGAGCACCGATAGAACTCGATATTTTCACAAAATGACTGCAGAAGGAAAAACATGCTTTGAAATCTTAACTATATGAAAATCAAGGAAAAACCAACTCACTTTCACGTTTAAGGAAATATGCCCACGCATCAGGTGCAAAAAGGTAATATATTAAGTAGGTAATAATGGAAACTACTAATAGTAGGTAGTAACTTGTAAGTTCAAAAAGGTAGTTTTGTTTTTGGTTGCATATTTTATAATCCACTCAGAACATTATCCCCTTTGTATTATTTTCATAACATCCAAGAGGAGATGATGTTTGAAACAAAGGATGCACTCTATCCTTATCTACAGAATCAAAACAAAAACAGGCTGTAGGAGAAGATCCGTGCGGGAGATACAGGAAGCGAAACGAAAAAATGCGCCGAACCTAGGAAAAAGCCCGATCTTATAGAGTGTCAGTGACATTTCTAAGCGATTTACCACTGGTAAAAAGCTCGCTTCACGGTATATGAAAAAAGTAAAACATAGAAGTAGATGTGATGTATGAAAATCCGGTGAAGGACTTACGGAATTTCGCGGAAGTTCACTTCATTGCTCTCGTTCTCGGAATACTGGCCTGGTCCACTCAGCATCGCTTTGATCGTGCCAGATGTTAAAGCTAGTTCCTGAAAGGAAATTTTCAGGTATTATCCTTCACCGGAAGGTAGGCGCATTCTGGAGCACGGTTTCTTAGCGTTGCGGTCGCAGAATCGCGGCGGGACCTATGTGACCGTAGCTCGTAGCGCATATAGGTCCCGCACCGATTTCACAGATATGGAATCTGTCTGTTTTCGAGAACTATAAATAGTTGAAGAGTAATATTTTCAGTACCTTTTTAATGAAGAATTGATGACCGTCACTGCTCACCAGCTTCACGTAGGTAGCATCTGGGCCTTCGCAACCTCCGTAAGCTGAAATTTTTTTGGGAAAAAAACATGCAAGTTGCCACGCCAGGGTACTATTTCTACATGAGATTGAAAACATGAATGTAATAAAAATCGCATAAGGACCACTACTCACTCTTTGCGTCCTTGGCGTCGTTAGCAGCTGAGCTTGAGGCACTCATTTCGAGCAAGAAGCTTAATAATTTTCAAATTTTCATAACCTACTGCAATAAACCTGAGAAAAACAAGATATATCGAGGCGAGGGCTACTTCTGCCTTGAAGGGAACACTCACAGAGCTATAAATCTTTACTGAGCAAATCTTCACAGAAAAATGCGAAAAGAACGCTGTCCCTGAACATCTATAGTTTGACAACTTTGAAAGGACTAACGCGTATGACAAGAAGCAATGAGTGGATGCTGATAAGACTACAAATTGTGACTGGTCAATCGATACTCGTTTTTTTTCCTCACTCATTCGAAGTTATTCGAAGCTATTCGAACAATTATTACTAGCCGAAATCGAGGAAAGTTAGTCTAAATAATTAAGTAGAATTGTGACTCCGGGGTGAGTATATCCATAAGAACTAGCTAGGCACAATGTCGGTTAGGAAAGGCTGATCGCAGTGAATGTAAAGTATGCACCTGAGATCTCTCCCTTAAACGTAAAGAAATTACTCGATATGATCACAACTCAGAAGAATAAACAACAATCAGAGGTAATATTAACATACATATCGCAATAAAGCTAAAGCTATAACAACGCATATAAATTCGATTATTGCTAGTAGCAAAAATAATTGGGCACGGCATAAAGCAACGTTTCAGTAACTGAAACATAACAAGTAGTGGAATGATGCAAGCATGAAGCAGTAGAACTTAGCAAATCGGAGTGAAATGGCAGATCATCGACTGTATGAAAATTATCAGGATAAGAACCAGAACGGCAACAAGGATGCAGATGATTATCTTCTTCTAAAAAAATGATTTTAAAATAAATATTCATCAAAAATAGCCCGAAACCACGAAACTATCCTGAAAAATCACCTTGCGAGCCTTTTTCAGCAATTCACGGGCATCCTTTACGTTTTGTCTGGCCTTTTCCGCATAATCCACGGCATCCTCAATGTTTGTTTCAATCCTATCGAGCATTTCACCCTGAAAACAGGATACTAGGGCAATACTGCCTCACCCAAAATGTAAAAAGTGGTGGTTAGCCATAAGATTGAAATGGATGGATTGCGTAAAGCAACATGCAGCATATTTCGCAATCCAGCGGTTTGTCAGCAATTTACAGCTTGAGATTCAAAGAAAAAATCACAGTGGCTTTCACGGGAACAACTTAAACGGTCTGAACTATAACCACCAAGAATATGTAAAAAATAAATAATAACTCGGGAAAAATTGCCTGGCAGTAATACTAACCCTCAATCCTTGCACCGCAGAATACCACCCGTCTGCTCTGCCGCGCCGCACCACCCATGATAATGCGTGGGTGGCGTGGCGCGGCAAAGCAGACGGGCGGTATTCCGCGATGCAAGGATGAATGATCACCACCGTAGGTTCTTTTCAAGTCGAGGCTACGAAAGTTATGCGAAAATTTAATCTCTGAGGACAGAATTCCCTTAGAGGCAGACCTCCAATGATCCAAAAATCGACATCAAAACCTTCCAGAAGGACACTAAGCCTAGAAATGAATTAAAAATTATTTGAGCATGAGCTAAGAACGATAAATTCCGAGAAAACGCACAAAAACATTCAAAAGGGAGAAGATACTGCAGTTTGAGTTCCAGACCTTTTAAGGCTGTAACAATTCAGAAAGTGACGATAGTTGCGCATTACTGCCTATTTTCAACCTTCCTCTATAGCCTTCTCGAAAGGCGCACACTTTCCGGTAATCTTTCTTTCTCTAATATCTGTAGAACCATCCTCCACAGTGAAACGGACCAGCATACACAGCCAAATAAACCCGCTGTTTTTTAAACTATACGCCGATATAGGGTGAATTCACTCACCTGACTTAGAACAAGGTTATTCAAATCCACGAACATCTCAGCCAATTCTCGGATTACTTTTTCAATCTCGAATAACTCGTCACGTCGCATCTTTACATCTTCGAAAAGTGCCTTCTTATCACTGTATGCAAGAAGAATCTAAAAGAAGACAAAAGTATGGAATTGGTGCTAAAGTTTCCGAAGAGATTGACAAAGTTACTCACGCCCTTCGTCCTCTCGAATATGTCGCCGTTGTCAATAGCATCACATATTTCGTCGTCAGTCAAAGAGATGTCTTCTTAAATGAAAGTGATATAATTCCGGAAAATTAAAGCGAAACAAAGGAGAATAAACAGCAGTACTACTTCAAACCAGCAGCCAAAAAATGGCTGCAAATTTGGGGTGTGCCACACGCCACATGAATGGGGCGGTACCGCTGTTACACGATTGGTGCATTCACGCACCTTCTCCCGCCCATCAATGTGAATTTGTAAAGCAGTGAAGAGAACTTGCTTACTATCATAGAAAATATACTCACGTATTTTTAAATAATCCGTGATTTTCTTCTTACAACGTTCCTTGTAATTCTCTTCTTCTTCATTGAACTTCCACATAACATCGTGAAGTGCTCTTGTCAAGCTTCGAACCTGAACCGTTATAGTCTATTTCGAAAGCAACAATAGTTGAGTAACTGTGCGTACTGTCTGCATTTCTTGCCTATCTCCTCCCGTGTCAGATACTTTTACCCTTTCTCTGTTCCTCTTATTTCTCTACACAGCTAAAAAGCCACCGAGACTATCAGTGAAATCATGAAAAACGCATGAAAAAAAAACAAATTTAGTCTGTCCCGTGAGTATTTTTTTTTTCATATATACGTCCAGATCTGCTACTGTTGCAGAACGAACGAAATAAAAGTAAGTTAAGTCTTCACATTATTTGAAATGGGCCCAATTTGCACCTGATTGCGCTTGATGCGAGAATCCACGGATTTCGATTCATCTGGATGCGATTTACTGTTCACCTCCTTGTCCAGTTCTGGAATTACTAACGTCATAGAACTTTGTCCGCTTTCCGCTCAGTTCCGCAAAACGCTTGTCATCAAATAAAACGAGGAACATTAAAATTAACGACCCACTCTTTATCTTCTCTCGAGCAACCAGCGATGTTGCTCGGAAATTTTCCATAATGGTGCGAAGTTGTTGAGACTTTTCTGAAACATTTCAAAAACTGCAATCAATCCATGTGATCCGGAATTTAATGTGGAAACCTCATAAACCTCCATCAGTAGCAGGAGCGAGTAGCAGTTCACCGTGTAGGATACGAACTTCATCCAGCCATGACTCAAGCTGCCCCACAATATTCCGCAAATCGGTCATACGATTTAAGAACTAGAAAAATCTGATTTCTAGTTAAAGTAATATTTTATGGAGAAGGGGCAAATTTTACCCACACTCTCAAGGGAGGTCTCCTCATCGCGCAAAAGTCTAGCTGCTTCTTGTGAAATGTGGCGGTCATGCTTGGTGGAATTCGTCTTCCCTGAGAGATTCTGGAAGAAACAGAACCTAATACGAGGGGAACAGTAAATAGTAACAGAAAACATACCTGAAATTCAACTAGGCGATCTTTCACCATCTTCTTGAGCAGGAAAATATATTTCCTACTAAGGTATACCCAGAGAGAAGCGACTACTTTGAGAATCTAGTAGGACCCGACAGATATCAACACATCTGCAGATAAAAACATCTCGAAAAAACAAGAAAGGCATGCGAGATATGCGAGCAAAGTCGGTGCGCTTCCAACATTCCAAGAAACGACATCGAAAAACGGATGTGTCAATTTTGCAGGTGGAATCAATTGTTCCCCGAAAATAACAAGTAATAAGACAGAACTGGCATGCTGGTTTCCAAATAGAGCGAAACAACTGTTCAGCTACTGCAAAAGCATCTACTGAAATACAAATAAAAGTATGAATCATAGGCGTCATCAGAACCAGTACATCTATTTAAAGGAAAGAACACGTCAGTCCATAGCACTAACAGCTACTACTTCATAAAATGGAAAAAATAGAAATGCTTAGTTGAAGATCTCAAAATTTCAACGACTGAAACTGGAAATGAACGAAGAACAATCGGTTATCGCTTGTTCTAACGCAGACTTCACTTTACACATTCAGATAGAAGTCGGTCACAAATTCTGGAAAATATGACTTTCTGCAAAGGTGAAGAAACAATAGTGTAACCCTTTGAATGTGTTGAGCGATTGAGAAGAAACAGGCTCACTGACGAAGCATCCTACACCGAAAAGTTATTCTGCAGGCGGATATGCATGAATCAGAGAGAGATTTCAACATATCTGGAGATCGATGCTTTGATGTTGGTTTATCAAGACGACAATCCAAACTAAAATATGCTCAGAAGCTCTTTTACCACATTGTATTTCGGTCCGTTCTTCTTCTTCAGGTAAAAACGGAATAGTTTTAGAACACGCAATTTTGTCAAATATCTGGATGGTATTCGTTCAAACAAAAGAAGTTGAGTTGACGTACAGAAAACTGCGATGCGATCCGCCTATTATACAGTAGTGGTCAATCATCCTCGCATCCCAGAATGCCGCCCGTCTGCTCTGCCGCGCCGCACCACCTATGCATAGACGATGCGGCGCGGCAGAGCAGAGGAGCGGCATTCTGCGATGCAAGGATGACTGACTGCCAACGTACAGAAAACCGAATCGAAGATGAATTACTTAGTCGGCTTAGTTGTTGGTTTAGGACCCGCTTCGAGCATTCGAATATTCGAAAGAAAGAAGATTCCACGTTCCTTCTGGCCAGTCCCACTTGATTGGATTGGTCTCCCCTGTCCGAACAATCCAATCCTTAACATACTCGAGATCGTGCATTCGGATTTGAATTTGTATCATGCTTTACCCGGCATTAACCATTTCCCCCATGTATGTGGCAACTTGAGTGGCAGCGGTTGGTCCCAGCACGAAATAGCACGGCGGTCCCAATGAGAAGTACGCCGCTATAGTGGCCTTTAGTTTATGTGGTTACGAGCTCTCTGAGCCTTCATTAGCTGAGACTAAACCTTTTTTTTCAATATTAGCTCAACGAAGAACATTTTGGTAAGAACCAAAACCTGGTACTCAATACCCTGTACCACTTGCTTGGAGAATTGTTACTGGAACAAGCCGAATGCCTACTTCTTATCAGAACCTTGGATTACGAAATGGGCTGAGTCATTTGCGGAGAACCGTGGTTCAAAAACGATATCAACGTGGAAGAAGATCAGACTTCAAAGTCTGAAGTTATGTATGGATATGTGGACGCAATAGAAACTGGAAATTTAGTGGGACTAGCAATATAAAACTAGTTTTCTGAGGAAGAAAAACTAGCTGTGAACTGTACTATAGTTAAAAAGAGTCAGACAACTGCTACGTATGATAACAATAACTAACACTTCTTATTTTTCATAAGTTTGCATGGTATTGCCGTATAAATTGCTGGAAAATGCACCAGTAAAAAATAAACAAAGTCAGATCTGTGATGAAATGAAGCGGAAATGCATATAAACTTACAACAACTACTTCTACTTTGAAAAGCATGCCAAAAAGCTATAGAAATAGTAGAGAATGCAAGACAAACAACAATGACATATTCTTGAGGTTTGAAACGAAAAAGTAAACAAAGCGAGGAAATTAGCTGTAGGAAACTCGTCCACCATGACAAGAATGACGCGGCGTCGCATCGCGAACTTTTCTGGAGCTTCTTCGGATTTGTTTAAGAAAATTGCTGGATCGTTGGCGAAGATATCGGTTTCCATAGTTTTCGTAAGGTCCAGTGGTGATCCTGGGATTTTCTGGTGATGTAAAAGTAACTTGATAGCAGACTTTTCATTTGGTGAGCGAGAAACTCGTCTAGGCCTGTGCGGCTGATCAGAGGTCAAGGTGGGAGGTCGATAGGATTTTTCTTGTTTTCTGGGTGAAAATCTTTCAGTTCATGGATTTCCTTGGATACTTCAGCTGGGTCAAGTTTTATTGTATTTTTCGTTATTTTAAACGGATACAATCAATCCAGGCTTTACAATGAGGTACAATTTAGGTGTGGTTTTAACTCTAATGCTTTTCTCCAAGTAAATTGTTAGTAAATATATAGGTTGGGGATGAGTCTTGGCTGTATAAAGGTTTGGAAAAGACTTTTCTTTGTACGAATCTCCTAAATCTTACCGTTTACCTGCAAAATTACCGGATTACTTTGTATGCGCATAAGCGAAACTTTGCTTCTCACTGGCTTTTGATTTATTTCCTTCCCTCCTATCCTGAAGAGCACATGTACACTGTAAATCCTGAGAAAATCCCTAGATGTGAAAATAGACGGGAAATTTCAAGGTTCTGGGGTGAAATCGCTCCACAACCTTCCAAGTAGCTCATCCTAGACGGCATCCTTCTCTTACTTCAGGATCTATTCCAGCTTGTTTCTTTCCATTGTCATTTTGCAAGCCTCTTTGACATGAAAGACAGTGTGCGGCCGAATCGATGCCGCGTGAACGAGTCCATCGCCTGTGTTGTGCGGTCCCGACGCGAAAAGACTACTATTTAACACAGCATCAAATTTTCCAGAGCACGAGATCGATAAGCTGAATCACCTAAATGTCGAAACAGAGCGGGCTTTTCGTCACTGTTTTCCCTGGACTTGCACTAGAAGGACCTGTACCCACTGATCTTTCCTCACATATCTCCACATTCGTCATATCTTCCTCATTTCAGCTGTTCCGCTACTGTTTCCTCAATCTTAGACGTTCCTTCGAGTTGACGCTCGTATTCTGCACTTGTTTAGGTTGTTCGCTCTAAAACATTTTCATACTTGTTGCCATCGATGGACAGAATTAGAGTCGAGCACTGTTACTGCAACTTTGGTGCGCCGAAGTGTTCACCTGTACGGATACTTAAAAGGCCGCTGGATTCGTTTGTTGTCCGTGAGCTAAATCTGATCTCTTAGAAACATCTACATTACATTATTATCACCTAAGTAAGTATTATTTCGTCTCTGGAGTGACGTACAGGCAGCGCATGACAGATCATGCGCTGATTTATTGATCGCTCTGCTCTACTGTTTGCCGCCTCCTCGCATTCAAACTAGAATACTTGCATCCCACCACTGTATCACCACTTCATCGAAGTTTTTGATCTCATAGGAAATTTTCCTGGAGTTTGATAGCTTCCCCTATTGAAAATGAAAGAAATTTTGCAATTCATTGAAGCAAAAGCGTCATAGCGTGAAGTTGCACGTTGCTTCTGTACTTTTCGCAGTCCGTAATCTGAGTAAATCTTGAGTTTTTAGAACTATAGGGATTACTTCTAGTGATGCAATAGGTCCCGTAACGCGTATTGTTTAGAATTTTCTAGATGCCACTTTTATGTTAGTCATACCTGTTATCGATTAGCTGTGAGTTTCTAACTGCAGGTTGTTCTGACCCTTTAATCACTTGTTTTCTAGTACGTAGCGATCAGCACGTGAGGCTAAAGTTTCGTTTCTTTCTTTTTTTCATCTTTGAAGCAAACAATTTGGTTCAAGAAAACAGCTTCTTTGACTATTTAGTAACGTTTTGAGTCTTCCTTTCATGTAGTAAGGACTTGCTGCTGAATCAGGTGAGTGGTATTCCATCAGACTGTTTACTTTTTATTGCTTTTTTTTTTCGAATTTGTTTTTCATTTTTCGTGAAACTATTACATGTCGCTGTAAGTACTGGGAAATATCTATGCGTTTAGTTCTTACATTTCTTTTATAACTATTCGTGGTTATTGTTTCTTCTTCAGGTGTGCAATTTAGCCGCATTTAGGGAAAATGAACCCTACGGACTCATCTCGCTTAACTCAGTATAAAAACAAAGGAAAGGACACGATACTGAAGAATAGTCGAGTTGATGAGGTACGTTTTCTTTGCTTTTTTACCATCACATGGTGTACTAAAGATGAAATAGCATGGGAAACCTGAAGTATATCAAATTTTGATGTTGAGTGTTTAAATCTGAAGGAACTGGTATTGTTTACTACTCTGTGCTAAGCCACCCTGTATTCGTTGTTGGCTGTGTCAGCAGTGATGAAAATGCAGAAAATATCGATCTGCATGCGGAAATTCGTGACAGCGTAGGTCCAACGTTCGTTAACATCAGCTGGCACGTGAATCGATTTCGAATCAGCACATTTCTGGGGTTTCCTTAGCAGTGTCCGAGAGGAAAGTTGTGGCTCAGTGTAATATTATCGTTGAAGTGTGCTTTCTTAAGATATGACATAGGCATTAGAGGGGCTGTAATTCTTGACAGCCATTTCATATTAGGAGCTTTCAGATAAGCGTGCTAAAGTCGTGCAGGCATGCCAGAGTTCAAAATTTATGGATCAGTGCTGATCACGTCTTGATTTTGAGACGGTGCCATTCTTTGGAGGGGAATTGCCGCAACATATCACGTTTGTGCTGTAGAAAACGAAGTTTGACTCATGTTGATGAAGTAGTTTGTTTATTACAGTGATTTGGAGGTGAAAACACTTGAAAACTTCTCGCAGTCTCCGGTTCCGGGGCCTATACTGGTTTTCTTTACTTTAATCATGAGAGAACTGCATTTTCCGGGCATCTCCATATGTTATGAGCTATGAAACACCTGAAAATCAGGGTGTCAGGACTTGTGCAGCAGCGGCCAGTAAGATGTAATCAGCGGCACTGTGGAAGATAGTTTCCTGCTCCAGTTCACCTCTGGATTAAGGTTCTTCGGAGTCATGTGGAAAGAAGGAGTACATCGAACCTCATCGGATCCTCGAACTTCATGCTAGCACCTTTATCCTGAGCTGAGATACAGAAAAGGATTAGATTGTCAAAGAATACTTCTGATCATATCTTATCTACTGCTGTTATATCCTAGGGTACTTGTTCAGCCTAAAACCTGTTAAATAACTTGATGGGCCTTGAAACCCAACATCTTCATATAAAGCAGACCCAAGCGATTTTTCGGGAACGCTGATGGTCGTCCAAGCCTAAATGTGATGAGATTGCATTAGAATCCCGTAGTCGCCTTACGAGTAGTCCGTGGGTGTCCAACATGTGAATACTTGTTTTACACTCATTCATTGAATGCTAAAGGCTTATTGGACTGTGCTGTTGAGAGGGGAAACAGTTTGGTTTTCTACCATTTTTTTCTTGGAAATATTGTAAGATGATATAATCAATAGGTATTCGTGCAAATAGAACTCATGGAGAATTCCTCGGTGTATGAGAGGAATCTCCTAAGAACTCGATTGTTTTCGTGAGGGTCTATGGCAGCTCCAGCCATGCATTGAGTGAGATTAACTGAACATTTTTGCGCCGCAACAGTTACCGAACGCACGTGCCTCATTGATTGGCTCTTTTCAACAATGCACTGCATTGAAAATGAAGGCGACCGTCTTTAATATATGGTTCTCTTTTCAAAAAGTGGCAAGGGATGCTGACGGATAGCTTTTCTATTAGGTGATTAGGGAAATTTCTGGAATTGGTCCGAAGAATTCAGACTTTGTTGGGGCAAGCAGCGACAAGTTTATGAAAAGAAAACTTGGAATACTTGCCGTAGAAGCTGACTGTTTGCTGTCGTTTACTCGGAGTGACTCAGTGTCGAGTTTCAGGGGTTCCAGGTCTTTAAAAATACCAGCATTATCCTTGGGGTGACCCCCTAATATGTCGAAACTTGTTGTCACTCAAGTAGTGGCTAAGTGATCGGAATAGATGGAGGTCGGAACGAGTCAAGTACGATGGATGGTCCACTAACTCCTACCCCATTCTAGCGCTTATGTTTGGATCCATGCTGGAAAATCTGTACAGCATTATAATCATTGGGCGAGGCAAAAGAAAATAAGGCAGTTTTATGGATCATTTGCTGGCGGGGTTCGTGGATGTTCCCGGAAAGTTTGCGACCTTTCGAAGTTTGCAAGTTGTGCACGGTCATCCATAGTTCGCTTAGTGGATGAATATTGGATAAATCTGATTTTCTGGGTAGAAACTGGCATCAGAAAAACGATGTATGCATAAGAGTGCGATCAAATTTTTGTGGTTTTCCAGGTTATTTTGTTATGTATTTCAACCCAACAGAAATTGTTTTCTTCAGGCAGTCACTATCCGTAAAGACAAGAGGGAAGATCTGCTTTCGAAGCGACGTAATATCAATGCGCAGTGAGTATTTCCTTCCTGACGTGTGCTTGCTGCTTTTCAAGTACAAGTATTTCAGAGATGAAAATGTTGTTCGATCCTCCACCCAAATGGGACCGTTTGATAGCAATCTATTGCATCAGATAGTAACAATGGCACGTAGTAATGACCCGAATATTAAGCTAGGAGCTGTTCAGCAAGTAATATTTTCGTTATTTCCTCGATTTTTTTTTGTAGTTTTAATGAGTCAGTGAGTTTCTAGGCGCGTAAGATGTTGTCTTCGGATAGAAACCCACCCATTGACGACCTTATCTCCAGCGATATTCTTCCCATTCTTGTCAATTGTCTCGTTTCTGATGAGTGAGTCCATTGTGTTTTCTTTCCGGGGTTTCAGAAGATTTCGACATACTTCTCTTCAATCCTTTATTTTTAGTGTGAATTTGCAATTTGAAGCTGCTTGGGCTCTCACGAATATTGCTTCCGGAACGTCAGAGCAGACTCAAGCTGTGGTACGTTTAATATTCTGGACCAGTAGTTCTAGTGTTGCAGAATACGTTGGCTTGTAAACATAATTGACCTATGTTTTCAAGGTTAATGCTGGTGCTGTTCCGCTCTTCCTCCAGCTGCTGTCGAGTGGTAACATGAATGTATGCGAGCAGGCAGTGTGGGCTCTGGGAAATATCATTGGTGAGCTTGTGGGCTTTTTATTCAGTATATGATGTATCTATAATGCCATGGGTACTACGACCAAGTAGGGGAGGAGTTTTGCTTGTTTTCATGCATGTAAAAGTATCTCTTTCTTACACAATATTTTATTGACAATTTCTCATCTTGCCCTCAATTCCAATGCTATTAGCTTTTTCCAGAGCGAGCGAGAAGTGTAAAAAGCTTCATAAATTGTTCTATTCAGTTGTTTTCTTTCAATTTTGTATATAACTCTCCCCCACCTCAAAAGTTGAAAGCGTTAAGGCAAAAATTTTGATGAATTTCCAGCTATAATGAATTTACTCATGTTGGAATTGTTCAAACCTATGTTTAAAGTAAAAATGTAAACTGCCCGACTTGTGTCAGAAGAAATTATGACGTTTTCAGGTGATGGTCCACATTTCCGTGATTACTGTCTTCAGCTCGGCATTCTTCCTTTGCTTTTGAACTTCATCACCCCTGAAATACCCCTCGGCTTTTTGAGGAATGTCACTTGGGTCATTGTGAGTTTGCTCAAATTCACTGGACTTTCTACATTTTCATGAGTCTGTCTAAGACAACATACGTTCCAGGTGAATCTGTGCCGTTCGAAAGATCCGCCACCAACTCCTGAAATTGTAAAAACCATTCTGCCTGCCTTAGTTCTGCTGATCCACCACGATGTAAGGATTTTCGCTTAGTTTTCTTATATCGTAGTGTTCACTATGTGCTTTTCAGGATCCCAACATTCTAGTGGATACTGTTTGGGCCCTATCGTACCTCACCGACGGAGGTAACGAACAGATCCAAATGGTCATTGATAGTGGGGTAAGTGGCTTTTGGATGCTGTTTAATTGTGAAATCCACAGTTTGTAGGAGCATAAACAATTTTTTTACAGATAGTTCCATCTCTTGTTCCCATGCTTGGCCATGCTGACGCCAAAGTGCAAACCGCTGCTCTTCGAGCTGTTGGCAACATCGTCACGGGATCAGATGAACAGACGCAGCTTGTGCTTGACTGTGGTGTGCTACAGGAGATGCCACAGCTCCTTTCGCACCAGAAGGAGAAGATCAACAAGGTAAAGGTTTTACCACTTGCTACGAAGAAGTTGCTGTTTCGTAGTATCAGTAGTAGTATACAATGGTTGCTATTTAAGGAAGCTGTTTGGTTCTTGTCGAACATCACTGCTGGAAACCAGAACCAAGTACAGGCCGTATTGGATGCTGGATTAATGCCACTGATCATCAATTTGTTGGGAAAAGCCGATTTCCCAACCCAGAAGGTATCTTTTTTTTTTTTTGAAGATATTCCAGTTTTCTGAACGATTTCTTCTTCTGATTGCTGTGGAAAGCCTGGATTTAACAATTTCCTTCTTCCTTCTGGGAGTTAGTTTGTTCGTTAAAGGAAGCTGCATGGGCTGTATCAAACGTGACCATCTCTGGACGCCCTGATCAAGTCGAGCAGATGGTGAACTGCGGTGTGATTCGCCCCTTTTGCGCTCTGCTGGATTGCAAAGAACCACAGATTATCCAGGTAGGAGTGAGCAGGTTTTATTAGGTGCACCTTGTTGAGTTTCCATTTTTTCTGTTTCATAACATTTTGGGGGCTGATTTTCCATAGATTTGGCTTCAGTAATAACCGATTGTTTAGGTTGTTCTTGATGGCATCAACAACATTCTTAAAATGGCAGGTGGAGGTGTTGAGGCTATTTGTACTCAAATTGAAGAGTGTGGAGGTATGTTCCTATTTCTGAGTCTTTTCTCTCACCGTTTCGCTCAGCTCGTAACATCGGTTTTGATGCATTTAAATTTTTCGTAGTTTGCTAACCTCTTTCACCTGCGAGTGTGGTGTTTTGGATGATTTAAATTTAAAAAAGCATAATTTTCTCCGTCAGGTCTGGATAAGATTGAACAGCTGCAAAATCACGACAACGAGGAGATTTATAAGCTCACATATGAAATTATTGATACCTATTTCAAGTAAGTTATTATATCGGTTTTCATCCATGTCTTTAAAACGAAGATGCTCTATTGCAGTTCGAATAGTGACGACGAAATTACTGCTGGACAAGAGGGAGGCGTTGTGCAGCAACCCGCGGAGGGATGGTCGTTTAACTAACGGTAGCTTTTTGCCACAATATGAACGCTGTCCCCACATTTCCGGTCCCGAGTCTGGGTTTCTGCAACTAGGAAACTTGTGTAGAAACCTCAGCAGTCCCTTTGACGAGAACCGATTGTTTAGGAAATTGCGAATACAGTCGGCTTTTCGTTTAGAAAAGATGGCCCCACTGACCCTGGATGTTGTGAGGAGACACTGTGAGGAAGCGATGCAACTTTTCGTCGAGCTGAATAGAAATAGAAATTCTCGATTTTGTAGTAGAGTAGTAGTCTGGTTGAAATTTTGCTTGTTGAATATTTGTGGTCCTGTGATATTTAATTGTTTCGTCGTCTTTTGACGCACTATATTTGGAAACTATTTCTGTAGACAGTACGGCTCAAGAATTGTGGCACACTAGAGCTCAGGTATGAAAGGTGTAACAGTGTTATTTAACTTTTCATGCTTGTTTCATCGCAAGGTGATTGCAATTGTTGAGAGTAGCTGTGAGCATTATTTCATACAGGTTGCTTTCAATAACAGTGTCGATCATTTTGGTATATAAGGTCTTGTGAGTAATGTGCCCCATCTCGTCGACGGGTTTGAGAGCTTCGATTGCCAAAAATGCGCGATTTCGCCAAGTTGTTACAGTTGTTTTCCTTCCTAGCGCGCGAAAAGTGTTCGGAATCGCTCTCAAGTACGGACGAGTTAGTCATTTCATTGTTATTCCCCAGTGAGGAAAGTGAACAGTTGTTACTTCGGATTTGTTACTGTTATCAACTATTAATTTTTAAATAGTGTGCTCAACAATTCATTATTTATCCTTTTGAAAATGCGTGTATGAGTTGAGATTCAGGAAGTGAATGATTGTGTGAGAAAGAAGATCCTTTTCATCCACCCCACCCCTTCCCTCCCTCCACCTGATTAGTCCCCATTGTGCCGTTAGTTTTTTCTTCTTCATCATTGTGAGCTTATTAGATGTATAAAGCGTTGATAAGATTCTATTGAACTGTATGACTTGATTTATTGACGGCTACAGAACACAAGAGATGAGCAAAGCGAAATGTAGAAGCTAAGCGACAAGAAATGACTATAAAATGCATTTCTGAACGCATGGCTGGGCAAAAATCGTCGGCATCGTGGTGTACTGTCTGTTTCACGAATCATGCCACTTGGCAGGCTTCCAAGATGAGGTAAGTTTCGCCAGTTGTTATAGGCGAGACATGTTTTAGCACGTTTCCAGTTACTGACAGCGCTCAATTTCCAAGATTTGATGTGTCTTGTCTAGCTACAGACAAAACATTGAATTGCTCTCATTTTTGGAACAGATAGTATATCATCGGCTCTAGGAACGTCGATCTTGCCTAGCCAGATCATCTGCTGGACAACATTGATACGAGAACAGTCTCTCAAGCAATGGGAATAAGAAGCCAGGAGAAAGTGAAAGGGCGTCGGAACTACGCTAAATTAATGGATAAGTGAGAATAATTGAGAGGTCGATGTGATCGTGTATGAAAAATTATAGGGCTTCATCAAAACTCATCAGATGGAATAAGATTATTTTCAAAAAAAGAAGAGAAAAAAAAAAGACGGAAGCAGATTACTTTGGGTTTGGCCGATTTGTCGAATTTTGTTCACTACATTATGTCGCTGGAATGATGTATTGTGCTACTCTGAAGATTTTGATGTTCAAACAGGACCATCGAGGTATCTAAGGTGTAGAGCATTATGGTGGAATGTCTTGGTGAGAGCTGGAACTTAGCCATCGGAAAGACCGCAGCAAAACAGCAGTAGGACCAACCGATGACATATGTACAGTCTTTCTGCTCAGGTAAGGAACGTTAGTTAGTTGTGCACGTTAGTTTCCCGGAAAGTGTTTCGAACCCATTCGGGCACCACAGGACCACCATGAGCACCACCCGCATGCAAAGATTGTGACCTTGATGGAGTTCATTGAGCTTCGAACGTAGAATACCTAGGATTTCCCGTCATCATATTTATGTACATGCATGACATTGCCTATATCTAGCTGCTACATATGAATATGAGATTACCCAGAGATGAAAGTCCTCGGCATGCTGTTGGAGTTCTATACCCCGTTGAACCTTGATGTGTGGGTCTGCGGTTCTGGTTGACTTCTCTGTTTCAAAGACACCTTCAACTTCACTCATGTCTTCTGGGATTTCTAGGACCCGAATGCACCACTGAAAGATGGTGGACTCCTACCCAAGGGTATGACTATCCATGGGTAGCAGCTGGTTATAGATAACGTCTGGTAAACATGTTGATGGGTACCAGGTCAAGGGGTGCATCAACATGTTTATCATTGTTAGTCTCACTGACGTCTCCGGCTTCATAACTATGTACCAAATGTACATCTAACAATAAATACCTTCATAGCACTTTTCCATCGATAGAAGCACTCAAAGGGGCCTGGATCCTGTCGAGCTGACTCCGGTTCCATCTCAGGAGTCCATAGTAGACTTACGATATTTCTAGGACTATCAAAAATGAAAATCCATAGCGTTGGAGATAACTCCATCCGCTGTTCCACAGAGGGTACCGGTGGTTCCACGCTTTACACTGCCGAAAACGTAAACGATTGGATGTTGTGGTGTAAGATGTTGATAGGTAGTGAAATAGACCCATAAAGTTGGTGCCAGGCAGTTTATACTCTGTTAGATGGTACTAATGATGAGTCCGGTTGTTTTCGCCAACTAGTCATAGTTATTAAGGATCGGATCCGTGAAAATCTCCGCTGGTCCTCGTGCTGAACGTAACGTCTAACTCGTGAACTGGTATAGCACATTTCGTAGTCGATTGCGCAGATGTGGTCCTGCTTTTTATGTTGTGCGGGCTTCACATCGTTTGCCCTCGATGATTTCCAGTATTTGCCACCACACATGCTCATCCTTACTTAATCCCAAGTTGTGTACCAAGCAAAGATGGGCTTTGTTCCAAATTTCCATTTCCGGAATAATCACTGTGACGTAATCCAGGCGTTTAACCTCTAGTCTTTACAGCACTTATATGGGCAGAAATCCCTTGCGTTTAGGTAGAATTCCTGGACAATAGGCCAGTGACGATTTCATCGATGTGAAATCCATCCAATGAATTCAGTTATGTTTTTTAAAAATAATTATTATCCTAAAAACGTGTTAATGAGGCTCTCCACTTCTTTTCGAATTTCCACCAGTTCGGAATTTTCTCCACTTTCGGCCTCTCATTTCCCATTTTCGTGGACGTTTTCTTGCGGAATGAATGCGGATACAACCATGAGATGTTCCTGTATATCAAGGCTCATCATCTCTGGCACAATAAAGCTGTTTTGTTTCAGCGGGCCTCCGGCTTTTACGAGAGAAAAACGTCTTGAAAAAAAAGGCTTGAAAAACATCTGGGTACAAACACGAGTGTAAGGATATAATTGCTTTCTGGAGGATTTTTTCATATGGTATTTAAGTGCCTGGACCATTTTTTGCTGGTAACAACTGTGCCGAACTGATAGATGTCGTAGGGCCACCTGTTTGATTGGCTTTGTCGCGAACATGAAGAATGGGCCGTGCACATGCCACTCAAATTCAAGGAAAAAATTGAAAAAAAGACCCTTGGTCCGAAGAAAACCATCGCTATACGTAATTTGATTCAAAGATGTCAGATTTGATCAAATTATACTGTATTTTCGATGGATCTGAAATAGTTTTGAACATCATTACGTTCAGCTTCAGGATGATAATCGTCCATTTCACTTAATTTTCTGAAAATCTCATCCGGAAATTCCTATTCCGAGGTATTACCGCAGACCTTTTTTACATGCTTCTTTCGCAGCCATCTGACCATCGAAGTCTGCTGTTTTCAGGCGATGCTTTCATGACCACTGTGGGTGGTCCTGGACAATTTCGCATTGTACCTGCGATTTCCTTGTGCACCATGTCCAGAAATCACGACTCGCGAGGAATTTGAGCCTGTATTCGATGTGAAAAGAACGCCTATGGCAGTTTTATAGTTTATGGCTTGTGCGCCTCCCATGTTTCATTATATGTGCGCTCGCATGCACATTCACTGTTTGCTCACATCCCTTTAAATTTAGCGATCATTTTTGATCATGTAGGACTTCTTGGTTTAGTAGAATTTATTCGAGAATGTTCAGCAGTGTTGGCGATTTGTATGCCTCTGTCTGCTTTAGTCACCGATCATGTTTCATCTTGGAGACGGTGAGAGTTTCATAAAAGAAAGATATGCTTAATTAGAGCACTATCTGCACTAATTTGTCAGAAGAGCCATGGCCGCGGATATTTTGTTGAGGTTATCCAGTTTGAATGTTCAGCAGCCTTCAATTTTACCATGGTTAACACGAGCGTCAACACGTTTAGCCTGGGTAATCTGAATAATGCATTTATGGGCTGCATACATCACTGAGACTACTGAAGGTTAATGAGTGAGCAGCATCCGATTTTGCCCATCGTTGACGCTGGCGTCAACACGTTTACCCTGGGTAATCTCAATGATGCACCCAGACCCCTTGAATAGAGTACCGAGGCCTGCTGGCTCTTGGTTTTGACGCGTCAATGAAAGGATGGGCAATCTCAGATCCATGCTGTATGGTAGTAAAAACAAAGTTATGTAAATATGGGTAAGCATGTTGATAGGTGCCATGTGAAGGGTAAAATGTAAAGGGTATGTTAGCACATTTATAGTGGGTAATCGCAATGATGCATCCCCCCGAGAATGGGTCACCAAATTTTTGAAATTGCTTTACAATACCATTAAAAATCTTGTATTGGTTTCTTTTTATTTGTTTATTATTATTATTATTTTTTAAATATTGATTATTTATTATTTATTATTAAAATTAATATTCTTATTAATTTTGTCTTCCGTCTGGGTCCCCAAAACGGCGGAGACCCCAATTTTTTTCCCACGCCCCCCCCTCCCCCTCCTGCCCACTTTCTGCGTCCGCCATTGGTTGATTTTTGAAATTCAAATAGTTTTTGAGCTGGTTTTTGAAAATCACGAACATAACGAATTTCGTGAAGAAATTAACTACTTAACTTTGAACTGTGCACTTTATAATCTTTAACTGCCAGTAAATATAATACTATATCAGCGAAAAGGCTAATATGCTAAATCCTTTGCAGCATGGATTTTCCATTTGCATTGCCTAAAATTCAGGAGAAATTGAGTTTTCCAGGAATTGATGAAGGTCTTTTGTAGAGCAAGAAAAGCGCTTCCGAACGACTACATACACATATTTTGTGAAGCAACAGAAAATGGATAAAAAACCAAAAAGTTTTGAAAAAACGCGAGAACTAATCTTATCTACTTGTCTTACTATCTTGCTAGATATCATGCTTACCTGACAAACTAGTAAATAACCAGTCACTGATGATATCTCCGATCTCAACTTGTTGCCCTAAGGTGCCGCACCACATCTACGTAGCTCTATTCTTGGGATGTTACGGGGAATTTTCGGAAATTTATTCTGTAATTCTTGTTAGTGTTAAAGAAAAATTCTTTTTCAGGCTATCTCAACACTTTTCCCACAGCTTGTACTATCAGCTAGCATGTTTGCCACACAAAATTTACGACGATTTATCCTTTTACAAAAGCAAAAGGGCAGAGCAATGACGACGTTTCACCGCCCTATTTTTTCTCCACTTTTGAGGACAAAGGGGAGGGGAACAACTGGTGACTGCTCGTTTAAAGTGTTTAAAATCAGCAACATGCAAGTAACTCTTCATGTTTCTATGCTTCTGTATATTTTGCAGTGATTCATGCAGTGTTTCATCCACTGAGAATAAAAATGTTTCTCTTCTACATAACTGCAGTGCAGTCTTAACAATCCAGAGCTGCTCGGCTGACTCATTGTCTCACTGCTGTCCTACCTGAGCATTACCTTAAAAGGTTAATAGACTATGAATATTTCTTGGAAGTGCCTCGTTCCCGTATTTTATGTGTTTTGATCGTGTGGAAACCTACATGTGTGCGGTTCTGGGAATCTGCTTCAGATATGCTGAGGAACATCTGTGGCCACGGTGTAAATAGGCTCCTTCTCGCTTCATATCCTTCCTTCGGATACACTTCTTACTAATTATCTTCATCAGGAGTGTGTCTTACTAGATCAAGTATTACTGCTTTGGATGAACAGTAGTTCGTGGATAGTAAAGCCATGGTGTCCGTTCTCTACACTAATTTTTTCAAGACTCACTGTGTTTTATCTGTTTACTGGTAATGTTAGCAGCAATTATGGTGCACCATAATGGTGTGTTGAATAAATAAGTAAATAAGTTACTGTAAAAATGAAGCTATTTATCTACTGTAAAATTAATCTACTTATTTATCAGTGTCGTGTGTAGGATGCGGAGGGGGCGGGAAAAAATTGAGGTGTCCAGGACTCGGTGTCGCCATGTTTTTCGAAAAAGTGAAGCTATTAAAAATTAGTTTCGGATCTAAATCAGAAAAGAACAAATGCTAGAAGAAAGGTATGTTGTCTCAGAAGCTTAACTTACTCACAAATCTCTGGAATATTTGGCACTCGATTTTCGGAGAAGAAAGTCGCCTCCAACCCCTCCCCTCCTCCCCCACCACTTCCGCCTTTTCGCTACTGTTATCCACTCATTTGTTATAAATTTCTGCTCTCCGCTCATTGGCCAATTCACCACCACAATGCCCAATTTTTCTTAAATGCGTCATTTCGCTATGTTATAATGCGTGTGGAGCGTTGTACCACGAAATTGTGCAGCCGCGCTCTATGATTGGGCAACCTATCCAAATGACCAATCATGAAACGCGGATGTAGCGCCTTCTCGAGATGCAGCACTGCACACGTGCCATAACGCATACGTGAATCTAGATGACATTAGCGGTGAAATTTATGAGCGTATGTGAGAAACCCAGAAATATCGTGGGCGGTCCACGATTAAGAAAATGTTTGAAAGTGAAAACTGGGCTTAGAAACATTAATAATGATGGGTAATCTCATACTCACAGATTTGTTCACCCATGGGTAACATTAGGCATATAGGCAACATCACATATAGGCGAACATGCTGATGGGCGCCAGGTAAAAGGTGAGTTGTAAGAGGTTTGCCATGGGTTTACCCTTGGTTTAGTTGCAACTATGCATACGGACTCTGGTACATCTCAGGTCGGGATTCGTTCCGTCCAAGAAGGGGAATTGTGAGGAAGCATTTTAGGTGTGATACAGGAGCTTCAACTGGGTTAGTTGCCATATAGAAGAATGAGAGGGGAGGAGGTTCAAAATTGTCCAGGGATTGCTCCAAAATCCAAAGCTTGATGGTTGTTCTGGGGCTCTAGAAACGCCTAGACAGGGTGAACCCTCCCCCTCCCCCCAAATTATAGGGATATGGCTCGTAATAGCTTTTGCATGGTTGCTACTTCCTAGAAGCAAAATTCCATAGAATGCAGGAGGACAGTTTTTAGACAACTCATGTAGGTTGACCCCCTCAGTAGCGTCAGGATGATCCATTGCACTCAAATCCTGAGTTGATGTGCTTAGAAAAACAAACTTTGCTGGTTGTTTTTACACAATCTGATGTTCTTCAATGTCTGTTTTCTTAGCGGATATGTCAGCTGGTTCCAGGCTATAACTCTTGCAGATTTATTGGTTTGTTGTTTGGTTTTTCAGCAGAAATTCGCCAGGTGGAGTAACTACTCGAACTACTGGAGGAGATGCCGCAAGCACCACCGCCCGACGTTGATATCACCACAGTCGGGAAGAAGAAAGGACTCGAAATATGGAGGATCAAAGTAAGCTTTTTGAAGAATTTGGTCTGTGTGTCTCATTTTCCAGAGGGATTTCGTGGAGCTACTTTTGAAAGTATTTTTTCTGCTTTTTTCGGCTCTTCACTTATTCTTGGGGTATGAGAACGTCTTGTCTTGGAATTTTGATGGAAAAGCCGGAGCGTTCCAGAGTTTCTCGGAACCTATTTAGTTTCTGGAGTTGAACGCTCCGAAAACCTCACGAAATTCATAGTGTAACAAACCGCTGAGAAAAAAAAACGAGTTAACGCTGTAAAATTTCTGATGCAAAAGCAAACATTTTCGAACGAAATTTCCTGGAACTTCAGGAATATTCCAAGATCGCGAAATGAATTATGTGGAAGAGGTAATCGAGCGTTGTGGATGTCGGTAAATTTTTTCAGCTTTTTTCTCAACTAGGGTCCATCAGTGACCCACGCAAAAATGGGTGGAAGGGGGGACGGCGTGGGAAAAAATTTGGGGCCTCCGCCGTTTTTGGGAGCCGGTTAGGAAATGAAATCGATAAAAATATCAATCATAATGACGAATAACTAATAAAAAAATTGAAAAATAACAAAAATTAAAATGTGTACACTAATACAAGGTTTTTATTTATTTTGTAAAGTAATTTCGAAAATTTGACGACCCATTCTCGGGGAGGGGAGTGCATAAATAGGCTAAACCTTATTTTAGTAATTCAAATGTTTTTCTTGTTGAAAGCTTGCATTAAAGCTAGGATTTTCGTGTTTGAACATCGTGCCCTTGTCCTAGAGCATGTAAGGTTTTTGATAAATTTTCTTATTAGTCTCCTTATTATGATTTCAACTGCCTGATTACTTTTCCTTCAGAATTTCAAGCTCGAACCAGTACCAAAAAGTGAATATGGCGAGTTCTACACTGGTGATGCATATGTTTGCTTGAATGTGAGAATTACCCTATATTTCGTTACTCATAGCCTAAATGGTTACCTATTGATTTTTCCTGAATTTACTGTTCAGACAAGCCCTGCTCTGGATGCATGGGATGTTCATTTTTGGCTAGGAGATCACTCAACCACTGACGAAATTGGAACAGCAGCCATTAAAGCTGTACATATTGATCAAGCATTAGGTGGTTTTCCAGTGCAATACAGGGAAATCCAGAATCATGAATCATCATTGTTTCTGTCATATTTTCCGGATGGAATAAGGTTGGTGCTTAGCTTGAGAATGCCAATTTTATTGGGTTAACTTGGCAATTTTTTGTAGGTGAATTCTATTTCAGATATATCCAGGGTGGCTACGATTCAGGATATCATCATGTGGAGGATATGTTCAAAAATTTCAAACCGCGTCTGTTTCACTGTAAAGGGAAGAGGAACGTTCGCTGCACTCAAGTATATCTTACTGCTGTTTTTGATGACATCATCAAATTTGGGATTGTCAAACTTTTGTGCTCTGCCTTAGTCATCTATTTATGGCTTTTCTGTGGCATCCCAATTCCAAGAAATCCAGGAAGCTCCATGGATCGAATTCGCCGACAGCTGCTATTTAGGTAGATTGTAAAAAGGAATCGCTAAACCTTGGCGATGTTTTCCTACTGGATTTGGGCCGAGAAGTCTATGTATGGATGCCACCGAAGAGCGGAAGGCTGGAGAGGATAAAGGTATGGCTTTCAAAAATTAAAAAAAAATATTAATTATAAAAACCTTCTCAGTTGGAATGTCACTGCCTTTACAGGGGATGGCTCGAGCTAAGAACATCGCTAATCACGAGCGAAATGGAGAAGCCAAAGTGCATATCCTGGGTGAGGGATGCGATCACTTCTAGGATCCGATCCATACATGTAGATTTACATTCCAGACTCGGACTGGGACACTGATGAAGTTTTCTGGTCGCACTTCGGAGGACTCACAGCAGTGAAAAGCATTGCTCGTGCAAAAGACGACGACGAGAACTACTGGAAGAGGACCACGGAGCAAATGACACTCTGGAGGTGCAGAAACGTCTCCATGCCATTCCACTGATAGCTTTGATTCCTGGATTCCAGAGTCTCAGACGCATCCGGAACAATGAAAGTGACAAAAGTTGCTCAAGGAGAAATGAAGCAGAGTTTGCTCGATACTAAGGTGCTTACCTGCTCAGAATGAATCAAACCAGAGCAAATAATAGTGGAAAGTTCTAGGATGCGTTTATCCTGGATGCTGTTAATGGCGGCATTTTTGTATGGGTGGGGAAGGGTTGCACGGCGAATGAGAGAGCGAAGGCGATGACCTGGGGAGCACAGTACCTCAAGGAGAAGGTTGGTCCTGAATAAGTGGCTATGTGGTAGCCCTATCCCTTTTATTACAGAAACTGCCACCGTGGACTCAGGTAACAAGGATTCTGGAGTCTGCCGAGCCCACAGCATTCACGCAATGGTGCGTTGTGTTGCATTTTCATGTTCAAGGAAAAAGTTATCCTGGATTTGACATGTGACTGCCTCTAGGAGAGGTAATTAGGAGACCTTGGCTTGGATACAGCGTTTACATTACCCAAGGTGAATCAAGGTGAATGTGTTAGCGCCCATGTTAACGATCGGTAAATTTTGCAATTTTTTTGCCCCGCAAAAGCTGCCTGTCTCAGATAGTCACTAAAAACTCTTACCTGAGTCCATTACTGACGGAAGACATCCTCGAACGGCTGAGCGAGGACGCCGGACCGCTGTTACAGGCGGGACGCGCCGTGCACGCGCCGCAGGCTCTGCGCGCTCGAAAACTCTACAGATTACGCATAAGTACTATATTTGTCGCTCGGTACTGATCAATTATTCTGTTACTATATCATTAACTCCATTTAATGGCTTATTTTACCATATATTCTATGAAATTTTTATTGTATTGCATTTATTTTAATTATTGTTCAAGAGATTACCCTCATAGGATGATTCGTGAACCACAGAGTAGTCGCTCACTGATGTCGTGGAGTCCTCTCATTTCTTGCTCAGCAACATGTTCGCAACCGGCAAAAGTTGCAAAGAATTCGTGGACCTTTTTTTCCTTAAACGCGACATTTCTTGAAAAATATTACACAGCCCGGGGACTGCTTTTGTAAGTTCGGAACAGCTGTTTCTGATTTGTCAACAGAGGTGGACTTTCTCGATAATATTGTTGCACCTAGGGCACATTTATCACTTCGAGTGATTTACACGCTTCTTTACCTCACATTGTTGCTAATACATTACAATTAATAAGTAAAAATTCATTTATTGTTAGCAAGGGCTTGGAAAAAAGAGGATGGGTCATGAGGAATCTCAAATACCAGGAATGGGTAGGAAAAAATAGGAGAAAATCCACGCAAACAAAGGAAATAATTAATTTAGCGATGCAACATTACAGATTTTCATAGGTGTTCTCCTTTTAAGATTCTTCTGAGGTAAAAATCCATGAATACAGAAAACACTGGGAAGAACATTTTATTAACATCTATTCTGTGATTTTGCTTTTAGTTAACCACCAGTAAAAAAAGTAGAATACTAGGCTCGGGTGCCACTTTTTTGTAAGGTTATATCTATATATCTGTCTACATATCTTCCCAACCTCATTACCCTCATCCCTTCTCTTCCCTTCCCCACCGAGTTTAAGGAGTGAATCCTGACCTCAGAATTTCAACACGGGACTGACAAACCTATACTTAGTAGGTGAAATTCCGGAGGGAGTAGGTTGTAGTCAGAAAGTGGTAAGCTTACTTTTCCCAATAAATCCAGGCGATATTTCACTGCTTTCAAATTTTCTTGGGTGTATATTCATACGAGAGTAATACATGGCATAATACATAGCACAAATAACATGAATAATAATAGAAATTTGTCTGCGTTTCTATTTACACTTGGCGCACCATTAAGGTGAGCCCAAATTACAGAATAATAATATCCATAATTACCAGTTAAGACTAAGAACCAAAGGTAAAAATGGCTAAACTACATAGGGTTGAGAATTAGATTACTTTAGAAATCCGGCTGAGGTCAGGAAGATGACAATATGAATTGAATCGCCGAGGTTGCAGTGGACCTACACCATTTTTTTCGTTGACTTTTCATGGAAACTTTGACTGATCCTGATTTGTCTGCCACTACTGCATACATAGATGTTTCCAAATGAAATCGCAGCCGTTATAAGCAAGAATCTCAGAGAATTCTGAACATAGAGACAAAAACAAAAAATTAAGCGCAATTGTGAGCGCAATCATAGTGGTCTGACCCTATGGATCGGCGGTAGAGCGCACAAATACTGATCTAAAGATCGGGGGGTCAAACTCCATGTATGAAACGGATGTTCTCTCGTTTTCTGGCGACGCATCCAATGAAGTGTCTGCCCGTATGGCTCAGTGGTAGAGCGGTCGACTATGGATCTGCAGCTCGCAAGTTCGAGTCTCGCAATTGCCGGAGTTTTTGCATCTTCCAAAATCTCACGAAAGAACCTTCGTGGATCTTGGACAGTGCCTCAGGCGATAACATGTCCTGATGGCTCAACCGGTAGGGTGTCTGACTATCAGTCGGGCATTCGTTGGTTTGAGTCCAGTGGAGATCCAAAGTTCAAGGGCCAGTCCCGTAGTGTTCGGGGTTCACTACTTAATACGTCCCCCGAGATCTCCAGAGCTAGTCAGGGATAAGGGCATCCTGGATGGAACAAACATTTTTCGAATATTTTTAGAATCCTGCCGAACATGAACAAGAAGATAAAATCCATGAAATTTTCTAAAATATTGAATCGCTGGAAATGGAGTCGGTTCGATCGCAGTCAAACTGCACACACTTTTAGAGAATGTTTGAAAATACTGCCGAATGTGAACAGGAAGGCAAAATCCGTGGGATTTCTGGAATATTGATCTAAAGTCAGATTTTAATCAGATTCGCTATCGGCGTGGTGGATTGTTCCAGCAGGCACATTTCGGACGCATTATACCTATTCATTAGGCATTTCACTGTAAATATGCATATCATTATGAACCATGCAAATAATATAATTATGGATAACATAAAATATACGCTCTTAACATTTCACATTTTTTTTTAAATAGAAAGCAGTTTCAAACCTATTTCTGACAGCATAGTAACGTGGTAACTTCCGCGAGTTTAGGTTTGGAGAGTGGGAAGATACCAAAAAGAAGAAATCCTTCGATCCTCGACTATTTCAAGTATCGGACGAAAGCGGTAAAATGGTTGTGGAGGAAATTGCCAACTTCGACCAAGAAGTACATAACCCTCAACTTTTCAACAAATTTCGTTGAGCACTTTGTTTCTGGATTATTTTCAGAGTCTGGATGGCGATGATGTAATGATCTTAGACGCTTTGAATGTTATCTACGTGTGGGTTGGTGCGGGAGCAAACCAGGATGAGAAAAAGGGAGCACTGAACACGGCAAAGGTCTTTCAGTGACTAGAAAATAGTTTTTCAAGACTCCTAGCTGTACATTTTCCAGAAATATCTGGAACAAGGAAATTTGCCACGTCATAAGAAAACGACCATTGAAACGATTTTCCAAGGTCAAGAAACGCCCACATTCAAGAAGTTTTTCCCATCATGGGACGACGGATTATTCCAGAGGGTAAGCTAGAAACGAGGACAGTGTCAATTGCTTCACGCTACTCCAGCAATGAGTACGATAATTTCAGGATGAACGTACTGTTGCGAACATGAGAAAACTACTCTTCCAGTGATTATCATAACTGCTGACCATTGTTTACTTGACAAAAGCTGATCTTCCGGCGTACAGATATCTGTTTTTACTATTCAGTGCTTCAAGTAAGACTTGTATGTGATCTTATTTGTAGAGAATCATTGCACGTTGGTTAATAAATATTTCTTACTAACCACTTCTGTATTGGCGTTTTCCTTCTCTTTTTTTCGACTAAAGCGATTCATTTCTGTTTCCGAAAAGCCGTCTCAGACAAGCTTAAGGAAGCCAGAATTCTGACGGAATCGGTTAGTGACTTCTGTGACAGGATTTGTGGAGGCTCCTGAGGAAGTTTCTGGTCTTCCCAACTATCTAGAATAATCTAGTTCCTCGATGCATTTTGCTGCCCCTATCACTTGTTGCCATCAATCCGATAAGTCGTTCGATTGAGATGTGATCATTTTCTTGGGGAACTTTGCTGGAAAGCTCGTCGATCCTAGCTAAAAATTCTAGATGGATGACGACATCTTGGAAACTCTCCGTCTGCGGTCACATGCATCATTAAGATTACCCATGGTAAACGTGTTAACCCCAGCCAAATTCACCCACGGTTAACATGGACGTCAACAGTTTTACTCTGGGTAATCTCCATTATGTTCCAGGACCCTGAACAGGACATTGCGGCCGGGCTTTTCGGTTGGTCAGCAATACTAACCAGAATTGGTTCATCAGCTTGAACGATAGACCGTTTAAAAAGTGCATATATACCAGTTGAGAAGTCCGCACCTCCGTTATCAGGCCCGGAGGTCCGCACGTCTTCTGGTTACACAGTCTGACTGCTCCAATCTTTTGCTATTCTGTGGTTTTCCCGTACTGCTGTGAAGCCGCATGCATTATTGAGATTACGTGGGGTGGACGTGTTGAAACCCCACAAACTTGCCCATCAAAAACATGGGTATTGATCCGTTTACCCTGAGAAATCTCAATGTTGCATCCAGGCATTGGTTAGCTCTTCGTATTCTGATGATGACAATATATAACATGTGTTAACATTCTATTAGGCTGTCCCAAAAATAATAATCTCTGCCCCAGAAATGATTGACGTATCGATAGGTGCTTTTTAAAGTCCATGGCTACCAGCTGGTTCTGGATGACATGATGACATGACATGCAGGGTGACATGGAGATTCCTTGTGGATTTTCTTATGGATTGCCTTGGTTTTGTGAACTTCACCGATGACATTTCGCAGATTTATTTGGTGGTTTTTCATCACTAGGACGGGAGTCTCACCTTATGTTCAATTTTATTTTTCATGGATTTGCGTAAATATATCATGTGTGGGCTGTGGAAACTGACTGTGCACGTCAAACTTAACTACTAACCAGAATTGGATCATCAGCTTGTAGAACGATCCACTGAGGATTTCAGCCCACTTCATGGATTGTATTTGATTCAGCGTGTCATCTTGAGACGTGGACCTGGAAAGGAGTCATTATTATTGAAGATTTGGTCCTGACAACCAAAATCAACAGATTTTTGGTCATATACTGAGCTTCTTATAGTTAATATCTAATTCCTTGTATGCTGGAAGCATAAAATAGAGCTCTTCTAATGGCAGATCACATATTCTTAAAGATTCTGCAGCGTAGGTGATCGAATAGCCAGGATTTAATTTTCTGAGTCATTCTGTTCGTCGCCGCCGTTCTGGCCATGCCGCCATGGTGTTCCAGCAAAGACCGGATGGATGACACTTCGTGGGTTTCGTTAGTTTTATTTCTTGATCTGTTCAGAAAAACCATTAAAGAAGGTATGATGCAACGGAACGGGTTCACGGCTTTTTTATGGGTTTTCGGTCTTTATGTTCGTCGCCTATTAGCATCCACAACACACATCTTGCCGAAGGTCGTGCGTCTTGGAATTAATTTCCAGTGAGGTAGGACGGTTCTTGCAGTTTACCACTTGCGGTCATGGCCGTGTATAAATCAATCCTGATTCTGACGCAAAATTGCTGACGCCGTTTTATATTTCTTCTAGGCAATTCATCAGCCGCCGTTGTTGTCACTATTTTCTTCCTGGCAGTTCCCAGTGCTTCCTGTGGATCTCTGTGTTATGTTTCCACCATAGTTTGGAGAGTTCAATTAACTGTGATTGAGGATTTCAGAAACAATGAAAAATGCACCTTGTTAACTGCATTGCCATCTACCTGGAACTGCTTCGGATGGCCTCGGCATGTGTCGCTACCGTGTCGCCCGAGGAAACAACAAGTAAAAGCATTCGTTTATCTCGCTTTGAACACTCACGGTAGAACTGGTAATACTTTTTGAAAATATTCTCTCCCAAAAAGAACAATCATGTGAAAAACATTTGCTATCCCTTCATGTGATCTCAGATTTCATGAGCTTTTAGCCATGACCTGGATAAAAACTACTTACCTTTCATGCGGTAATCTTTCGTAGAAGGACGAAAACCACAGGTAAAGTTAGAAAATGGGTCTGAAGCTCGTGTCTAACGCAGTATTTCCTGAGGAAAAAAACAAAAGATTTATGGGCAGAAAATCTGAACAGTTTTGACTATTTTGACCTTATTACCCTTTCCTCGACCCTTATTCTTTTTCTAAAACTCGATTTAACCCCACATTATATGGAAATATTGTCTATCCGAAGTAAACAACAAAAATCCAGGGAACTCCAAGCGGCCGTGCACAAAGGGTGGCGTGGCACTTGAGTTCTTGCTGCTGGCAGAGACAGACAACCAGAGCCAGCTTGCAGAGCCCTCTGTCTCTGCCCAAGGAAACCTCGCCGCGGTCGCGTCCATTGCATAGGACCTTTGGAGTTCCTCCTCGTACGTTTGACTCAATGAGTCAAAATAAGTTGAAGTCATGATCAGGACCGGCAATAATGGTTAATCAGGAGAATTTGAAGTTAATGCGATAATGCAAAATAGTGCGATAAGAGCGATAGGCTACGAAACCCTATTTGGTGGGCGAATCAAGAACCGGACGTCCCAGGTTCGTTGTCTTGTATGGGAATCGACTGCGAAATTTTTGCACCAAAATTATCTAAAAGCTACAATGATCACAACCAGGGATGAGCGGAATTCCGGTTTTCGGAAGTCGGAAGTTCCTTAATTCCGACGTCATGCAAGCATTTAGCTCCTGGGTTCCTGAAGAATTTTTGGTAGCTTATTTATGCGAATTCAAAGATACTGTTCTTGCCCCCTTATGTATTTCAAATCTCTCTCAACTTCCGACTTCCGGTCTTACGCAGTACTTCCGCTCATCCCTGATCACAACGGTATGGCAATTTCGCGCAAAAGTACCGAATAGCCTTTATTTGGGCCTTTTTGTGGGGAATCTGGGGTGCCTACTGAGACATCTAGCATGAGACTGCGTCGCCTCCTCCTCGTGGTAGTTGTCTCAGTGAGCAACTTGAACTCTCCACGAAAAAAAGGCCCAAAAAGGATTTTTGTACATTTTTTTGAAAAGAATCATGCATGCCATTGTGATCGGCGCCTCGTGACGAATCCTTTCTCATATAAGTTCCAGAGATCAATCCCTAGGTGAGAGGGTGCCTTTACGGGGCTCTGATTCGTTTAATTTCTCGTATAATTTATGGTTAAAGATTGCTGACGGTAGATCTGCTGATAACTTGTAGAGCATTTTACCAGTTTGTGGAACAGGGAACAAAATTGGAAATAGGAAAAATTTTTCTAAAGTTTTTTAGTGTTTTCAAAGTGAAATATTTCCATAGTAGTAATAATTCAATTTATTACTACTAGCGTTGGCTAAAAAATTATAGCCGTTTAGAGCGTTTTCATTTCCTTTGCCTTTTCTTTGTTACCCTACCCAACTATTATTTCTACTGCTACAGTTATGATAACACCGCCCCCAACAGCACCAACAACGAGATCCGTCGTCGCTGCAGAATCAGCGGAAGCAGAGTCTATGCAGGAAATCACATACGAGAACCACGTACTCGAAGCAACGGTCAAACCCCAAACTACCACTGCCATGACGACATCTGCTGTCTCTGCAGAAGCTGAGGAGTCCACGTCGAACCAGGAATCCAAGGACATGTTCTTTGAACTCGAAGGAGCCGTCGCAGCCCCAACCACCGCTGTTACGGTGACATCCACCGTCGCTACAGATGCTGTGGGGACAGAACCTAAGCAGGATATCAAATACGTGTACCTTGTGCTCGAAGGAGACTCGCTAGTGCTTAAATTTGAATAGAGTAGAGGTGTTTCTTGTAGTCGTATGCATAGCAGCATAAAGGTTTTTCTGAGATGCTGTTCAGAGCGCTACAGATGAACATGCAATTAGACATGTGTCATAATAAATAGAATAATAAAATAAGTAGAATATACATGCCATAGCCAGTCATATTTGAAAAATTACAGATAATCGAAAGTTGCGTTTACCCATACCATGAGCATTACCTAAAAATTATACATCAGGATAGTTAAGGATAGAGATGTGACACTCTGTTTAATTGTTGTCCATTACACTCGGAAGGCAGGAAATATTTGAAAATTCACAAACACCGCATTTTCAGTTTTCCGTTTTGCACGTGATTATGCAATAAGACCAGAGACAAATTTGTTCGAAACACCTTCCTTCTATTCAAGGTTAAGACCACTACCAATTCTTTTGTCGAGGCTTCTGTTTTAAAGAAACGCCGGCGAGTACTTTTGAAGCATTTTCGTTGTTTTTTTTTTTGAATTCTTGCTGGACGATCCAGCCCCATGCTGCTTGTTTGAAAAATTACCTCAAGCATTACTCAAAGCTGTGGTTTGGTCTGAAAAAGTCGAAGAAGCCTCAGTAGAAAAAAAGCTCAAGATGCAAAACGGCCCATTTCCTGCTCTGCCAAAATGGACCAAAAATTGCTTCCAGAACCTGCCTTGATTTTTGGAAACTTTCCTGGCAAACGATTTACCACTCATCACACTCTCGAGGAATTTTGAGGCATGGGTGGCATCTTCAGCTTAACCAGCTACTACTACCTAAGGAAAAAATCGCCAAACATGCCTAAGCCTAAAAAAATGGCTGTCTCTCATTATCCCGCTTCGCAGCTTCCCGTGTTCTGGAGATTGAGCACCACGGATGTGCTCGTAGAAATTATGCCCCTCGTGAAGGTTGTGGTTTGGTGAAGTTGTGCAAAAAATTAAGCCCGCCAAGGAAAAACGCCAAAATTTTTGCACCAACCTAATATTTTGTCAGAAATTTCAGAAATTTATGCAAAAACTTGCCGGAAGCCTTCCTGGACTACCCGAAGGAGATCACGGGGGACATCGAGCAGTGGTCCCCGAACACTGCATCGCAGAAACTGCAGAGCAGAATCTGCGCTTAACTTTTTTTTTCTGCGCGGATCTGCAACGGAGTGGAACCAGTGACAGGGACAGATTCTGCCGGACAGAATCTGCCCGTCTAACCACTGAGCCATCCGGGCTACTTTTTGAACTGGTGTTTGTTAGATAAGTTCCGCGGTCGCACGGCTGGTCAGCATAGTATTTGCAAAAGCTGTGAACCGGTCGGGATCCGAACCCTTGATCGCCAGACTGACGATCAATCGCTCGATCCACTGAGCTATGCCTGCATGCAACTTTTGCCAGCCTAATATTTTCTCTGTAAATAACCACTATTTCTTGAAGGAAAAGAGCAAGTTGAACGTAAACATTTCCTGTTTTCTCCGGATCGTTATCCCGGATAACGAATAGGCTAAAACGTACGGATAACTGCCAAACGGATAACCCGGGGGGG
>JARK01001487.1:324378-367126 GCA_000688135.1 Ancylostoma ceylanicum | reverse complement strand
TCCCGCCCACTTTCTGCGTCCGCCACTGGTGGTGCAGGAGTGCAGGTGACTTCTCGGAAATGTATCCAGAAGTATCCAGAAAGGAGAGACACCACTGGGAATACTAGCAAACTTCTGGAAAAATTCTGTTAAGTAGACTTTGCAACGATATCCACGAAGTTTCCTCCAGGCAAAAACGTTATCCAGGCAGCGCACGCATATCGCAAAGGTTGCCTGCGCTTCTTAGTGCCCTGGGGATTACGCTGTTTTGTCCGCTTATGGCTTTACCGTAATGCGCCAAAATGCATCCCAAGCTGCAATTAGCTAAATTCGGTCGCGTATAATGGGCCAAAGAGGGGGGTAATGCAAGTAAGTGGCATCAGCTCACCGTCCGTCACGACGCTACGACAGCTTGCTGGCCTCGCCTGGAGTTTTTCCGGATCCCCCGCCGCTCCACCCCTTAGAGTGGACATTCTTCTAGGAATAGGTTTTCTCCCTTCCCACCTGATCCAGAATTCGACGTTCGCTTCAGCTCCTTACGTTTAGTTCAAGATGCAGCAGTACTAGTTCTTTACTCTCATCATTACCAAATAGAAATTCCTTATTTTTAAGGATTTCCTCACTTATCAACAACGTCTACAAGCCCTCTCAATGTCCTAGCAAGCCTGGACACCTCAAATGTTGTATGTTGTCCTTGAGGCACTGGACATCCAGAAATGTGTTAGAGAAACACACCTCATCAATAATTTTCCTACTTCTGAGTTCCATCACCCGAACATCCGAAGAATCCTAACCGAACAGCTTACAAGAAAGTTGTCCAAGGAATCCGCTTAGCATAAACCGGATAAGAAAGCTCTCTCGATGAGTAAAAAAGAAAATCCATTCGCAAATACACTTCCCATCACTCACTCAGCTTATTCCAGCAGACTTGTGGATAGATTGATAGTTTATCCAGAAATTTCACTTCAATTGATGTAATTTCCTCCGTTGAAAAAGTGAGTAAAATTGCAGCTGGGGAGTGTACCTTGAAAGTCTCGATAGGAGTTTAAACAAGTATGAGCGATCCTATGGTTTTCCGCTTTTTTTAAAATTATTTATGTCGAAAAAATATTCGGTTGAAATTTGACTTTCAAAAATGAAACTTCTATTATTAGCCATTTCACATCAATAAATATACACTCTATTAAAGTAAGGTACGTTTCGAAGAAATTGCTAAATTTTTTTGTTTGTGTTGTTATTTACACCTTCAGCGTTGAATTTTCCAGCCCTTTTTTTCAGTAGATTCTTCGGAAAAGAAATCCTAAAGAATCTCCAAGGTGGTTGACAGAGTGCGCTCCAAGTTGTTCTAGCCTGTAGCACAGATGTCGCAACGAACTCACACTAAAAGTAGATGGTTGAACGAATAAAAATTGGATAAATTCAATTCAATCGAATAACAATTCAAAGATCGATTCAAAAAATCGAACATTCAAAAAAAAAAGCAGAGCTTTACAGCCCTTATTTTCGTTCACACACAAGGTGTGGGGCTCTGCATTTCCTGAATATTTCAATTTGTCGGCTTATTCGAGGTCGAATATTCGAATATGGAAGGTATTTAATACATCACCTGAAAGGGCGCAAGATACAATTTTAAATTTTACTTGCATTTCAAAAATTACTTGACCCAAAATAAAATGGTTGTTCTAAGTCCTATTTTTGAATCTGAGCACCTGGTCGTCGTCGTAACAGTTAAGAGTATGAATAGCCAGATTTGAAGAAGGCATCCAGAAAGAAGCAAATCCTCCCACATGAATACAATGCGAACTTTCTCGGATAAATCCATCCTTTCACATCCACCGGAAGTCGTACTTCTCGGTTCTCAATGGTAGAAGAATCTTGGAATTGTTTGCGGCTTTCTGGAATTATCTACATTGTTGTAAAACCATATCTTACCATAGAAAAGCTTCTTTTAAATTCATTTTCGGGAGTATGAAGAGAATAAGTATTGAAGTAATATAAATAGTACGAAAAATAAAGTAATACTTACATTTTAGGACTGTAAGTATATTTAAATCCATTTTTTGGGCTACTGGTTTACCTGCTGGGATCCATGAAATTGTAACTAAGCAAATCTATGACGGCTAGTGTTATACGGATATGGTATAGAGCCGGCAATGCCAAGATATGCAGAGCGTGAAAGTTAGCCTGATTTCTTTTGGTTATTTGTTCATGGATCCTAGTTGAGGAAAAGTTCTGGACACATTAGAGTAGTAGTGAAGGGAACTCGGACGGCTTCTCCCAGCAAATTTTCCTCGCTATGGTTCCAAATGTCAAATATTTCATCTTGTTTTTTTTTATCAGGAAACTCGCCAACATTCCATAGTGCTAGGTCAAGGTATTTAATAATGCGTACGATTAGGCTTGCCCGTCTTGTCGCCGCGCATTGTATGCGACCTCTTATTCATAATTTATCGCTATTTTGCCGCTGCGTCTATTAATTTGTGTCTTGGCTGAATTATTTAATGTTCGACAGTAGCATTCCGGCAGCCGGCACACATATTCCAGTAAATATTTATCCACACAACGCTGTCGGTTTTCTATAGTTTCGATGCGCTGCGATATCAAATCCCGAGGCTGAGTCTAATTGTCCCGAAATGGAACGTGGACCATGTTTCATGGGGACAGCTGACAGGTGGTGCGAATGGGCCGCTGAACAGCCATGCTCCGCTTCTTAATGTGTCATAATTTTTGCGACAGCACACCATATTGCGGGAATGGGGAGGAGGCACGGCTGTCCATCGATGCCATTACATAATTACTAGAAACGGAAGAGCCCCACGTCCCGGCCACAGATAGCTGCACAATCGCACTCAGTCGTCCGTGGTCGGGTGTTCGATGAGCGCTGGAATGCTTTGAATCAGGACCTATTGGGAAGGATTTACTACTTTGAGGCTAGGGGATCCAGAATTCGAGGAATGCCTTGTCTTTGTGGAAGTCTCAAAACACCCAACCGCAAATCTGAGCTAGGCTGTCAGTTAATCTTCCTTGAAATCGGCATGTCCAGGAATTTCTACCTCTACAGAATTCACTTGAAGTTATGTGACCCTATGGCGATTTTAACAGCGTGTAAACTGAGCCCAATACTTTTTCTATATACTAGTAGTCTTCCTGAGAGCGAAGTTCATTGAATTCGATATGAATCAACCAGAATTTTTGAGCTTTTCTACAACCCTTCGAAACATCATCTGTCCAGGATTTATAGGCCTTGCTTACTTCCTCAAAAAGTCATAATATAGAAGCTATCCGGACAAAAAAAACGCATGAGATCCTAGAGTAATTACTCCACCCAAAGTTCCCATGAGCACGACTGCAAATAATAATCAATATCCACGTAATACACATAAAATGACAAACAGAAATCAGACCTATTTCTAGCTCCCCTATGGCGAAAAACCCCATTTTTCGTCGAAAAATAAGCAAATCCAGAAAGCAACAGACCACCACAACCCTGTGTTAGGAATGAGACTTGAATCTGCGCTGAAATCCGTGAATCCAACAATCCCGAAGTGCGCAAGATCTCCATGGCATCTCTATCTCCTTCATACGGTATCTTAAGCAGCTGCCGCCGATTCCCGTGCGCTCGTCGCTGATTGGCTGGTAGGCGGCGCTTGGCGACAACGACCGGAAACATCTCGGATCCTGGCCAGCAGGCGAACAACTGTAGTTGACAGCTTCTACTTTCTTCACGTTCATCTTCAGCTTCATCTCTTCATCCTACTTATTCTTATTTGGCCCAGTTATGAGTTAGATGGCCCAGGGATATTAGTTTGGGGCAAATTGGCACTCTGTTGAAGAGTTGTGCGCCATTTCAAACCTGGGATTTTCCCTTGGATTTCGCCGTAGTTGGACCGCTTAGTTGCTTGTGAGGAATAGAAACCTATGCTAGCAAATCCAGTAAGGTTTCCCGTTAAACCGGCCACCCGAAGGGCTTCCCAAAGCAATGGTCGCTCGACCTCTTCCCACGATTATCGACCTGTCTGGAGTTGAAACAGTGCATTGTGTAGTTTTTAATTCATCCTACTCCTGCTTAAATCCTTGTCTGCCAGCGCCGAAATGTTTTATATTCAAGGATTATTCCAGAAAATGCATGCGTTGGGTGAAGGTGGTTCGAGTGAAGCAGCAGTTACTCAACAGGACATCGCCTCCAACACGAATGGTTCGTTTGCCTTTTCCAGAAACTGAGGAGGATTCTCTCTCTTTTTTGTTTTCCATACACTGGCAACTTTTGCGGTGCATCCATCGTCCTCTACTCGCGGTACTCGAAAATGCAGGAGCAGTTAATGGTGCATAAAACGATATGTTGGCAGCTATTGAAGTTGAAAATCCAGCAACATCAACGGCCCTAAAGCATGTTGTTCACCTGAAACGAGGCATTTTACCAGTTATTTCTTGCCAGTAAGGTATAATGGAGATAATGAGGTCATAGCTAAGATATCCGAGAAAATCTAAATCCGTGCTAAGATATCCGACAGATGAACCCATACTTAGTGGGCCAGCCATCTTGGCTCGCTGCCAGGTGGTTGGTAGTTGCCCCTTATCCGTGCTCCTACCTGTTAACCCCGGCGCATCTGCCATATTTGCGCTCCACTAGAATGACAGCCATTAGCAGCGCTTTGCCAGTACCGCTAAAGGTGTGAACCACGCTCTGTTTGTTCATGTCCTCCTGGAGAAGCCAGGATAAACAGGTGGGTTCAGTTGTCGATGGCTCTTGGATTTAAACCCGCTAGGGGGTCCGCTTGTGTTGTGTGGAACTGCTCTCATCGCTGGTCCACGACCTAGCTCAATAGTAGTCGTGCGCGTCCGTTAAATTATTCTAACAAACCATCCATCATTTCAGAGAGTTGCGTGCTGTGCGTATGCTCCCGATGTGACATGCCGATTCGGGAAAGGTTCGTCAATCGGGTCCTTGAGCGGTGAGTAAATCAGAAATCTTAATTGCCTATCCATTATATTGTTCCGTATTGTTCAGCTAGCTTTTGTGGATCAATCATATATCAAGAGTAGAAAAATCCATAATATATGTATCTCCTATTATTTACTCGTAATCGTCAAATTTTAATTTTCTTTCTTCTCAAATTCATTTACATCAAATTCTTTTAATTCAGTGCTCACCATAAGACTAGGTGCTCGATAATTCCCTATCGATCTAAGCCTTAGTTGACCTCTGGAAGTTACTGCCGAAATTTACTTATACCTTATAGTTTTCGATAGATCCGCTTGACTTCCACCTGGGATTTTCTCAGAAACCACAACAGCCCAATATATCCTTGTTGTAGGGGCCAAATTCAATTCCAGAAGGCCAAACGGGGTCTTTTGCTTTGTCCAGGATTTTTTGAACGTAGTAGAACATCTCTTGGGTGGTCTTAGCTGTGCTTGGTTCTCTACCAAATGGGAGCATCCTACACTCCTAGAAACACTCTTGTGCTTGAAAATTTTCTAATTCTTCACAGATACTCCTTCATACTCCTTGAAGCTTCAGGATTCTTGGACCTCCACCCATGCTCTCATATCCATTGTTGCACGACGTCTTCTCGTTGATTTCTATCCTCCAGCTTGCATTTTTCAAATCAAGGACTAAAAACCGATATACATTTTCTACGGTGATAATGTTGTGTTCCTCCTATATCCATGATCTTTCTCATGGCTTAATAATTTCTGGATGACATTCTACCCGAAGAATTTGAGCGAAACTTCAAACTGCCTTTATTTGAATGGATTGAGATGCGTGTCAGTGAGAACAACGATGAATGGGGTATCCTCGAAAAAATCCAGGTTTTCAAGAGTGAGACCCATCGAGAAAAAAAATCCTCGAAAGTTCATGCTATCCGACGGTTCGATCCTGACAAAATCTGCAGAGTTCACTGCCTAGTAATTACATAGTTTATTGAACTGTAAATGTAATTTTAACACTCTTCTGAACTTCACGATCGCCTGATATCCTTTCTTCTTCAATCTGCTCCTGCAAAAAATCCTTGTTGCAGCTCGTACCATACCGACTGTTTGAGATGTTATGTGTGCAATGAAGCTCTGACGTCGACGTGTTTCATGAAGGAGGATTCGCTTTTCTGCAAGGATCACTTCTACAAGTAAGAAATTTTCAGCTTCAGCTTGAAAAAATTGAAGAAAAAGCTTTAGTAAAGCTCAAATTAGAGCCAGTAGGGTTTAGGCCATGTATTCGCAGAGAAATACTTCCAGAAAAGCTGTGTCACCTCTTCCTGGGACCTAAATTATTCTGATTTTTTCATTTCTAAACCTGCAACTCCAGCAAGGAGCGATTTCATGTGTTTCTGCTTACAAATAAAAGAACCAGTGTTTTTTTTTTTTGGAAAAGAATTCTGTTTGAAAAGTTTGCTTACGAACCCACTTTCCCCTAAAATCCGTGAAATGAACGCTAAAATAAAATCTCTTCCCAGAGTTACTTTCCACACATTTCTTTCCCTCTTTGCTTTCTCTGACCAATCGCATTTGAAAATCGACATTGTAAGCGCCTTTTTTCAAATTTTGGCTACACATTAGCCAGAAAACAAACCGTTTCTGGATTACTACGTCCTGTTCAGCTCTAAAAAAATCTAGCCCCAGTTGAAAACCGCTCAACTCACCGTTCCCTCGAACAATTCGGTCATTTAATATTGTTAGAAACTGCTCTCTGTCGCAGCTCCGAGCCTCATTTTGCTGGCAACGAATCGATGAACGACTTGTTGCAGACGTTTTGGAACGAAGTGCACACGATGTGGAGATGGCATCATCCCGGATTCAGCCGTGCGAAAAGCATCAGGTTGTCAGTTGCTTTTCCATAGAAAATCCAAGCACTTTGGTTTTGAGGACACCTATTCCAGGTCACGTTTACCACGTGGGCTGTTTCCAATGTGTTGTCTGCAAGCGAGAGATGAAGACTGGTGAGGAGTTCTACCTGATTCCGGAAGACGGTCGACTTGTATGCAAAAGTGACTACGAGTTAGCTAGAGATAAACGTGAGTGATTTCGTGGACTTTGTGCCGGAAATTTATGGAAATCAGGTCGGAAACCATGGAGATTCTTTTCTGGGGTCGTGAAAAAGAACTCAAAGGCTCGAGTTTCCTTCTGTCAAGTAAAATCCAGAAATATAGGGAAAACTAGAGATGTTCTGGATGACAAACCAGCTTTTTTTTTCGCTAGAGGCGGAGACTTTCACTGGTATTTCACAACTGCTACAATCTCGCACTTTCCTTGATTATTCAGCTATTTCGAGACTCATGGACTTTATCTCATGGATCTTTCTGGATTGGAACTAATTATTTTTTGTATTTCTCTTTGTGTTGAACTTGTTCTCAACTTATCTACTTTCTTTACTCACTATACCTAGTGTGGAGTGAAAACCAAATTATTCACCTAATCACTACCTTACTTTTTTCACTATACCTAGGGTAGAATGAAGTCCAAATCAATCATCTAATCAGTAATTTATGAACTAATTCGAATAGTCGAATATTCGCGAAAGAAAAATTCCTGCTGCACTTTTTTGTTCTCCATACCCAGGCTGCATTGTTGTCCTTTTTCGGGCCCCCATTCAAAATTCTCCACTCATTCGAAGTCGAACATTCGAATTCGACTATAACTAACAGATTATTCGATTCTCGTACTATTCAACCTTTCTTTCCTATTCATATTTTACTTACGAAAATATCATTCTTTCACCATCCATATCATCCTCCTGTCGTTCTCCCTGATCAAACAAAAATGTGAGGATCTCTTTTGTATTCCCCCCACCTCTCTCTCTCTCTCTCTCTCTCTCTCTCTCTCTCTCTCTCTCTCTCTCTCGATGTTTCTCACGATGTCTCGCTTCTCTCTCTCTCTTTCTCTCTCCCTCTCTCTCATTCACTCACACTGTCTCTTTCTCTCTCGATGTCTCTTTTCCCTCTCTTTCTACTCCCTGCCCACACAAAAATCATTCTCATTTGTTCTCCGTTTCCATTTTCATTCGCGCTTTTTCCATGAAAAATGGATATTTGTGGCTTAAATTTGACCCGAAAAGCGTTAAATATCCGAAATTTCGGAAAATTCCTGTGGATAACGTCCCACACCACCAGACTACCCTCATTCCCCGATCTGAATCTAAGAGCCAGCCAGGCAAGGGTATGATTGTCGAGTGTTTGCCATGCAATTGCCATTTGCACCTGCTCCTAATGCCACTGCCAGCACGTGCTAGCACTTTCTCCTCACCACTCACACACTTTACTGATAGGTTGAGGTAGATCCGGCTTTGTTCGGCTAACACTCGGGCGTTCGTTCTCCTTACCAGTTATCCAGAAAATTTCCGTTTTTCTGCGCTTTTGATCCTCGGCGCGCCGTTCGTTCTGGACATCGAACGAGTGAGCACGTTCAGCTGCTTGTGTTTCGTGCAAACTCGTACACAAATGAAAATTGTGAGTGAAATGTTGGCGTGTGTATGTGTGTATGTGTGTGTGAGACCCCGAGTAAATGTATGCTATTGGCAACGAATAGCCCCCGCCCCTCAGCTCCGCGCGCCCGTTCTCGTATCTCACCCGGCACGGTGGTCTTGTTCATTCGACATTATCCCTCACATTAAGCCCTCTTCCACACTCGTTCTCTTCCAGTTGCTGTCTCTTCTGTCAGCAGAAACGACGTCACCTACATGATTCCTCTAGTCCTCCAACCTATTTTGATCTTTGTCTAGATTAAATAGCTATTTTTACTAGCTGATCTTTGATGCCATTAAGCGCAGCGCTGTCCTTTAATTACAATTATTTGTGTACCAGTATTTATCCTATTGTTATTTTAAGCAATCGACTCCGAAATGGACGTTAGCAATAAGCGGCCCAGGACAACGATCTCTGCTAAAAGTCTCGACACACTTAAACAGGTTTGTTCCAGGATATTGAGGCCCTCACAAATCCTAGACTTTCCTGGATACCCCTTGGAAAGAGGTGGACTTTTTATGCGCTTCCTTTGTAATTTGTAGTGATATTCGCTGCACACTAATTGAATTAGCATAATTCCAATGAGACACCCACGCAATTTGAATTCTATGAGACGCATTTGTCGCTGTGCTGGCAGTAATAGCTCTAACGCGATTGTTCTAGGCCTGACTATGGATATCCTAGGATATCATATCCAGAATATCCTGATGAACCAGTTTTTAGGCATACACAGCCAGCAGCAAGCCAGCACGTCACGTTCGAGAACAATTGGCAGCCGAAACTGGCCTGGATATGAGGGTTGTACAGGTAGGTACATGAGACTTACAAGAGTTACTGTTACTTTACTGCTTATTCCTCGCAGATTTCGCTAGAATTCCGCCCGATCTTCGACCATAACTCAGTTTTATCGGAGCGTAGCAAATTCGCTTCTAGTCTGTGGTCCTGATAAGCATGTATAGGCGGAGTTGATTACCGACTTTTTGCTTGTTCACTATGGTAACGTAGCCTGATAATCCCGTGTGGCCGCGGGAACCCCAGCATTACAGGCTAGTAACACAGAATTGGAGCAGAATTTTGCGAGCAGCGACGCACTACACGTGCACGTTCGTGAAATCAGGAAAAAGAACGTGCAGGAGACTTTTGCTAAAGTGCAGCAAAGGTGCAGTGCACTAAGATCAAGCACTAATTAATCCACAAAGAAAAATCCTTACATAAGTTCCTAAGACGTGGCGAAGTAGTAAAATAGCATTCAAGGTTATAATTAAATCCCTACGACCACGCAAATAAACTCCTGTCGCCTCATATTCCACCATCCTCAATCCTGGATTCCTTCCAACATTCCGAACCTGCCCAATTCTTTCCATTTTCCAGGTCTGGTTCCAAAATAGACGTGCTAAAGAAAAACGACTAAAGAAAGACGCCGGCCGACGATGGGGACAGAACGGCAACATCAAGACGGACAGCGATAGCAACTCACCTTCAGGAAGTGTGACTGGCCAAAGTCCTGTCTATGGTTTGTTGTACTTGAAGAATGTTATGTCCAGAGCGACAAGTACATAAATGTGAACAATAGTGCATATTACGGAAAGAACAGCTTGCTCCCACGGATATTACGGGAAGCAATTAAAAAAAGCGTCCTAGGAATCGCGGCGATTGTGTGAAGTCATTGGTGTAAAATTTTGAGCAGAAGGATCCTGAAATCCTGATTTTCATACCACATGGTCGATATAGTTTACAATTCCAATAGCTCTAGCAAAGAGTTATGCTTTGAAATAATCAATAAGTAAGTAATAAATTAATGATTAAATTGAAATAAGTGAAAAAAGGCTCGACTTCCGTTTCATACTTTACCCTTATACGGAAGCTGAGCTAAAAGCATAGGACTTCCCCCAGTACTCGTCAGTAAGGGAAGGGGAGTCCTAAGCTTAAAAAAAGGCCTGAGGCGTTAGGTATCCATGCATTCCGCAAGAGAACGCGAACTCATAACCTAGTTGTTCAACTTCTTCTCGGACTTACTTGAAAAAAGTTGCAGAAACTGAAGCCAACAAGTTATACGCCTTTCCAACCAGTGCCACAACGCACAACCCAGTACTGTTTTTCTGGACTACAATGACGTTAACAAGTAAAAATAAAGGCTAGTGTGAGAAAATTCTGCAGCAATAAGGGTTCCCCAATAAGTTCTCACCAGAGAAATTAGCTGAAATCAATTTTTAGCCGCTAAATCTTAGTTATCAATGCCCAGCGGATTGAAAAGTTTCACGGTGGAAACCTTAAGAAGAGGGCGAGGTAACGCTAATATCGGAAGAATCCGGGCTTTGCATGAGGGATGTCCAGAATAAGCCTAGGAGTACCGAAAAATCATAGTGTTTTCTCAAAAAAATCCTAGGAACCTTAGGATAAAGAACGGAATATTTCACTTAACTTCATTTTCATTTATTTAGTGCATTAGACTTGTACATCCATTGCAGGCGTCTTTTCTATAATGACCTCTCCCAGAGTTTCCTAGAGGTATAATCCTGGAGGTTGTGTGTACAGTTCTGGAAAACGGTTCCAAGGAGCCATTCCAGAAGTGGTAGAAGCGTGTTTTAAACCATACATATTACTATACTTCTAGCTGTACCCTGCTGAAACGAACAAAATATTCTTTGTACCACAACATTTTGAAAAAGAGTTAACGTTAAAATGAATAGTTAAAGTTGCAGGAGGAAGTTTCCAGCTTGGTACAGCACATTGGCATAAAAATGAAAAGGAAAAACTCGTTTCCCATTTTCTTTTCGCTCCTTTCACTACACGGAAATTACATAGTAAGTATGACCTTCCATGGGACTCAATAGTCTCTCTGTAGATAGGATTGAGTGGCGAAGTGGGAAGTCAAATGCAGTAGGCAGGAAATTAATGGCAACAGCAATAACACGTAGGGAAATTTGTTGGAAAGCTGGCTAATAGTAAAATATTCAACTCGCTTCTCTCGCATCCGGAAATTTACAGAACTTCCTGGATTTTTTTCTCGGAAAAAAAGGACAGCTCAGGTCTCATTTCGCTTGTGGGCAAGCAGTGCTGATACGAAAAAGCGTCAAGGTTATCCCTTTCGTGATCGCTTACAGCGCAAAATTCCTGTAGCTCTCAGTACCGGTACTAAGCTAGGTTATCTTACTAATACTAAAAAAGTAATGAGAAAATTGGCAGTTTCTCTGAACATCTACCTTATTATTATAGTTCCTGCTTATACTAGTATTGCACATGCAGCTGTAGCAAATTTGGCAGGTGTTCTCTCATGGTCCTTTCAATCCCTTTACTAAACTTGTATGGCTTTTCCCTTGGATTCCTGAATCCTTGGATACCCCTACTGCATATCATATGCGTCACATAAACAAGAATATTTTTGTACGCTTAACACCTCCTAACAAAACCTGGCACTCCAGGCGTTCTCGTTTTCTACTTAGCGCGCCACGGATAAACCGTTGGATTCCGTGCAAATCCGGCCGGCTCGAAGAGCAACTGGATGATGTGCACGTGTATTATCGATTCCAGCTCTGTTGAACGAATGTTAATTCCACACGCGAGTAACATTCGCACCTTTGACACACTAATACGAGGATCTCAGGCATGACATTGAGCCTTGTCCACGGGTTCATACATCAATGAACTCTTTCGGAACGAGAGGCTCTAAGCACTGTTCACGAAATCCATGAAGCGCTAGGATTTTGGGTAGCGTGTCTTATTGAGCTTTTTCCGCTTTTTTGTTCTTTGATTCAGATCAAACATTTCAATTTGCTTGCAGCACTATTACCTAAAGGGACAATTATACCGATCAAAATAGGTTTCTTGCAAGGATTTGAAAAACGTCGTGTTCCGGTTGATTCCGTGCTAAAATTTACTTATTCGTGTAGTAATAGGTGCTAATGCATTTAGTGGACCAAAAAGTATGCCATCAAGTATTGTGGTATTACTTTTAAATGGGCGAGAACGGAAGGATCCAGGAAAAAGAACTTAATAATCCGAAACGCAACCAACTCAAAAACTTTCAGTTACTACAATTTGGCTACTATTATATTTTGGAAACGGTTTTTACTTGAGTTTCCAAACTACTTCTACAAAATAATTTAAATTTTAGTCAGATAATGTCCTTAAAGGGTAAAGGCAAGAAGGAAAAATCAGGGATAACTAATTATCAGCTGAATATAGGCTTGCCAATTCTTCGCAATGGTTCTGGATACCTCTATCCAGAACCAAGGTAGACGGATAGTCTAATCATGCCAGACTTGTCCTGGCCGTGCGCTATGCTGCGTTGAAAAAAAATTGAAAAATTCGAAAATGGCCGAAGTCTATCCGGATATACTCATTGAATACAGGATGATAGCAAATTCAACGATTTAATGTTGTTGGTCCTCGTGTGGTGACTTCTGCCCCTATTCTCTTCTGGAAAGCTTCCAGAAACTTTTTCCGTTTTCGCCTTCCGAAGCAGGATATTTCTCGCTTGATTTGACCTATTTTTACCGAGGACATAGACATAAAACCCAGACAGTCTGGTAGCCACAGTACCTACAGGGAATATCAGCTGTAGGGACCCGCACGACGCTGCGGCGCGGCACTCTGGCTGTCTGCCGCAACCCATGGTCTTTACGTACCCTCTCGCTCTCTTCTTGAAGTTAGCCGCGCTGCAAAGGACTGTATGGCGTCATGCGAGGTCCGAGAAACTTAGTACCTTCCGTATCTAGGCGGTATCGTAAAACTGGGACTACAACCATCAAACACTTTAAATTTCTCTTTTGCAAACTGAGTTAAATAACTTAGACTTTTAACTCTAATGGAGCACTTTTCCAGGCTATATGGACCAATCTGATCCTGACCATCATCCTTCCGAAGTTGCCTACCCAGGTACGTCCCTACTCACTTCTCGCCAAATAATCATACGAAGTTTTGCTACTGCAGTGTCAGACATGGAAAACTACGCCGGCCTTCCTCGTCCCGAGCTTGGATTAGCACCGGCTGGCGCTCTGCTTGGCATGGAAACGATCCAAGTGAGTTTGTACCACTAGAGGTATCCTGGAAAAGTTCCACTCAGGATGATTCATTGCAGATGGTACCTCCAGTACCGCAGGAACACCAATTCTATATGCCGGCTCCTCAACCTATTCAGCCGCACCTCAATAACGTCGCTCTAACCGGGCTGATGCATAACTATCTCATTTAGAACAGTGTGTGCTATTGTGCAGTTTTCGGCTTTACCTTCAACGCTGAATGTTGCTAGTTTTGCGCCGATTTTTTGTGCTAGACACTTGTCGACTACGGTTTCGTTGCGTACTTGCCGCTATAGTGGCGGTTTTCTGTGTGATTTACCTCAAAAATCGCGCTTTTGAGCCCGGGTTTAGAGTAGATAGTAAGCCTAAGCCTTGTGCAAGCGCATCGTTATATTTACAGAATATCTACTACAAACTTTTGTACATAATACTCTGCTCCTTCCCTAAGGTTCGACATAGCCCTGTTTCCAAAAATCATTGTATCTCTTTTCATTGAGCAGATGATGGAGCATTGTACCAGGAAACGGCGATTGGCTGGTGAACGAAAACCACGAATTGACCAATCGCAGGTCATCCTTTCCAAGTACTTCTGAACCTATTACTACCTCCGAGACCAATGCCTTTATCCAACGTTTGAAGTTTTGAGGTCAACTAGACATACAGCAGAGTTGGTCTGCATGTGACATCATAGGGAAATAGGGGCGGTGCCGCTCTTATGTGATTGGTGCACTCAAATAGCAGTTCCCAAATCTTAGTGCCCCGCCCCAGCTCATCTCACGAAGCAGTTCACCCCATGAATAGTTGTAGTTTTACGTAGTGTAGCTGCAGAGTCAAATGCCTTACTCGACATGTACTCGTAAGAAATCAACACTTTTTGGTCTGCGACGTCAACCGAACTTTTGACAAACTACTGCCCTCAGGATCCATCCTTGAACCCACTGACGACCGCGATTTCCACATTTTCTCGGATCCTGGCTCGTTAATCAGCTTAGAAATTTTTATAGAAACTCCGGTATAGATTTTTATGATCATATCGACTCAAAAGTACTAGTATGTTACCATCCAGGAAAACAGCTCACACCATTGAGGCCTAATTATCTCTCGAACTGAACCATGCGAAAAAAGGTGAGCCGCGCGATCGTCAATGGGTCAGATTTGGATCACGTCCAATACGCATCTGTAGTACTATTTCATGGCTCTGATGCATCATTGGAGTCACCCACGGTAGACGTGCTTACCCAAATTTACCCTTTCTTTACCTGGCACACATCGATATGTTTACCCATAGGTAGCCTTCTCTATGCCCAGTTGCTATCCATGGGTATGAAATTATCCATCGTTCCAATGATGCATCCGGGTCCTTATCTTCTGGGCCATTTATTTTAAAAATTTGCCTGAGCTTAGATTTCGTATTTGCTACTGCCGCCTAACCCCACTCCTAACACTCCTAGCAGATCCAGGCAAACATCCCGAAACAGTAACACTGTCACACGCTACGAAAGTACGCAACGGAATCCATAGTCACTAGTTTCGTGCTACCATTTACGTTCATTATGCAATCCCAAGAAAAGTGATATTATAATTAACTCGAGTCCAACCCAGTAATCGCATCATATCTCCAGTGTCATTGTTCTCATCCTGGCCAGATCTCCATTGACTATTTAGCGGATGTCTTCTGATACTAGTCAGCTTCAGTCATATCCCCGTTTTTGTTTTCCTCGCCAAATGTTTTTGTTTCACTTTTTTAACTTGTTCAACAGCTTGTGTGCGTCTCGAATTTCCCTGAAGCCGCTGATTCCTTATCAAATGTACGTATCACACAACACATTCCCATTCGCTCATATCATTTTCAATACATTCGACAGCGATTGAACGATTCCATTCGAGTTGATCACATACAAAAAATTCGTGTACCGTTGTTCTGAAGAATAAAAAATATTTATTCATGTTTTAAAAACGAGTGGAATGGAGCACATTAAACAATCAACAACATTGTTACTTTACACCACTAATTTCACGAGCTCCTTTTTAGGTGATTGATGATTTTAGAGAAATAGAGAATTCGTACAGAAAATTTACGGTGTCGAACCAAAAAGTTCGCTCGCGATTCTGGAGAGACATATCTCCCTCTTATTACTGTAAGACCACATTACAAAGTGCAAACACCACGGCAAGCGTTGGTTGAGCAAGTTAGCACGATGAGGAAGCGTTTGTTGTCGTCACACGGAGCAAGAGGATAATTCTGTAACAGAACACGGGAAACCAGCGAAGCGTACATCAACTGCTGAGCAATCTCTTCGGGGGTTAGGTACGAGGCGAGGCGAGGGAAGGCAAGGGCGACGAGGAGAAAAGCACGGGGGGCCGGGGGTGGTGGCGGAGGACCGACGACGAAGCGGTTGCAAACGGGTTGCTGCATCGCAAGCGTGTTAGTCAATACTGCTAGGTAACAGTTAGAGGTAAACTAGTTGAACTACAGCTTGAACACAAAAGCGCACAACAGAAAATGAAACGGTATCGTTTGTGATTGGGTGATTCGATGCTCACGAATCGGCATACGGTAGATTCTCAACCAAAAGTTGAATATCGGCAGCTCGCTGAAAGTATAAAACTAGCCAAACTGGTAACTAGTATCAGCGGTTGATTAATCAGCTAGCTCATGGTGAAAGGGCATAGAGCAAAGAAGTGTTCGTTCGCCGCATCGAATGCAGGATTGGCGCCAGGATTCAGGTCCAGGAAGCCTGGCTGCAGGGTCGGCAGTCCATTTCAAACCCCATGCCTTCTATTCGCAATGGTCGTAAATGCGGAAAAGCAGACTGTTTTGCCAGTAAGAAATACGACTAGAAAGAAAGAACTGAGCACTTTTCTCCTCCGCTTTTTCACTCATCTTCACCCGTACCCCCGGATTACCCTTAGCAGATTAACTTTGTGGAAAAGTTACTGTTTAAATTTACAGTGGGAAACAGAAAAACACTCGAGAACTTCACGAAGGGGAATAGGGAGATACAGGACTGCGATTCGACCAGTGCAAATGCTATGCACAACGTTAGAAGTGGACTGTAAGTGTGTATGTGTGTATGTGGGGTGTGACGTGAACGAAAAACTAAAATAGTACGAAATAAGTGCCTATGGAGGAGGTGCTCTCGAAGGCGGCCTTTTCTTGCGATGACAATTTCTCTATATACAGATCAGGTGCGACGTAAATTTAAAGTTCAAAGTTTGTAGGCGCCAGAAGACACCTTATATGGCGACACATCCGTAGGAGGCGTCGGCCTTTTCTCTACATCCGGCGATAGTTGGTCGTCATTATTGTAACTCTAAAGAAAAGCTCTTTTAATTGAACATAACACACATCTCCAAGGCGATCTCCTCACTTTGTATGGAAGATTGCCGTTTGGCCGTATCTCTGAAGGGCTGTTCCGACTTTCGACTGGCTTCTTCTCTTCGATGTGGCTCTGATGACTGAACGTCGATTTCGGACGGTCCCATGGCTCCGGGGCATACTGAGACTGATAGTAGTATCGATTCATATGCGGATACCCTTCTTCTGGCTAAAAAAACAAGAGGTGACTAAGGCAAATAAGCTATGAGCTTAATTTCTATACATAATCGTAGAGTATCAATATAGCTAACCTCCGCACCCAGGCACAACATGTCTTAGGAAGAGGAAGCTTATAATCCTTAACTATCTACCCATCATACTGTTATTTTTTCTACTTTTCCGCGGTTGACTAAGCTTTAAACAAATGAACAAATAAACACAAAAATGAATTTTAAGAACAACAACAAGAAAAGATTTTACAGCTTTGGTTGACCAATTTTGAATAGGTTTCTAGATGCCTGCAGAAAATTATGGATACACTGTTCCCAAAAACTGTAGTGATAACAATAGAATGCAACAACCACTCGAAATTCTTTCCAAAATGGCACGGTTATCGTTCCAAAAGGTGAGAGCGCAAACATTGAAGAAGGGGCGTGTCCCTCCCGAGCCCTCCCTTGCTCTCATTGGCTGACCGCGTTTGATCAGGCGTTTCTCGGAATTTTTCAAAATTTATTCACATTCTCAATATTGATTTTTGAATACAGCTTTTCTACTTATTTGGATTCGAAAGAATTTTTTATTAACCTTGATTTCGGAGTCCCGGTTACCTGGATCTCCAGATTACCTTTCGGCATGTATCCCTCATTTTTATCCCATAACCCCCTTCATCCCCCGCGTACGCCCAGTGCTGGTCCAAAGGAAATTTATTCAAAAGCAACACTTGCATTTTTCACATTAGTGAATCTAAAAAAATGTGCATATCCAGCTAGAGCATGACTGCGGACTTGAATATGCCATGGAATTTTAAGCAAAAAAAAACTTTAAAAACGATAAAAAATAAAATCTCATTTTATACGCGTCCACTTTATCATGGAACCAGCTGATACACCATCGAGCTGTGACTACAAGTACAGCACATTACTAGTTCTCTGGAAAGGACCTGTGGCAGGATTCAAAAAACCCTCTCTTCCGGAAGATTGCGTTAGCTAACCGCTTTTCCGGATTGTACGAGTTTATCGGGCAAAGATCGATAGAACTCACTATTTCTATCACAACTTGTCGTAGTTGTCTGATACTGATCTTTGGAACAGAGCATACTCATTTGTACCCGGAAAACTCGTCCATTTCAGGATTGCGGGAAGGTGACAACCTTCTCGGAAACGTTCATGAATCTCAACATTGGTTTTCATATGCCATTTTAGGAGTTCAATAGAAAGTAGGGTTTGAACCACCGAAGGTGTTTCGTTTAGGAAAAAAAGTAAAGAATACCCTTACCCTAACTAAAGTTACCCAGAACCCACCTTTTCGAAACCAATTCATTATAGAAGAGAAGAAGAAGCAAAAGGGGACCAACAAAAGGATAAGTTCCCTTTGGCTCGTTTAAATTCACCTCATTTTTGGTGTCCTCATTTTTCAAGTCCACGCTGCTAATCCAAAAGTAATTGAAGCCTCTTCAGCAGACATCCTTCGCTCACTTCCGCTTTGTTGCCAGCAAATATATGAAGCGCAACAAATTCAAGTCGACGGCACGTGCATGTTTTTGCAGAACGAGGGAGGATACAGCAACTTGAGAACAGATGTCCGCTGGCTCAGGATCAGCTTATGAAATTTGTCGTTCCAGAATTTTCATTAATTATTGTCGTTCTTCTATATTTGGCCGCTTGTCACAGCTTTGAGTAGTTTTTTTTTTTACCGCGTTGTGTTTACTTTGTTCTTTTCGTTGTGATTTATCATTTGGCGTCGAATTCCCACGCACAAGAGAATAAATAAATAAATAAGTAAATAAATAGATAAAGAGAAGGCTGGGTTTGAACAAGAAGAATAAAGGTTAAGACACTGAATATCTTCCCTAATCATTCAGTCAGGCACAGGGTTAGTGCCAACCTGGCCCGGAAGCCTAAGTGAGATTACCCATGGTAGACATGCTAACGTATCCAAATTTACCCTTTACTCACTACTGGTTAACATGTTTGTAGCTAGCGTCACTATGCTAATACGTGTAGCCACCTGGGTTATTTTTCCATGGTGTCTGGATTACCGACCCGAGTGGCTCAGAGAAGCTCTCCTAAGAGGTGAAGACTAATTATAGAGACCAAATATAACCTCTAAAAGGTCACAAAACTCCAGGGCTATGCATTCTGAACCAGCAAAATACCCTCATTCCGCGAGGAGTCACAGGAGCAACACCTTCAGCTGAACAGTAGTACATATGATAGTCCACTTCGTGCAACCAGAATGCTGAGCCGGGCCGTCTACCCGGAGTAAGCTCGTGTATCATTGACGTTACCCTAGGGTAAACGTGGGAAGCCATCCAGATTTACCTCAGAATTTTTGGGCCATCAACACGTTCACCCCGGGCAGTCTCAACGATGCATACCAGCCCTGAGCCATGGGTCTGGGCCCCGATGCATCATTTGAAGGATGGGCTACCTCATTTCTATGGATATAGTAACCCATGGGGTAGCAGTTGGGTATACACAACGTCACGTGTGGGTGAACATCCCGATGTACGCCAAGCAAAGGGTGAATTTGGGTGTGCTGACTTGTCCGCTATGGGTAATCTCTATGGCGAATCTATGTCCAGAGTGCATCACTGGGAGGATGAGTAATCTCATCCGCATGGATATGCTTACCTATAGAGTAGCAGTTGGGTATAGACAACATCGTGTGAGAGTAAACACGCTCATGGGTGCCAAAAAGAGGTAAATTTGGGCACGCTAACACTTCTGGCATGGGTAATCTCACTGACGCTGCCGGGCCAGGTATCCACTAACCCTGTGCCTAACTGAATGATTGAGGAGGAAATCCAGCCTGAGTCCCATACATTCATAGAACAAACTGCTGGATCCATAATTTCCTCTCAAAAGACGAGGTTGACCCCAACATTCCCTTCCAATCAGCACTCGGTTCAAATCAAAACGTGCTCATCGGACAAAATCGTGCATTACACCACGAACCCCCACAAGAAGTTCATTAACGGAATTTATAGAGCTGTCACTGACAATGATTTAATGTGGTTTTGTCTGATAGGCTTTATTGCAGGTCCTGGAACAGCTGACAACAAAATTATCCTTAGAATTCTGACGTCACACTGTTAGAAAACAAAAAAGCACAGGCGCAAAGACAAAAGCCATTAGTTCAATGAAATGTTCTTCCCTCTCTTCTTCTTAGTGGAAAAGAAAGGCTGATCTGCAGATAGCTGCTCGGACTTTTTTTGGACAAATCCCAACATTAGCGGATCGACAGTTACATCATCGGGAAAAGCGCTGATTTCGGGAAAAAGGAAAAAAAGCAAAGAAACTGCCACACTTCCTTGTTCCCTCTGATAGAGCGAAGCTGCGTCACATAGTCGAAAATACTACTCGCATTAATTTTCTGCTCCAAGCCTATCCAGTGTGGAGGCCATCAGAATCCATGGCTATGTCCTTGAAAGAGCCAGCACAATCCGCGAAAAGAAAATTTCCCCTAGTTCGTTTGTCACCGTAACTATGCGCTGCGTGACAAGAGGTACGCTGCTAAGCTGTGATTGGTCGATTCATGTGCGCGTCGCGGCTGCACCCTTTAAGGGTGAGGGTCACGTTTGGGACAAATGCATAAGTTTCTAACCTTGGGTGGGACTAGATGGATGCTAATAGATTCAACAAATTTCAAGAATGTAGCCATCAATGTCATTTTATGCGTTGAACTTGAAGGAGCGACTCGAATTTAAGAAGCATACGCGTGCGGCGCGGTCGCGTCGCGGCGCACATCTTGACCACCTCCCGTAACTATGTACCACTTTTTAGGGGTGGTAATCCTATAGGACTACATTGAAGACTATTTGATTCCCGTCTGGATCCAGTTTATGGAGCAATTTATCCGAAGTGACGTTTTGCCAGCTGAATTTTTCAAACAGGCAGTATCACTCAGTGGGAGTTTGGAGGTCAAACAAAAATCCTCTCCTTGGAAGCCCTGTTGGTTAATCACCCTCCTAGTTTCGCCACGATCTCTTTCTATATAACAATTTTGGACACCAGCCAAAGATTCCTGGATCATCCGGTACACCTGCCATAGCTAATTCCTCCGGTAACCATTTCCAGCCAACTGCTCCCCCTCCAAATGTGCACTGACCTTCGAACAACGCGAGTCTTGTGGCAAAACTGATGAACAAAACTGATCGTTGTGTTCATTGGTTGTAGCAAGTGGTGGTTGCCGAAGAATGATGAATACCCCGTTGAGTGTCTGTTTAGCCCAAACGATGTAAAACAACTGTCAGCTCGCTGGAGACCGTTTTGAATCCCACCCGAACACAATGTCATAGCTTTGCAACTGTTCCATCGCACTGACAACGTTTTTACGAAAGCAGCGGTTCGCAAAAAAAATCTGCCCCGGAAACTTTGATAAATCCATCATTCTGGCCTAAAAATTACAACGAATAAACGTGACTTGCACATCGAAGTGTCTTTCAAAAACCTCCCACAGTGCGAATGGTTTTTTACCAGAAAATGTATTTTGTAAGTGTAGCTTTAGGCCACCCTGTAACCTTCAGCCACACAGAAAACAGGAAACCTCTCCAATTTGGTCCTTTGATCTCTGATCTATGAGCCAAAGAGGAACAATCTACAGCTGGGTAACTTAAAGAGTGCGTCTCGGACTTTGTCTGCAATTACGGCTGCGGCGCGTAGTCGATCTACTGACCAGCTGATTTGATCTACTCTTTGCACTTTCTTCTCTAGCTTCCAACATGAATATGAGGTGATTGCTTCCATTTTGATGTTATTCTAGTGCCACTTAGTAAATTCTCCTACGAGAGTTATCCTGTGGCGTCCTCTCATCGATCGAAACGCTGATCAGCCGATCAAAACCGCGTCGCAGCCGTAGTTGCAGACAAAGTCATAGACGCACTATCTAAGCTACCCGACCATAGGTATAGCGATAAAAGCTATAGTTACCCAAACACAAATGCTACAGCACTCGTTCAAAGAGTAAATCCCTAATTCCTTGCGGATGGATTCAGATCCAGTGCTTATGAAGTCTGGATGACCTATATTCCAAAAATTGAATAAAAACCAGGATAGAAATGTTTTCTGCAGTTTGAAGGACTTAACATGCACTGAACTTTTCAATCAAATACATGACTTCCGATTTCAAGAGCGTCGCAATGGTCTGGAGCTTTATGCTGATGAGGTAGGCGGTCCGAACACCTGCTATTGGCTGAATAGTTCTTAGCGCCGTCTCGAACAAACGCACACTCGCCATGATTTTGATATAAAAGATCCTGCCCGGACGAGATGTACCGTCCCTCCCGTCCCGTTCCCTTTCCGCTACAGTATCCCTCAGAGATCCCGAAACAACGAATATTCGAAGAAAGCCTCAAAATCGAATTGCTCAAAAAAATCAATTTTTCGAAAAGAAAAGCTCGATCCATTCGAATATACATTTTTGGACGCTTTGAACGCTGCAGAATCAAAAGCAGCCATATCTGGCTATATGTAAACTTTCCTCGATGTTTTCGCCTCTAAAATCCAGAAAAAAATCGAAAAAAGCATACTATCCTCCAGGACAGGATTGCAGCAGGCCAAGATCCTGGCAATAGACAGACTCCGCTGGAAAACAAGCACGAAGAACTCGCAAGATTCTATGGCGCCTGGGGCAGCGATGGAGACATTCGCGAGCTGAGGAGGATAAGCACGTAAAGTCCAGTGACGGACCCAATTATCCTGCAGACATAAAGTTTCCAAATCCATTTAGTAATAGGATGATGAAGGGAGTAGTTGCAATAACAGTAATTACTTTCGAATTTCAGGACATCGCTAATATCTAGCATGTTCTCTCATCCAATCACATAATACCAAATGATTAAATCTCTATTGGATTGTGACAATATGCCGTCTTCTCAAGTCAAATAGGAAGTAAAAAAATAGTCTTTTCATCCTAAAATAATTACCTCACAAAGCAACAATTAAAAGTGCAGTAGGCGTCCATGACGGTGACTCGTCTGCGGCCTTGAAAAGCACGCGGCGCCACCGCGCCGCTCGAGCAGGAATCTTCTCCGGGACGTCAAATTATGGGGTGTTCTTGATAGTCAGTTCTCTTATTAGTTTCCGTCAAATGTGATGAACAACTATCAAGAAAACCCAGATTCGTCAATGTGGCGACTATCCCATCGTGAGCGGCGCGGTCGCGTCGCGTGCTTTTCGAGGCCGCGGACGGGTCACCGCCATCGACGCCTACTGTACAAGGGCTAAACTGATGAAACCCTTGCTTGGAATTTTCAGGCACTGAGCTATGAAATCTGTCCATGCGGGCAATTTTAAACCTTCCCTTAACCACCGTCTTTTCCCTAAGGCGACAATATTTTTCTGTATTTGTTCCTTTTCGTATTTTCATATCATAATATCATATATTATCATATATTATCACATATCATCATATCATTTTGTATTTTCATATTTTTATAGGCACATTTTTGGTGGGTGTTTAGCTGTTGAGTCTTAGCTTCATCTACGCTCTCTCATCGATCGAATCACTGATCAGCCGCTCAAAACCGCGTCGCAGCCGTGGTTGCAGACAAAGTCATCAACGCACTATCTAAGCTACCCGAACTATTATTTGCTTTTCTTGGCTATAAGCAAATAACAAAAGCTACAAATCAACAGAATTTCAGTAAAAAAAATATTTCCCATATCCCTGCTATGTAGGAGGTTAAAGTGAGCTACCATCTTGGAGGAGCGAAATAAAGAGTTCAGGATTAGCTAGCCTTCGAGCTCATCTCCTGACCCCTCCTCGTCAAAATAATAGAGTGGGAACATACCTGTCGAATCAAGGATCGTTTCCGCCGTCGACTCGAACTTCTTCCTTGTACTAAACGAAGCAGTAGAAAGCCGCATACTCCAATCACGGAGATTACTACAAGGCCAATAGTCATATTTCGAAGATCCATTATATAATCTGTCATTCGATGCATGTCGTCTGCCACCTGAACTAACCCGGTTAAAAAAAACTGCTTTTGCCCAGAAAACAGATCAAAATCCATACCTGAATCATTTTAGGAATCCCTTTGAATATCATGTTCATGTCTGGATATTGATGGTGATGTTCCATCAAATCCTGGTTGTTCTGGTGGCTCGATGAGCTGCTGCCCATCCTGAAAATTGGGAGGATTGCTCAAGCTGAACAGATCCTATCAACACACGAGCCGCTCACCACTGGGAGGGCAGAATACGAGCAACAATGAGGACGACTAGGACGTTAGCACTTTGAGTCGAATACCAACGTCCGACAACAAGAGTAGTTTACTGGTATCAAACGGCAGTAAAACGAGCATACAATAATGGAAAAGCAAACAAAACACAGTGCTTCACGTCCTAGCAAACAAAGATGTTTGCTTCTGCACAAAAATGCACAGCATTCACAAAACTAGTAAGTGGTCAGTACTAGTATTCATGGACGTTCCTGGGGAAATTCCCTGCTTGTCCAAATAGAATAATTTCACCGAAAAAATATGATGCCTGTTTTTCTACCCTCTTAACTCCTAGTCGAGATCTCCTAGGAGGAATTGCTCTTGTCTGGGGGACTTGTTCTGGGGAGGACCAGCGAAAATTTCCGAACTGGGAACGTTTATGATTCCAGTGGAATAATTCGAGTAACCAGTTACGCCCCAGCGGAATTGAAAATCACTCAGGTCACTTAGGAACAAATAATATCTTAGAAGTACTCGAATTCAAACATTCGACTTCGAATAATTCGAAAATTCGGAGGTCTCAGGAATGAAAGTGAGGGACAGAGAGTCATGCAGCCCTCGAGAAGATACTATAATGAGGGCTGTAGGAGTTCCCGTTTCAAAATATACGACATTTCAGAATCGGTTCCAAAATTACCATGTTAATTAGATCATTCAGTTCTTGTTTGATCCTAAGTACAGAACCAGGTTTTCAGGAACGAAGATATATAGCTAAAACAAAGGTAAAACTAGCAGCCGCTTGATAGGCAAACATGTTTCTGAAAAAGAGCATAAGGAACCTTAAAACGCCACAACGTTGACCGTAAAAAAAGTAAATATTACATCATCACAAAAGAAACTTCTGATTTTGAAGGAAAAAGTCCGAGAATATCCATGGACCATCGCTACAGCTCTGCCACCTTACCGGTGACTTAGCCACGAAGTTTAAACAATCAGAAAAGTGGCAAAAGATGTTTCCAACATCATTTAGAAGACTAAGGATTTTTCCCCAGCAAAAAGTGGTGTGATCCGAGAAAGTACGATAATCGAGTAAGGTCTGCCAAGCACGACGAATGAAAGGTAGATTCCCAGTCCTGCTCCTGCTCCTCAAACACCATAACTTAGCGGAAACTGCCGAAGAATGAGGCCCTTTTTAAGGTTAAACTGTTGAAAATTCATTAACTAAACTATGTCATTAACTAAGCTACATGATTAACTAAGCAACATCTTTTCGATTTGTCGTGAATACTCCTATAAAAGCGGTTGGGGGCAAATAGTTCAACCTGATATCAAAATGTCGACATCGAGTCAATCGAATAATTCGAACATTTCATTTTTCATTCATTTACGACCGACCGACATTTATTTATTTATTTGTTCACCTATTTATTTATTTATTCATTTATTTATTTATTTATTTATTTATTTATTTATTTATTTATTTATTTATTTATTTATTTATTTATTTCTCTGAACTATAGAAATGTCGGCAGAACAAAGAACAAAAAAAAAAAACATTACGAAAACGTAGATCTTGTCGAGTAATCTCAACGTTCGATATTGGCACTGATTCGGGATTCGATCCATTCAAGCGACTATCCAGGATTCGAATCGAGCCTATCGAGTCAAAGTGGGAGCGTAGAACCTCGACGTTTATGTAGGCCTATTCTTAGGGCCTATCAGTTTCCGCTACAGTTTTTAGCCTATCGCTGTTGGAGGGGATCACAAGGCCCATTTTGCAGGTTGATATCAGAAGGACGGAACTTCTGAATCGGATGGTGTTTAGTGCCTTAACGAGTCACATGTCCTCAAAATACTCCGTTGATATTTCGAGCTGTTCCTGCTTTACTGACTCCTCAAAGGAACTCATGTCTGGAAATAACAATTTTTTACCCACATGAAATTTCACGCTCCCAATAAAAAAACTCCGAGAGTTGATCAAAAATCACAGATGAGATAGGTAGAGGGACGATGCTCCCTCACAATCAAGGATAACATGGGAAGTTATAAGGTGATACTTTAAAGATATAGTGTGTTTCACCGATGAACATAGTTGTGAGGATATTAGAGAAAGAGAGAGAGAGAGCGAGAAATAGTGCCGTATTCGGAGAGGCAGGCGAGAACTGCAGTTCATAGGCACAAATACTCAACTATCGTCGTTTTTGAAACGGACTATACCAACTGCCAAACTAGGTCCGCATGTATCACTGAATTTACCCAAGGTAAACGTGGTAACACCACCATATTTAGCCATCGTAAACAGAGGCGCCAATACGTTTACCCTGGATAATCTCAATGACGCATCCAGGGCCTGGTTACGCAGTAAAATTCAAAATTTCTTACTTTAACAACATAATTAAGGACTTAATACTATGACGTCATACATCACCAGAACAAAAACCAGGATTATATTGAAATAACAGTAGAGTAGATCAAAATTTAAAACACTACTCAGGTCCACAAAGATTGTGCTTCAATAGCACGACACAGTGTCGAGAAATCGAAAACATGTCGACGCATCCAGAGTCACAAGTCCTGGATCAGCTGTGCACGGGTGGTCGTTATGTAATTCAAGTAAGTGTGATGGAAAGACACAACGTGCACAATGATTAACACTCATCACACTTTTAAGCCCCGCCAAGAAAAAACCCGCACTATTCATTATTTTAAAAGAAGATTAGCGTAGCTTCTCGAGAAAAATGTTGCTGCTGTGGGATTAACAGGACGTTTTTTCGTTAATTCTTAAAATAGCGGTATTTCCAAGGACAATCTTGAGGCCACATGTATTATTGTGATTGTTAAGGATAAACGTGTCAACTGCCATCATATTTACCCACCGTTAACACGAGCGTCCTCACGTTTACCGTGGGTAATCCTAATGATGCATCCAGGAAATGACCAAACTTAATACACGATGGGAAAGCGTGATACTTCTAATGATATAAAAGAGGAAATCCTATTCTGACAGCGCAAGGATATACCTCCTGGATAATTATCTGCCGAGCTTGTGGATAAACGGGTACATATGGCTCTGAAAGCCAAAACATCCTAATAGACTGCAGTCAACAGATTTACTCCAATATAGCTACACTTAACTATTACTACTTAAATACTACTTTACTATTACATTGGTTTTATTAGTTTTTACAACCAGAATTAGTTCAGCAATTTGGTAACCACTAAGGAAATGGCCGAGCATTTAACTCCATACTTTTCCTAGCTATATTTGCATGAAAAACAAAAAATACTCCATATACCAATCTGAAGATTTATGATTACTATCATGTACTAAGCAGTATTTACTTACAATTTCCCCTATAATATATGGCATAGCAGCCTTTATGTGTACTAAATAAATAAATAAATAAATAAATGAAAACAAACTAAACAATCAATATGCGAGTCATATGACAACAAAGCAGTGGCAAAAAACCAGTGGTTATACATAGATTTGTTGGATACAACTAAAACGCAAAGGATAAAATTCCAGGGTAGTTCCTCTTCTACGCAAGTACAACGTAGGTAGCATCTCCTCTTTGCCCAAACAATGATCACATTCCCGCCTATTCCTTCTCTTGCGGATTTATCCAGAAATGTACTTAACATTCAATTAGAGGAGCTACTTCAACGTAGCAGCTGCCGCTATCCATTGGTGCCAATAAAAAGAGTAAACAGAAAGAGCAGTTATATTTAAGGCAGTTTTGTACGAACTGCTCCATTATTTCCTCTTAATGAGAGGGAGCATGCCAATTCAGGCACAATACCAAATTAGTTACCTAGTAAGAGGATGAATCTTCCAGAAAATGCCCAGAATATTCGAATTGCTTTGGACAACACAGAAGAAATTGGTTTAATTAGATTAAGCTGAGGACGTAAACAGATCCATAGAGTATGGATGAAAAAAATACGCAGTTCCTCATAACCTAATATGATCAGTGTATAGATCCTAAAATGACAAGGACGTTCTAGAGATGAAATCATCATCTCACGTGGCCAAGACTTTTCCTGTTTTTCTTTTTTTTCTCTGTTTTTTTTTTTGCTTGGTTTTGATGTTGAACCGTGACTAAGTAGAAGAAATGGATGACCACTTATCCAGCTGCGACAAAGAGAATTTAACTGGAGTAAGTGCTTAAAACGTTTGATGAACAGACCCAGGAAGATAAGAACTGTTGCAAGAAATCCTGGATCCAGAAGCAGTGAGTATATAGAGTTTCGCACACTTTAGGGCAGAAAATTGTCTAAATTTGAGGATTTCAACGATGCCTCATGGACCATTACTCATCAGGAGTCTACACATTTCTTTGCACGTATGATTCCTTGCTGTGTCGTATGATATAACGCAAATGACTGGATAAATTAAGAAATAAAGTATGTGCGCAGACAAAAAAAAACGGCACGAAAACATGAAATTTTTGCAATGTTCTCAAAAAAAATTGGAGGGTGGACGTTCGGAAAAGTCTGGCGCTGGGAAAATTGCAAACTAATAAGCAGAAATTCAGCTCATCTCTAGGACTAACTCAATTTCCTTTAAGTAGCTATGCACTATGTGCAGAGCAAAAGTAAAACGTCGGAATATATTGGGAAATTTTATAAACTGAGAAAAATCGCAGGTAACACTGCTAAATCTGCAACATGGCGGCAACGAGAATGAAAGAAAACGAGACGAGAAAAAAGTCGAGCCAGGAACAATTACATATGGATTTTAGCAATGGCTGGCTACTTCCTAGAAAAGTCTATGCGTAGTGCAGTGAAGGATAACTCCGAATAAGCAGTGAGGGAGTGTTGCAGGAAAAGTTGAAGGAAATTTCCTCTATCCTTGACTAAGAATGTCAAGGATTTGCTGAATATGAAATGGGAAACTGGTTTGTAGACTGCTTACAGAAATAAAGAACTGAGAGATCAAGGAGTTAGCCAGAAAGTGGACAAATGCATCCAGAAAACACGGAGGTATCCGAGACCAACGCGCAACTTGCCACTTCTTATCGTGGTCATTAGCGAAAAACGAGCAATATGAGCTCATGTCACTGAGTGAAGAGGTCAGCGCGGTTCGATGACAAACAACGCTCCAGGGATGCAACTGAACGCCTGGAGTCCCGGATGAGCGTGTGTGTGGCGCCTGGACGGGTTGATTCTTCCTCTTTGGACGACGAGGTGAACGTCTCATTAGACCATGTGATCGTACAAAACGCTCACGATCCAGGCCAGGTGCTGGTCAAGCAATTGGAACGGTCGGCGTCTGCTCTCCGGATGACGCAACTCGCACAAACATTGCCAGCCATACACACATCAAGGAATCCAGCATAAGCGACAATCCGGGCCTTATCCTTGACTCAAATAGAGATTCTCCTCGGCAGTTCTATCCATCAAAGAGTACTTTCGACATTAAAAATAGAATCCAAGATATTTCAATGCATAGGATGTCTTTGCGTCGTCACAAGCCATTTTCAAAATCCATGAAATCCCAGGACACCATGTTATCAAGCTAAGCGTTGCAAAACCTTGTAGAATGCACAGATTTAACAAAATGAAAGCGCTAACAAGGTCTCTGGAACCAGTTCTCTTCTCTAAACAACACTTAAGAATAACATCCAACGAATAAACAGAGTGACCAGGCAATGAAGCAGTGTGGATTTGGAAGCAGATAATCCAGAACGAAATTCTGTCCAGAAAAAAAAAGAAATTCGCTCCATTCTGTGCGGTGAGGAGAAAGGGTTTCTCTCAGACCAACTTTGGCCTCAACTTTAAGAAGAAATAGCAACTTTCGGACGCAGGAAAAACATGAAAAGTCCAGGAAAATACTCACCAGAACTAATGAGCTTACTGAAAAGCTACTCATCTTTCATGTTACATTTTCCCAAGAGGTCGTGGATAAAAATACCACAAATCACAGCATCCAGACATAGCTACGAAGTCAAGAAGGCGTGAGTCCCGGGTGGTTAGCTGGCGATGTGACAGAACATGTACTTCAATGAGGAAATCCGAGGCAAAACCTGCGGTTAGCATCTACCGCAAAAAAGCGTTCCATGCTCGCAATGCGAATGCAAACGTCGGCCGGTCAGCTGTCGCAACCTCTGGCCGACGAGAAAACATCGCTGGGGTTTGGAGCAGAAAGCGATTGAACACAGATAGATGAGCGTTCTTGATGAGCGATCACTATGATATCGGACGTTCTTGTTTCTGCAGACTCCTCACAACATAGCAGGAGAAAACCACGCGATCCACTCATCACCTCACCTTCTTTAGCCGAGAAAAAACGGTTGCTTGGACCCGTATAGACCCAGAATTCACAAAGATTCAACCAAATTGCCCTGTCAATGTGGAATACAAGGAGGATCACAAATTCCAGAAAAAGAGCACAAATCCAGAGCACATACCAATCTGTCAAAACCTATTCTTTGCCTTTTGACAAAACAACATGTAACAGAAAAGCCGCTCATGTCGTAATGCCGTTTTTTGAACGTATGCTAGCAATGAAAGTACTGACGCAGTAGTAAAATCCAAGCCAATCTGCTTAGATTAGAGCAATCCAACAGAAAGGTATGTCATTTGGCCGGATGTGGAACGATTTTCCAGATTTGGAGCAAGTGATCTGCACGTGCAAGCTATTCAATAGCAAAGCATAACCCAGTAAAAACTGTCGGAATTCAGTAAATCGTAAGTTCAGAATAGTATATCCTAAATACTTGGAGAAAGACATGCATGTTATCATGACAGCGGACATTCACAACATCACAGCCTAGGATGAAATCCGGAAAAAAATGTTTCAAAGCAATAAAATGAGTAAGGAAAAAATCATCATCACATTGAGCATTTACAACATCCCAGTAGAAGTCCAGAACAAAATCCGAAAAAAAAATATCTGAGCAAAAAAAATAAACAGGCAAAATGAAAGCATGCTAATGAGGACATTTCTTTGAAGAAAATCTTGAAACTTCGGAACAAAACAACCAGGTTCAGGAATTAGAAAAGTCCAGGAAAGGTCGCTGAAAATTTCAAATTTTTGTCAAAACTTGTAGGTGGGAACATAGTATTTGAAAAAAAACTAGGTATTCAGGTAATCAAGAAATAATGAACTGGGAATTAGGACTAGTAAGCGAGGAGTGAACAAAGCCTGGAAGGTGAGATGAATAAATAGATAAGAGTGAAATAAATAAGTAAACAATAATAGGAATAAATAAATGAATAAATAAACAAAAGATAGGCTTAGATAAATGATAATAATAAATAATAGAGTCTTTGTAATCGCAGTGAACTAATTTCAGCTTTGAATTAGAATTACAAATCCACCCTTTTTTCCTGAGTTTTCAACTGCTCCTCCAAAAACCCACAAGCGCGAAATTATGCCTAAATAAGAAACATTTTTCAACGAGCCTCTCTCAGAAGAAAAATCTCTTGTCCTGTTTTCCATAAGCATTGATTCCTTCTTTACTCAAATTTTCACCTCAAACTCCCTCAGATAAATTTTGCTGTTTCTCAGAATTGAAGAAAAAAACTGAACTGACTATCAAAACCTGAAGAGAAGAAAATAACTAGAAGATAAGGATAGCAAAGCTGACAAACGAAGAGTTTCTTCTGTGAAGAAAGTAACTGCGAACAGAGCAATAAACTGCAACGCAAGGTGTAACAACGAACGAGGAAAAAAAGACGGATCATTGGAGATTTCTTGTGAGGAACCAAACCGACCCAACAGCACAAAGAAATAGCCGCCGGTGAAATTGGCGTGTTTATGTGCTCGAATAGCGAGTGTTAGGAACGGCTGCACTTGACGCAATTAACCTTCACTTGGTCCTCTTAGCGCTAAGTAGAGGTAATAGTGAAGCTAGTTGAGAGAAGAGTTCAAAACTTCCCATGAATGACGACTTGGCCCCCGTGGTGTTTATCCTTCTCGGCAGCATGAAGTTTCGTGAGAGAATAGAATGAAATGAAAAATCGCCGCCCATAAATCAACGTCAAAATAGACATTGTTAAACTTAGAAGCGAAGAAATTCGAGGAAAAAGCAGTGAAATCAAGCGGCCGAAATCCGCGCCGGCCACCCACGAGAAAACTTGTGCGGTAATTGACCGTAGGTCATCAGACTTTGACCTACGCAACGCCTCAGGGTAAGTGCTGGATCGGCGTGTGACTCGCAGCCTCGCCCACAAATCCTGGATAGCGTGCAAAAATTGGCGGTGCTGAGAATGCAAACGCGGTGCTACGAAATTAGAGGTCGGAGTTTGTCAAGCGGATAGGTGGAACTCGAGCCTCACGTCTGGCTGAGGCCCACCGGCAAACGCGTTAACGTGGTCTCTCATCAGGACACGTTCGCAAATTAGCGTGAAATTCAATATGTTCTTTCCAGAGCTTCGATGTAGCCGAGTTGTTTCAGTGCGCGCATCCAGGAAAAATCGTAGATCACAGCGGAAAAGGGAGGGCATTTGAGGGGAAGAGCAGATCCTGGATGGGCTTCGGTAAGAAGGTAAGTGCGATTGGATGTAATGATCGACGGGTATAGCTCTCAGTGTGCCCTTATTACACCACTCGAACAATGATCGAGACAATGTGAGTAAGAGACATAAGCGAAGACCTCTTGAGGTATGCCGTCACTCTCTGGATTTACTACATACTGTGCTAATCGATTAGTGTCCAGACAGTAACTGTAGGCCGCCGCCTCAACACGTTACGGTCTTACGCAACACGGAGAAAACTGGACAAGAAGTGGTGGAAAGACTAATGAGGTAAAGAGGTTGTAAGTGGTCGAGAGTACTTGTCAGTGCACCCCCAACCACTCACCACCGTTCAGTCTCGTGTTCGTCGCCCTCATGTTGCGTCGGCCGCTTACTTTCGGTTCCAGGTCGACGAATCTCGGGATTGCCGGCTTTTGATAGACCACTCCAGGCATAACTAATGGAAGCGTTCGACTATGATGTCGAGCTGAAAGCAATAAGACCCGCGGGAATTCGCCCAAAGCGTACTACACTCAACAGCTTCAAAACGTCACAATATGCACTAAGTTGTGTGTTTAATTGCGAATTGAGATGGCTTATCAGCCAGCTTTCATGGCAGCTTTCGTCCCTCTGGAAAAACATATCCAAATAACGCGGGAAAAAGCTCACGAAGAGAAGCTTCTCATAGGATTGGAATCTGGGCAAGAGTTCATGGATCTCTAGTCCAATAAAACGAGGAAAGGTAAGATTTTCCTCAAGAAAAAGTCCTCTCAATAAAATAACGGCTACAAGCAGAACCTGCCGTTAGAGCACAAAGTAAGAAAGCAAATCCTTAGAAGAATCCTACATTTCCGAAATCCTAGAAACTACTAGGGAAGTAAGAACGCGAACAACAACATCGCAACCTCTCGCAGGAACGTGAGAATGAAGGGAAAAAAGAAAGACAACCTGCAAACACTGAGTTTTTTCTGCTCTGGCTAAGCAAAAAACCCACGTCCTCCACACTCTGAAGTACTTTCAACGCTGTTTTAAATGAAGAAGTTGTTGAAATGAAGGATAAATCATTCCTTTGATAGAACAACTTGAAAGCGGTGGCGAAGAGACAAGTAATCCAAATATTTTTTTCTGGAAGTGTGTCCACAATTTGTTGCGTTTTGATTTGTCCTAGGATAATAACTGGCTTCCAAAAGGTGCCCAAGACCAGCTGAATGCTACTTTAAGCTCGGAAATCTGCCTAAAAATTTGAACCCTAGGATAATTATGTATCCCAGAAAGCACTGAGAAACCACATGGCTTCCCGTTATCCAAACTACTGAAACTACTACATACATTACTGCACAGCTGAGAATTTAAAGCTTCGAAAATTGCATGAGTGGAAACAGACGGCCCAAGTAGATTCCGAGCAGCTGAACAGCGCTCTCTTGTAATGGACGACTCCCATTAATTCTTCCCCCCTCAATTAAGCCAGTCACCAGAACGTTGCTTATGAGAGCTGGAGGTCCTCACGTGGATTTCTATTCCTGGGCAGCTTCTGGATTCACGGATTCTCGCTTATTTCATTTCGTTCAAAAACTGTGCTCGAAGTGACAGAGGAGCAACTCTCCTGCAGAGAATAACCGAGTTTTTATTATAGAATTTATACGCTTGGCAATTTTTTACGAAAAAAATGTTGCAGTTCCTATTCCTAGGTATATATTACGTTTCATATGGATCTCATTCGGTATTTTCCAAATTTTTTTATTATAGTATCAAGTGCTTATTGAAATTGTGTGTTCCTCGGGAGGTGAAAACACTCAATTCAGCTTTGTAATGGTATATGTACTGTTAGTTTGAAATAATGTGATCGAACTAAATTAATAGTCAGTGAGCTAAATTAATTAATTAATTAATAGCTATGTAGTCATCAGTCAAAATTATAAAATTCTGGAAATTACCCGAACCACTACAAAAAAATTCAGAACAAATTGTAAAAAACATACGCGTTAAGCAATTCATGTAAGCAATCCACAAAAATAAACGCTCTAATTTATAAGGAAAACTATGTTGCCTTCCAGAAAAAAACCCTAAATATAAACCCTTTTTCTTTACTTGTTAACAACTTTCGCAATCAGTATCCTCTCATTTCTCCACAGCAAAAAAAAACGTAGCCCTCCCTATTCCTCTGAGACATAGAGGTTTGGAAATATTTTTAAGTAAAGATGAAATATAGAGAAAGCTACAATAAATTGATGTAGAAAAATAAGCACACGTGGAATATTACCCTCTGAAAGATGCAACTTACACTTGTTAAATTTTTTTTGAAAATTTTTATTCGCCTGAATTAGGCCAATTATCCAAGAGGATGCTAGCTACGCAACTGCTAGCAGTATGTATACATAGTAAGAAAAACTCCTCTGACACATACTTTACTTTCAAATGAGCAAAAACCCGGAAGAGTATCTCAGAAGAGAATCCTAGGTTGGTTTTTGAAGGAGACGCTCAAGCCATTGTTGGAAGAACTGAATAATTACTTATTTTTAACGAAAACATAGCCAAAAGGCTGCCTATTCGCAGCGATTTGTTTTTGAGGATATTTTCAGCGGATCCTGAGAAGCTATTGCCAGAAGCTTCTGCGGCGAATTTGAGGATTTTTTGTTGTGAATTTTGGAGGGCGTAGGTTTAGGCAAGGAGAAGCAATAAAGCATGTGGGTTATTTATAAGATGTTCAATGAACAGCAGCTGTGTAATGGTTCTAGGAGTAGTTGAGCGAATGTTGCAATATCTATGAAATTTCCAGGATACAAAATGAAATCCTAAAAGTCATGTAATTGCCACTGATGAATACCAGCTTCATAATGTTTGTACAAGATGTTGGGCAAATGTTGCAATACCCATGCGATTTCCAGGATGTCCGTGTAGAATGAAATCCTGAAAGTAATGTAAGTGTTCCTGAGCCATGTGACAGTAAAGCACTGTAGGGATGTAATGAGAGCTGTAAAAGTAAAGGATCGAACAGCGCTTGAAAGTCAAGGATTGTCGAAGGATGAGTAACCGGAAGCGAAGATTTACAGCTATGATAAGAGCAAATCTAAATTGTTTATGAAAAATCCTGAGAGAAAATGAAAGACTCCACCAAGCACTTAGCGACTCACGCGATGAGCCTCTGCGTCTCAAATTTCCACATGCTTTTCCACTAAACATTACACCAGAATATATCACAAACGACCCCTACAACCTAAGTTTCTTTTCAGGAACATCAACGAAGAGCAAAGATAAACGGGAAAAATCGACGCCGGACACTCTCAACTCGGAAAAGAAAAGAAATTCCCCCGACGCCGGCCAGCAGCAACAGCTGATGCGGTTGAGTACAAAGGGTGTAAATTGAAGGGGGGGGGGCCACTCCGCACGATGAGGCCCCCACTATCAATACATGTGGTGAAGAATGTGACAGTCGAGGAAAGATCCACGAACAGTTGTGGATATCGTGCACGCGATCCGAAAATGAGCAACGCCATGAATCCGAGCATCCAGGGACGTGTCGCACGCGACACAGAAAAGAAATGCGTCACTTATTTATGAGCGATAATCAAATCAGGCCGTGCAGAGTAGGAGCAGAATAGCCCGTGGGCAGATCATTGCCCTCGGGGCAAGTTTATTCACATCGATCCATGACACATCACCAGATGCTCAGCTGTGTCGCTCTGTGTGTGTTCGCGGCAGCAAAAGGCTTTTTTCTTAGGGAAACGTGCCAGTTTATAGGTACGTGAAGCGGGTGGTATCCAGATCCGAGGGTGGAGTAACATTTGGAGGGTTACACTGTGGAAATCGTAAGGCCAGGAAAAAATGGCTCGGATTTGCTGGCCCTTATGTTAACATTTCGTAGGACTTTAACAACTTCGCATATTTTCTCTCATTGTCTTTCTTTTTTTTTGTAACTTCCCTAGCTATCCTATATTGCACTAGATCATGAGGCGGAGGATAGATCCTGGATTTTCGATCAATACATGGAGGCAGCCACTTCCTGCTATAAAGAATGCAAAGATTGCTCGTTATTCTTTTGTTACTTCAATTTCCTCAGGATTTCTAGGTAGCCGAATAATCCTGAAAATTAAAACATCAGATTGTTTGACTTGAAGATGGAAGACTGTGATTTCAGAGGTAAAAACTCGAATATTCAAACACAACCAAGAAATCTGAGAAATCAAAGATGTAATCCAGAAAAATTGAAACTGTGAAAATGTTTGTGCAGCCATTGAGGTTAAACAATAATGTAGTTGCGTACAAGTTACCTACAAGGTTCATGGAACGAGACTACTGCTCATATAGAACTTTGTTTCACAGGCATTCCAATGTCCTTCGTTGTGTATCCGGAACCGGAGCTACTAAAATGAATATTTTTCAGGAAACACTCATAAATCAAACAAGGAATCGGACGCATACTTGAGATTACCCATGGTAAACGTGTTAAACCCCAAATTCACCCATCGGTAACACCGGCATCAACAGATTTACTTCAGGTAATCGCAATTATGCATCTAGGCCCAGGGATCGGATGCATATTTGAGATTACCCATGGTAAACGTGTTGAGGTACGCAGATTCACTCTTTACTGACACTCATCAACATGTTTACTCATTCGTGACGTTGTCTATACCCAGCTGCTGCTCATGGATATGAGATTACCCATCCTTCCCCGATGGGGCATCCAGGCCTTGATTCCGAGGATCTAGAACAGCTTGACTTCTCGCAACTAGCTTATCTTACATTTTTTTTGAGTTCTCTGTAGGGATACTCAGTAGTATTTTCTGAAGATTTTGAGCTACTTCAACAATTTTGCACCTAGAGGTTAACCAGGAAATAAAATCTGGCGAGATTCCTAGTTCCGGGGTTTCCAATCCCCTAGGGAATCTTCTATGGGAGTTTTCATGGAATGATAGAACAATGTACTCTGGAAGAACTTTCGTTCTTATGCCCACACCAACATGAAAAATGCTGCTCATGTGATGCTCATACTGCGTTTAGATTTATTGTTATTTGCTCTTCATAATGTCTTCACAACTTTCTACACTGTTTCGAAACAGAGCAGTCGAACGTATCAGGATTTTGATGAATTCCTGAGGATTTCAAATAATTTGAGTCGAGTATTCATTCGAACCTCAGTACATATGTGTCGCTTTTTTATTCAGAAGATCATTCGAAGAGGGATGGGAAGGTGTCCAAGGGAAACCTGGCTCTACCACCAGCACTGGTACAAAAAAGGGCGACATCTTCAAAAAAGTGATTTTTCGTGGAGCTTTCATATCAGGAGATTTCTTTTGCAATGACAGGTTGATATCTTGTTTTTTTTTTTCATTCGATACATTCGAATATGACGTATAAGACAATCGTCAAAAAAAAAGAAAAACGTAATAAATAAAACCGACATGACCCTGAGCATAAAATTAAGGACACCTAGTACCTGAGTAAGATTTCTGCCGTTCTCCATTTGAAGGAGGCCAAGGATCCAATGACTCGGTGGTCTAAATCAAATGGACAAAAGCCGAGCCGGCTGTCACGGTGAAGAGTTTAGCTTTGACCGTGGTTTTTGGACGTGGAAAGCAATTTTTTAAATTCCCAATGACCGGTAGTCCTAATCAAATGACCGAACAGCTCTCACAGGCAAATTTCCTATGCACCTCACTAGTTCTCGAAGTTTTTCTGCAAACACGTTTTTTAAACTTTTGCACCGTCTCATATTTCACATTGGAAAGCAGACAATTGGTAAGGAAAACAACAGGCGAATCCTCTCACGAATTAGATTAAAATATATCCAGCCATATCTGGTCATCTTCTGCTCTCTTTCGAAGCCAAAACCATCCTTTCTGGTGCCAGCCATGGCACCAGAACAGCAGCACAGCCGACATTTATTTTAATTATTTATTTTTATTTATTTATTTATTAATGCACGGAAAGACCATGCAGGTGCAAATAAGTACATGAATGCAACTATAACACAGATGATGGCAACAATAGTATTGAAATGAAACAATGCATTCTACTGAAAACTATGGGAAACATTTGAAGATTTTATGAATCGTTTTGCAAATTTTTCTGAAATGTTTTACTTCAACGGGAATGCACTTTTCTTTTCTGACATGACTTCTTTTCTGTCTTCTTAAAGAAACTGCTTTTGCATTTGCCCATAGCTTCGAGTTTATTACACTCTTCGAAAGTCACACTTTGAGAGAGGCATGATCATCAGAGGTTGCATCAGGCTGCTCCGAGCATCACTATTCCATGCTTGGTTGGATAGAGTGAAGATATGGGAGCAACTATGTAGAAGTTCCGGGAGAGGTTGTTATTCTTTCTTTGCCTGTAGTCCGTCTAATGGTAGGAACGAAACAGACAATTTTTATTTTTTAAAATTTTTCTATTCTACTCTATTTTTACATATAATAGTTATCTAATTACGTATGCTTAATTTGGTGTGTAACATCGTGAGGGAAAGAAGGGCGTACACAGGCGACTCTGATTGGTACATTGAGGCCGCCCGCCACACCCACCTTTTCGGCGCTAAGCACATATACACCATCTACTACGGATTGGCGCCGTTGAAGTTGAAAGATGGGCGTGACGGGAGGCGCGAATGCGCCAATCAGACTCGCCTGGGTACGCCCCTCTTTCCCTCACGATAATACACACCCTGCTTAATTCGAATGTGATTTTCTTCTAACGTTTCTAAACTAAATGTTCGTTTGTCTTTTCTTCCCCAGAGGAACACAGTATAACCCTATGACGCTACAGAAAGTATTATACTCTCGATATTCGAATATTCGATTTCGAACAAGTCGACAAATCGAAGTGTCTAAGAAACAAAGGGCCCTACACCTTTAGGTGGAGGAAAATGAAGGCTGTGAAGCTTTGTATTTCTTGAATGTTCAATTTTTCAAATAGATCTTTGAATTGCTATTCAAGCTATTTGAATTTATTCGATTTTTATACGATCAACTCTTCATTGGGCGCAACCACGGATTCAGCAGGTGTACGACAGGTGTAAACTGTTGCTGGATTTCTCATGCGAGCGGTCAGTTTTACGAGCCCACGAAAAACGGTGTAATGTAGGTGGCGGATCATGAAAGTGAGCGGAGGAGGCTGGCGAATTTTGCGACTTCACACCGCTTTAAAATATTCAAATCAACACCGATTCACATCAATCAACGTGAGCGACTCCTGTGTAATTCATCGAATTTATTGCCCATCAAGAAAGCATGAGCTCTGTCGCAAAGGACTTCGTCTGTATACACATAGTGCTCCAATTCCCTAATAATGACATGAGAGCAGAAGCTCCTGAACTTTTTATCGCCCGACTAGTAATCAAGAGAGACCATAACTTCGAATTCAAATTTCAGCTATTACCTGAATTAACGAGACTAACTTCCTAGAACTGTGGCAGGATTCATAAACGTCCCACGTGGGAGCTATGTTCACCACTCTACGAGAGTGGACGAGTTTCTCCAGCAAATTATGACAGATTTTAATACCTCTTCTACATCGTTTGCTGGCTCATTTCTCTGCAGTAGTGACAGCTAAAAGCAGTTTTTTATGAGGCTTCTAGGTAGGGTAAAGCATTACCCAGTCTCGTTGGTTATATAACCAAACGATTATACAAAATTCACGCAGGATCGGTGCTTGGAAGAGCAGAAATGAAGATGCTCCAGAAGTTTCTTGAATGGAAACACCAAGCCCTCCATGTCAAGTGGGCCCATATCCAAGCCGATTTGTGGATTTCGATAGCAATTTTCTAGCATTTCTAACTAGTTTTCCAATAACATCAGCGCTAATGGCAGTCCTGTTTTCTTAAAGGGAAACATTTCCTGAAATTTGGTGGGAATTGGCCATCAATAGAAACATTGAGTAGCCGTATTTATTTCCTTTAATATAGCTTCATAGAAAATCATACATACCACTGCAAAGAACACCCCCTACGCTTTAAGAAATGTTTAAACAGTGGAGTAACTCCTCATGAGTTTTGTGGGTTTGGTACCAGTACGATATCCAGGAAACGAGGCGGGGCCGAGCTCTGCGGTTGGCCGGTGGCGTGAATTGACCAATAGCGACGCTTGACCACGCCGCTCTCTCCAGGTATAACGTTCCACTCCTTGCGGATTTTGCACGAAAACTTGTCACAATAACTCCCATTATTTTCCAACCCAGTCCCAACTCAAAAATATTTTGATGCTTCCCCTATTCAGAATAGAAGAGATTACGATAAAACATAGGATCCTGGCGATGGAACAATTAAACAAAAGTCCTACAGTAGCTTATGCCTCTCCTGCACTTATTATAGGACCGAATAAAATCAAAGCAATCCAGTAATTTAGGAAAACTTTCGAATTTTTCGTAGTTATTTCTGTCGTATTTCTGTCCGGAAAACTCGGCCATTTCATGAGTGCAGATGACTGGGAACTTACCGAAAATAACAATGAATCCAACTACTGGAAGATCCTGAACCTTGAGATGTGCCCCTTCAATTCAGGGTATGACATCTTTGCAAATTTCGATGTGTTACCACCAGTGAGTTATCAAATCATTTCCCTTTTTTTTCTCTTCATTTTTCATTCTTTTACCAAGTCTGTATAGCCATTTGAAAGCGTTTTTTTCGCACTATAGACAAGCCTTTCACAGTTCTTGGATCACTGAATTTTCCAAGAATTCCCGGCATTTGAAATGAAGACTTCAGGTGGCTTAATCGTTCTGGTGGAAGTTCTGCAGGTGTTCCTGCGTCAGTAATTAATAATCCCAGCGTTCCTGTCATGCTAATGAGATGGGTAATATCCATAGTGACAATGTGTATAAATTAGATAAATTAGTGTTAACATCCAAAGTATCGGCGAGAGTTTTATTTAAGTAGCAATTATTGCCGACAACAAATATGTGACGTGGACCCGCTTTCTTTCTGAACAACATCAATTGAAGACTAGACATTTGTCACATACAGTAATGAATCCTGCGTATGAATAATCACACTTGATGATAAATTAGTGGTTAAAACGCTAAAACGTCTATAGCAAGTCTTGAAAATGCTAGCAACAACTACCTGTGTCAATAATGGGGAACATTAACTCTCTTAGTAGCTTTGTTCAGAGGTTTTCTAAAGTGTCAATAATAAGAGAATTCTGTAAAACAACAAACAAGTATGTCAAACACCTTCAAAACAAATGGAGCAGTGATTGAATGAGGGGTAGAATTATGTACAAGGTGTTAGTAACGCAAATATACAATACAAGGGTAAAACTAATGTCCATAAATCATAAACCGTTCAGGAGCACATCCATGAATGAATCCCATTCATTCATTTTTCCAAATGATGGTATGAGTTTCACCAACTCATACAAGTAGCGCACATGCTTCTGTAATACAAGACAGATTGTCGGAAAATAAGCAGCAAATCAAAGAGGAAAAGGAAGAAGCGAAACAGAACTAACTGTGAAAGCGGGAAGAAGGAGCAAAAGGTTGCCGATTCGGTGTTCCACATCAGTGACCCCTTCTCCTTCGAAATAGTGGTGCAACTCCTTCACCGCATTATTCGACGCCTGCACAAAAAAAAAAAAAAACTTGAAAATGGAATCGAGAAGGAAAGAAAATGTAAATGAGCAAAAACTTACAGTTCGAGCGATTTCGATCCCACTGGGCGTTAAACCAACATTTCCAGGGTTCCAGAACATAATCATCCGCAGCGTCATCATCTCGCCAACTTTGAGCGCCATGCGTTTCATCGGAATAACAAGATCATCAAGCATCGCTTGCGCTTCAGCTCCATACATCCTGGAACAAAGGACATTTTGCTGAGCAAATATTAGAAAGAGAGATACATCTCCAGAAGGGATTTACTGCTATTTTACAAACAGGGTCAAGCATGATGATGGTAAAAAGTCGACCCCCATACGACCCCCCCCCCTTTGAGCCACCAAAGATACGACCCCCCCCCTTTGCACACAAATTTCCTTCTCGGTAATCAATCGGCAGTGCCCCGCCTTTGTGAAGACACAACTGCACAACCGATAAAAAGTCATTCTGTGGGTGAAGAACTCAAATTTTAGGCTGAAATTTTCGCACGTCCGTACTGAAAGTCCTATCCAGTCCTGCAGGCCGGTAAAAAGTCATTCCATGG
>JARK01001487.1:237424-322104 GCA_000688135.1 Ancylostoma ceylanicum | reverse complement strand
CCCCCCCCTTGATAATTTATCGGCACACGCTTGACCCTGTTTACAAAGAAATTTATTGTTTGCACCAACCAACTGTACTAAGCTCTCCGAGTTTTTTTTTTAATTAGCTTTTTATTGCTAGGAAATCACAACTGTAGAAACTACAGAATGGTCAAGAACGGTCACCCATCTATGGAGACATTGCAGCCAGAAGCATAAACACATCCGCATAATATGGAGAAATCAGACAACGACGCTCCAACTTACAACACCCTCCTACTGTCAACTGATCGCGAAGCGTATGGGCTAATGGCGCTTTAACTGTGCCAAGTGCTGCTAAAATGCTGTGACACTCAAAGCTTCGGAAAATGGGAAGAATTTGGATACAAGACCTCCGGTGAGGGTTGAACAACATCAATGCACGTACACTGTTTCAGAAAATCAACCGGAAGATGAATTAGAAGACTATTCCGATCATCGCTTCATTTCAGGCACTCTTAGATGTCCTCTCACCGGATAGAAAGTCAGGTAAAAGTTACCAAAAGCTTATTGAAAGCTGAGGGACCAAGATCATCTTCAGACAACCAAAAGCCACCTGGGCTAGAATCCATGAAAGCATAACCAAGCAAAATCAGGTTAGCTAACCATTTTCCACATCCTGCGTCTCTTAATACTACGCAGTCTATAGGGTAGCGAATCAATTTAACCATGATTGGTTTGCGTGGTTGTCGTTTCATGAATTCCGCTCCTGAGTGGCTGTTCGCAGTAATAGTTTATGAGCCCATACGTAGGAGGTAAAAACATTCCTCCTGATAACCTTATGGAAAACGGAAAATGTCATAAAAATAGGTAAAAATATATAGAAGGGAAAATTTAATTTTGAGAAAAGGATATACTCACATCAACTCAACCCTTTTCTCATCTGTCAAATCATTCTGAGGAAGAGGTGGAGCTTCGAACGGTTTCATATAGTTGTTGTTCACCAACACAATTCTGTCCTCATATCCAAGTTCCATTGTATGAAATACATTATCCAACAAGAGATAACGAAGGGCAAAGGCACGTAGAAGTTTAGTCTGGAATAATAATATGATTAAGAAGATTAATACCAATATCAATCACACAAACGCTCTGCACTACCTTATCTAAAGGATCCAAAAGAAGGCAAAATTCAGGCAGCTTTTCAACCCACTCAAACATGAGGACCATCTGGACTTGGAATAAAACTGCGTAATCCTCTGCAGTTGCCATGTCACGTAAGGTGAAGTCCTGAATGGATTGAAATACATTAGAACAGACATGTGAGCCGTTTTCGACAGATTCACAACTAACAGTATCACTTATGAGGATTTCCTCTAAAGAGCGACAAAGCATTGCACGCCGTCGTCTTTTCTGGTCCTCGAAATCATAGCACTGCCTTGCGATAAGGCCGCTACTCGGTAAGGGGCTGGGAGGCATGGTGGGCAGGAATGAACTCTGGAATCGGAGGCTTTGAGATGAACAATTCCCGAGGCACGCTTGTAGCTAGAGCTCACATTAGCTGAAAGTTCCAAGAGAAAAAATGAGTTGAAAAAAAAAACGATTAGAATAAAATGTGGTGCATCATGAGGGAAAACGAGGCGTGTTGAGGCTCCCTTATTCAACTATTCAAACGGCCTTCCTGTCCTTTGTAGCATCTCAGTCGACTGTTGCGTTGAAAGTTGAACAGATGTAATGTAGGTGCGTTCAAATGCTAGGGTAAACGAGCTCGCATTAAAGGGCGGAATGGCTGCTCGTGCGGACCAATCGTAGGACCTTCGCCACGCCCCGTTACCTCTGGTTGGACACACCAAAAGTAAAGTGGCACATCACCATCCAGCTGAAGCTCATAAGTGCCAATACTTCTCGACTGGGAAGAGAGGCTAACAACACTCTCATACTAAGAACATGCAAACAAAAAATCTATTAAAATTCCTCTATAAGCAACATAATGAAAGACACGGTGAAGATATAACATGTATTTTCCCTGAATTTCTCTGCTGAATTTTAATTTTCATAGAGGCAGAATGAATCATTTGTTAGGACTATGGAAAACTACAGGAATATAACTTCGATCAAAGGTAAAAGGTAGTGATCCAGAAGTGGTCGGGTTTCCCTATCAAGCTTTTTCTCTGGTGTTTGGAAGAATGCAGAAAAGAGAGCAGCAAAAACAAAACAAATAAAGTAAAACATTTTTTTTGTTTGTAAACCTGATGAAATGCACAGAAGTACCAACCGGAAGATTCAAAAAAGGTGGGGAAGCTATCAGCAATTGTAGAGTAACATTTAAAAGAACGGCCAGAGCAAAAAAAAAGCAAAAAAGGAGGATAAAAGCCGAAAAAAAGAACACAACATACCCCCAATTCACTTATAGGCGTGCTGACAACATGGCTGAATGCTGAACACGGGCTCACAATATGATTTCCTTGATCAGCTTCTTGTTTTGGGGTAATGGTCCCGTTCTGAAGAGAAATGGAAGACGTGATCCAGGAAAAAAAAACACGAATCAATCGAAGCATAGACAGTGAAATCTTATGAACTCACTCCTCTGTGCTGTTTCTCTGTTTCTGGGTCGGAATTATAGTTTCCTGAGTTCCGATCATGGTGGGTTCCATTCGTTGATGAGGGGCCATCACGTTTAGGTTGAACAGCTGAGGAAAGAATTCTATTGAAGAAAGTATCAAAAAACAACCATGCTGCATCCATGAGTTTCTCAGGATTTTTTTAAAATTGTTAGCAACATCCAGCAACACTATTTCATCTCATAAATTTGTTCTAGCCTTCCTAGGTACCGAAGCTGTCTGACTGGTGATGGTGATGGGGCGGGGGACATAACGCACGTATTACCCCAGAAGTTATTCATTACCCTACCCTAATTATTATGCTAGAAGTAAGCGCTGCATATACTTCAAGTGATAAAGTGAGACAGCTACTAAAATTGTGCCTAGGCCCTTTTTCGAAGAATCAGGCAGGATTTCCATGTCCACTGGGAAACACCTTTAGTATGCAACACCAAAGCCGGCTAAATAAGCCTAGTTAAAAATTACGCTATGCCCCCCCCCCCCTCCACTGCAAGAATTTGAGAATACTCATACAATAAATTGATAACTCCAACAAACATTGGCTTTACAAAAGCATGACACGTGCAAAATGAGTGCTTCATTCATAAGTGCAGTATCGAGCAAAAAAAACTGCAACTGTTAGTTTTTCGTCCATAACTCCTCTTTCAATAAAGATTAAAGTTCAAATGTATAAGTGAATTGCGGAAATTCATGGAATTGTGAGATATACCCCACGTACTTCAACTTGATGTTTTACTGAAACTTTTTTTTGCACAGGTGTCGATTTTTCTGGATTGGTAGTTTTCCTAATGACTAACAGAAAGACTTTTGGAATGGTATCTCGACTCGAATTAAATTTTTTGAAGGCAAGACCCACGGTGAACTTCCTGTAGGAGATTTCACCACATTCTGGCGCTACAGGAAGCCCAGAGCTCACATGTAACTATGAGACAGCGCGAAATGAGTGAGAAATCCACGAAAACGAGGTGATGTTCCTCACAAACTTGATTGCCTGCCCTGTGACGTCCGTGGGTCCCGCCACGCGAATGTCAGGTGCGTATTTGCAAGTGGCATGGCATGCGTAAGCTGGAGCGTTCGGACACAAAAAGGGCGCATTAACAACAGCGTGCACGGCAAGACCTCCGCGGAATGGTGGAAATTCTTTGTGCTCTACTTGCTTTTATGGCTAAGAAGCGCGAGGAAATTCATAAACGATCACTAGAAAAATGCGACTACCAGCTGTTGTGCACCCGAGATGAGTCGCAGCATTTGTGGCATCACCGAAATAAGCTATTGGAATGGAGAGTGACGCAAAATAAATTTTAAGAGTAAGGGAAGCGTACCTTTTTTGTCCATCCCTACAGCAATACATTTCGCCAGACGACATGCTCGGCACGCACATCTCGCCGCTGAAAAAGAACTAAAATTTACCAGGATTTTGAAAAGGGCAGATTTCGAGTAATCTAGTGTAATCTAATACTCATTGCCTTGAAACAGAACAAAACAACGTATACATTAAAAAACGAAGTAGTGTTATCAGCGACTCACTCCGATCGACGAGACAATGCCCTCCGCGACGACAGGTGAAATGTTGATCGTAAGTGATGGCACGTCGGAAGAAAGCATTACATCCTCGACATGATCGAACACCATAGTGGAATCCATCGGCGGAATCGCCACATACAACACATTGTTCTAAATAAAAGCCTAATCACCCATTGGAAGAAAACCAATGCTTTTACAGTAAATGGGCATCGAAAATGCTTCTTATACACTCTATATTCAATAGGGCTCATTTCTGTTAAGGCCAGGAAACTCCAAGAATTTGGAAGAAAAAAGTCCAATTGCTACAATCCTCAGATTTAGTGAAGCTATGTTCAAAATTATATAAAAATAGTTCTAAATGAGCGCGCGAGTTCTTTGCATCCTTTGTGATTTAAAGCTAAAAACAATGCTGTAAAGGACTTGCACAGCTCATTATATCCCGGAGCCACTCGAAAACAAAACCTGGATTTTTTAATGCATCTAAGTAAGTTCGTTAGATACAGGGAGAGAAAAGGAAGCATTTCATAATAACCAAAGATAAAAAGTAAAATGAAAAAGAAACGAAGCTGTGTCTGCAATTGAATTTCGGAAGTGCACAAAGAAGTGTTTTAAACTGTGGAAACAAAAAAAAATTCAATTGAAAATGAGCGACGCATTTTACTTGGGGTACAGGACTTTTCTTTTGATAACATTTAGCCACGTCCTGAGAATCACTATTGATAAATGAATATGCTATATATAATAATAATTTCGTTTCCAGTGCAAGACGAGAACTTTGTGTACGATTAGATCAAATGAAGCTTCGAGACAGCAGCATTATAACATATAATAATGTATATTCGGAAAAATATCGAAATAAATGTCTCATTAGTCATTAAATGAGGTTTTTCCTCCATAGAGTGTGAGGTGAGAGTTGATTTTTGACCTTAGTGCCAACTTTGGAAAACATATTCACCAATAGTATAAAAATTACGAGCAAATTCAATAGGCTATAATGATAAATAATGACCTAGCAAGGAATTATAAAACAGCAGTAGGGCAAACAAGAATGAATTTGAATTTGTCTGAGTTTTACAAGCTCTGATTTTAGTTTTTCAAGACGAAGTTGTAGCAATTGTTCCGGATTTACGTTTTAAATGATAAAACTGATGGAAATCACTGTAAAAAAGAAAACTAGCTAGAACTAACGACTACCTGTCTGACTCAAAATCTCCAGCGGTGTCCCCTCCACACCCGATACTGACATCAGTTGAATAAAACGCACCTCCGCCCGAATAGCCTATAAATAGCAAGTAAAAACGCGTCTTGTAATGGCGGATAATGAGCAAAAGAGTAAAGCGTGCGAAATCCGCGTAGACGAGAACGTGCTGACGAAAGTACAGTTATGCAAAAAATCGATAGCGAAAAGTTAGCACGGGATAGTGCGTGCACACGTGCCGAATGCAACAAATTCTCCAGCGTTCATCAGCGTTCATCGCATCTGTGAGACGCCACGGAACAACAGATATCGCCAGAATACTATCCCTGAAAAAGTTCATAACTGGTCAAGTCGCGCTCACGAGGTCGCGTGCTGCTGGAGTCACAAGTGCATCGAAATGGCCGTGCAGCGCGACAACCGCTGCAGGGAGCGAGTTCCAGGAATTAGCGAGTCCATGGAATCCCACGCTCGGAATCTTATTCCAGGTGCTAGACATGCACTTTAGCACACAGTTGGTGCGATAATAGTGCGACATGACGTTCGACTGTGAACTCTGAGCAATGCTACTATTTCCATGAAGAAAGATAATAAATCTCCAGAATTTTCTAATCGCACGATTATATTCACTTTGTACAGTCCTTTTCGAAGAGATAGATGGATAACGTGGCTGCAGAATCGCGGCGGGACCTGAGCGAAAGATGGGGTAGGCGCATGATTCAAGTGAGAGAGTCGAGTAGGTCCCACTGCGAATCTGCTATAGTGAACTCCAAACTCCCTCGTTGGATGGCCCAATCACATGATCCCTCCCCTCCCTCGTTTCGGCTAATACTGATCCACACCCAACTCCAAACGGCCGTAGACAAGCGGCAGGAGCGCGGAGCGGCGTTCTTGGGCAGAGACAACCAGAGCGAGCATGAGAGCCCCTGTGTCTCTGCCGAAGAACGCCGCGCCACGGTCGCGACCCTTGTCTACGACCGTTTAGACTTCACTGCATAAGATGTCAAATTTGAGCAAGGTTGTCTTTCCTCCTGTTTATTTGCTAACCATGTCCTATACTACCAACTCGAGCATACAAAATACACAGCACTCGCGAATTCTTTTGCTTGGTGTTCTGCCGTATTCCGTGGCTTTGAGGATGCAGTACTCACGTAGTACTGCTCAAATTGCTCGGGAACACCTGCGAAATCAAGACGTGTGCTAAGCTCATTTAAAGCCACGGACGAGTTTTTTCCACTGAGCTCCACGGGGTCCCGTCACAGATCCGATAGTCATATGCTGCGGACTTGTTCCAGAAGTGCAAGCTGGCGTGTCGTTGAGTAGTTCTCCCACCTGGGCAGTGTCTGGCCTTGAACAACACCTGCTCAGCTAGACGATCCTTTTTCGTAGTTAATGATTCATTTGTTTGAATTGTGTTGCAATTATGATTCACTGACACCCTTTCACACGTGACATAACTTATATCAGATGCGAAAATTTAGGTGTGTTGCTTTCTAGAAAACAGCACAGGGAGACATGTCGTCGTATAGCACTTAGGAACTCTTGTATCAAAGTCGTTCATATTGTTCCGTGAGAATCAGTCATTCAACCAAAGTATCCATACATGAACGATCGAAATTCGATGGAATCTCGCAGTGCAAACGTTCGCGAAAATCCTCTTGTTTGAGATTTTATCATATTCCGAGGTTCTGAGGGACATAGAACTCATATCCAATGTTGAAATAGCGCGAAACATGCGAAAAACTCACGGAAACAGGCGCTGTTCACCGTGGGTTTGAATCTGTATCACTTGAGGTTGGTGGGTCCCGCCACATGAGTGTCATGGGTCCGTGCATTGAGGAACCCGCACCTATACCGCCAGCCGTAATTAGTGGGTGCGGCGGCTAGTAATTGACAGTTCATGCGCTGCGCTGTTGTTGGCAGCCCTCCAGGGGCTTGCGCTGCGTGCGTCCTCGGCCCCGCCCACCTCATAGGTTTCGCGCGCGGCAATCGCAACGCGACAAAGCGACCAAAGCTGAAAATGGACAAATGGAAGCGAAAGTCGTAGGGGAAGGGAGCTACAAGTGGGGAAAAGCATTACAGAACTAGTTTTTAAAGCTCTCTGCAATTATTTATCAAGAAAACTGGGAATTATTGCTAACTTTCAGAAGTACTCACCGCACATGCCGTCGCCTCGCTTTTACGAACAGAAGACCTTTCAATTATTGAAATGTGGGAAGGCAGTGTATGTAAAACAGTGAAACGCATTGAACTGGAGCTTACTATTGAGCACAAATTAATTTACCAATCAAAGATTGGCCTCAAAACTCGCTGATAAATTATTATCATTTACACCAGTAAACTTCGTCATTAGTACTACCGAGAGTCGGAATCATTTGCAAAGTTGAAATTTTCCTATTTAGGATGAAACTGTTATCTGTCATGCATGTGAGCGTTCTTTAGCCTGTTAATGACTTGGTTTTGGCGTCCTATGCCTGTGAGAGTGTCAGAAATGTCCAGAAGACATCCTCAGTGCCTGGAGGTGTGTCTGGAGGATACGATGTCATTGCAACGCCATCATTAATGACCTTCAACCCCATTGATTTTTTGGTAAATAAGGAAAGTGTTGCGCGATGAATTGCCAGTATTTGGAGAACAATGAATGAAATCGAAGTTTATTCGTTAGAAGACGAGGTTATTGTGCATGCATGCATATTGTGCACGACATTTTTTTGATTTTATATTCTATTTTATTAATATTTTATATCATAGTTCTATGCCAAATTTCCCAGAATTTCAACCCCAAAAGAACCTGTGAAACGGTGAAAAGCGATATGGTCTGAATTCGAATACTGTTGAAGAAAGTGCAAGTGAAGATGTGCGAGATGTGAAGATGAAATAAAACCAAATATTTTCTCCCAATAGTTGCATTGCAATTTTCAAAACATTTTCGTGCTCCACTAATATCTTGTGGATGACCGGTTTTGAATGACAATTTATATTTCTTCAAGAGAATTCAATTCAAAACTAGACGTAATCCTGCTGGTTTCAACCTCTATCATAATTTCACAGAACCTCTTTTCAAATTTAAATTCTTCAAATTTCAAGATGAAATTCGAACGAGCTTCCTGAAACAATAATTTCTGGTTCTCTGAATAAACCGTTGCAGAAAGCTTCAAAAACTAGTTCTGTAATGCTTGTCCCCACTCTGAACCTTCCTTTTAGCTTTCGTCGCGTTGTCGCGTTGCGATCGCCGCGCGCGAAACCTATGAGGTGGGCGGGGCTGAGGACGCACGCAGCGCAAGCCTCTGGAGGGCTGCCAACAACAGCGCAGCGTATGAACTGTCAATTACTGGCCGTCGCACCCACTAATTACGGCTGGCGGTACAGGCGCGGGTTCCTCAGTGCCGCCTCCCGAGTGTCATTTGTGCATATACAAGCAGCCTAGCCTGCGTAAGTAGACGTGTCGTTTAGCATAGAACTAACATCAGCGAGCTTTGGTCATGGTCTTCCTTTCATTTTCTCCGTAAATGTTTGACGATTCTTTGTTTTCTTTTCTTTCCTTTGTTCCCATTCACTAGCAACCCTATAAGATGAATGCCACAAATCCTTAGCAAAAATCAATTTAAAAAAGTCGGAATTTGAATGCAGGTACACTCCTTGTCGAAAGGATTGACGGATTGCGTGTGCGGTCCCACAGCGTTGCGGCTGAAGAATCGTGCCGGGACCTTCTCGACCCTTTCACTCGGGGCTTGCTCTTTCCGCATCCCTCGTCCAGGTCCCGCCACGATTCTACAGTCAAGGAATCCGTCTATCTTTTCGATAAGGATCGTGTGTAGTTTTACACCCTCATCAGAAAGGAAGGTGATTTGAGGATACAGCTTTGGAAGTGGTATCAGAATTGTTTTTGTAAACCTTGAAAGGGCCCTGTAAAATGGTGCACGACTTCTTCTAGGAATTTCTTCGTGTATTCGTAGTGTAATACATCTTTTTACCATGGTTTCTCTGTGTAACATGAGTACTTCTGTGGTGCAACGGATACAAGTATTCAATATTATTAATTTATTAAGTAAGGCTTTTTCAATTAACCGCTAATTCCTCGTTATCTTTGACATTTTCTGTACAGACAAGAGCTTCAACTACCTCTATAAATTACTAAATGCGCCGCATTTACTCGCAATGCGATGCTTATTACATGGTGACGAGATTCTTCGGGATCACGTAGTCCATCATTATTGTTAGAGTGTCAATGCCGAGTGGAAGTTCATCCTGAAAAAAAGCACTTTTGTACTGTCCTGAAATTTTTATGACTGAGTTGACTTACCACTCCCATGTGAGCTCCAAATATGGACGAGTACCACTTCCGGAGGGTATCCACGTACTGCAATATACATGTTAGACATGTGTAATTTAATAAGAGTTCTACTGGCTAGAAAAGAGAGCTCTTACCGAGAAGAAGGTGTTCTGGAGTGAGTAGCTTTCCACAATGTTGTGGCACGATGCATATATACCATTTACAATTATCTGAAAATAGTTGGGCTCGATTTAAACAGTTTATTCTCGGGTTCTAATCCATGAATCCAAGAGAGGCTGCCGAATACCTTTCCGTTAGACGTCATTGGCGAATAGATTCCAGTTTCGGTGACTTTCGATACCTTGGTCACTCGCGCAGTGATTACTCTCTCATCCTGAAAATACTGGATCAGAATCGGATCGCCGTTGACTAGCAACTCGTTTTTATAAGCAATTGCATGTACATGTTTTTTTATAAGAAGAACCAGGTTTTTGGAAATTCCAAGCAAAGTAGCTCTAAGGAATTGGGATGGGCTTTTCCATAAGGGCAACATCCCTTTTTGAGTTCTTTATAGTCTTTTTAAAATTAAATCGACTATAAAGTCATGCAAAAATATTACCTACTGCTCAATTAATTATTATTATTATGCATTGTTCAAGCCACATTACGAAGGGGTAAGCGTTTTACGCACGAATTTGCGGTAAGTTTATAGTCCTGTTACCGCCTGGACCCAAAGGCCCACCCCTCACCTGTGATTGGCTGGTAGTAACCAAAATATTTGAGCAACACCATATTGAACATGACATTTTCTTGGATCACCAAACAAATACCTTACCCTTTTCTGTATGCAGTGAACTTTAAGCGGCCGTAGACAAGTGCGGGACCGCGGTGCGGCGTTCTTGGGTGCACACACAGGGGCGCTCCATGCTCCTGCATGTAGGGCCCCTGTGTCTCTGCCCAAGAACACCGCCCCGCAGTGCCACCACTTGTCTACGGTCGTTTGGAGTCCACTGTACTTCAGGAACGCAAATGCTATATTTGGCCTCACCTCCGTGACTTTGTAGAGACAGTCTCCTTCACTGACTTTGTCAGCGAATACTGCTTGCCGTGACAACTCGTCCACAAGTTCCTAAACGATTAATTGTTCCATTTCAGAGTGGGAACTTCTGCTGAGTTCACAAGCTTACTCCTTCATCGGCAGTTGGGCAAGTCGTCTTGTAAATGAAGTGTTTCGCTGTCAATTTGAGTTCAGTTCCATCTGAGAGTTCGATCCTAGGATGATAAGGATTACATTATCCAGGAAGTCCAAGGGCGAAGGTAATAATCGTACTTGTGGAATTCTGCTTGCTGATGAGGTACTCTGTGAAGCCAGAACGAGACTGGAGCGTATTGAACCTTTAAAGACAAATTTGTTCTCCCTAGAAGGATTTCAGGGCTGGCATGTTTCATTGGGTTTACCCCGGGTAAAAGATGGAACACCCGTGGCTTAACTCATAACCTACTGATTATCAGGCGTAGCATATGGGTAGCTCTACCCATGATGGGTAGATCTTCATGCACTACACTTTTGTCTCTACCCAGCTGTTACCCATGGATAGTTATACCCACGTGATGCATACCGATCTAGAAGACGTGTCTTGTCCTAACCCAGTTTGGGATTTCCTTGTGCAAACGTACCTCTGCTCCTTTCAGTGTCTGCACCCAGTCGTCCACCTCTAATTCATCAAGGCGTTTATCAGTGCCATCGATAAGACGGGCCTAAAAGGTACAGTCGATAAGACGGGCCTTAAATGTACACAACTCCTCAATTGTTTGCCGATTGGGTTTCATTATAATATGTCAATACATTTTTTGTGTGTTTTTCTTCTCAACAGGGAACTAATAGAAACCGAACAATTCAGTCAATTTAATCAATTTGATCATATGAGAACCGATTTGAACATTCGAATATTCGGGTGGCAGAAAAGCCCACAGGCTCTTTTACACATTATAGTTAAAACAGAATATACAGTGAACTCCAAACGGACGCAGACAAAGAGCGGGACCGCGGCGCGGGCGCTCTGGTTGTCTGCTGCACCGAGGCAGCGGGTCTGCTGGTCAGAGACATGGAGGAAAACCGATACGCCGTGATTTCCCGCTGCCTCGGGAGGTGCAGCAGACAGCCAGAGTGCCCGCGCCGCGGTCCCGCCTCTTGTATGCGACCATTTGGAGTTTAGTGTAAGTCGAATAACTTGATAACTTTAGTGATAAATTCAGAAAGCAACCCGAAAAAAATTCGAGTGCTGAAAAAGCAGAAACTCCTAAACCCCTTATTATCATTCTAGTGTTTTACTCCTCGCTCGTTTCCGGGAATCTGAAATTTCCAGATTATTCGGAATCGAATTTTTGAATTCGAATACATCTAATGCACTCTTCGTACTTAAGTACATCCTTCTTAGCAATATTGCCCTCTCTCATTAGAATATCCAGATCTTCGACTTATTCATAAGCAAGTTTAAACACATCCAGTACGTTACTTTGACCCAACTGCCTTATCCTAACCCTTAGACCACCCATATTTCCCCCGGATTCTCCGAAAGCACGGAAGTGCTACGGCTATCGGACGTAAAAGTGAAATTGAAAACTGGGCCGCAAAACGTTCCGTGAAATATCAATTATCCGCGAACAGCACATAAAACCGGATCTGTTGCTAAGACTAAATCGCACTGGGGTCAAACACCATTTGGGATGAGCGAAGTGCTTGAATGAGGATAGAACTTGAAGGTTCTGGATTAAATAATAGCTTCACTCAATCATTCGAAACTTCCAAATGTCTCTCGCTTTTTTCAGGTAAGTTAGCGTTTTTTCTAGTAGACACTTTCATAAAAAATAGCCGTAGGACATCCACCTTTGTATCACCAGTGAAGCAGTAGTATCCTCCTGAGGTTGAATAGTAAGCAGGAGCGGCAGGAGCAGGCTGAGCCACAGGCGGATAGTAGATGGGTTCAGGCTGGAAAAATAGTAATCCCACTAGGAACGTGGATAATGAAGATGTAATGAGTATTATCTACCGACCACAAATTGCTGCTGGGGGAAGAGAGGTTGTTGAGGTTGCGGCTGAGGTGGTAGGGGCTAAAAATTTCCAGAAATGAACGCTTACGGTTGAAGAATGCCATGGGAATTTACCTCTGGAGCGAGAGTACTCGTAGTTGGCTCAATTTCAACACCTTCCTGGGCGATTTGTTCTTCGACAACAACGTTTTCTTCGAATGGACCTTCAATGCCCTGCAAATTCAAATTCCAATTCGTTGATTCAGAAAGTACTGTGGCTAGATATGGGAACTTACGTTTCCTGGAGAAGGTGCTGCAGCGGGAATTTGGACAGGATTGTTCACAGGTACGTTGGGAACCTGAAAAGAGGGGAATTTGAAGTATAAATATTTCTCACGGGGCGAAAAAGATTTTTATCGATCAATTCTACTTCTAGGTGGTCATATCGGTTAAAAGTAAAACGTTTTGCACTTTTTTTTCAAACACTGCGAAAAATCGAATTTTTTTAACGCATTTACAATTCCATAATGTCTGAATATGTATCTTTTGGGCCCGGTGTGCCGTAGGGCAAAAGGGGCGGTACTACTGCTGTACGATTGGTCCGTTCAAGAATCTCCTCCAGCTTCTCAGCGTTGACATGCCTCCCGTTCGCGTGCAGTTGCACAAATATTTGAGTAATTTGGATGCGAGTAGAGAACAAGTAGAAAATGATGGACGAGAAGACGTGTTCGAATGGGCCAATCGTGCAACAGCGGCACCGCCTCCCCTTTGACTACGCCACAACCGAATCCTTCGTTTCAATTGCGTTCAATACTTGACTTCATAATGAAAAAAAGCATAAAACTACAGAATGGATGTTTTTCTGGGCCATGTTCTTTCTGGGATCAAGTTTCTCTTTCCTACCAGTTTTCTTGCCGGCTTTACTGTTTCAGGAACAAACCTGGAAGGCTCTGTTATGCTGAGGTGCTCGTCTGAACTCCTGTGCATTGTACACCATGGGTGATGAGACCACCTCTGAAAATGTGTTGTATCCGGAGTATCCAGAGAGAAGTTTAGCTCCTCCCAAAGGTTTACAACACTTACTATGTTGTTTCTTCGATTCGACCGGAGGCAGACAAACAAATCTGCGCATGTACACCTCGTAGGTTACGGATCCGTCGTGGGCGATGGTTTTTGCAATGTTACTGATGTAGTCGAAAGCGTACTGTGATCCGTTCCGTGCTACCTGAAGCCACTTCATGTTTTTATCCTGGGAATACGTCCTAAGTCGTGGATAAACTTGCCTCTCCTCCGATCACAATTTGGCCAGGATTTACTGTCGCAATTCCTCGATCGGACGATAGTCGAAGAGGTTCGAACGAGCAGCATTGCAATGCCATACTGAAAATATTCAGAAGTTGCGAATTCCACTCGATTCCACGAATAAGGGGGGTTTGCCACTGACGGGAAGGCTGATACATTGAGAAGTGGAGAGATTCCGGCTGCCCATTGATTATCTCCTTCACAAGCCATTGATTGGTATGTTGGTTCACAATCCTGAAATTGGTGGAGTAGTTCTTCGATGGTGATGGCATCCGTCTCGGATTTCGCATACAGGATTGAGTCTACATGAGCTATTAACTAATCTTTGGTTCAAAATGTTTTCAAAGTTCGAAGCTAAGAGAGCTAAACTCACTGCAATGTTTTGCTGGAAAAATCGAGGATCTTTCTGACTGAAAGGAGGTACATACAACTCGTCCCGTCTCATAAAGCCGTCAGGGTGTTTGTTGATCCTGAAAGTTTTTAGGTTGAGGACTGTATACTTTTTTGGTAAAACGAATCATGCTTCTTCGATGAAAAAAAAAAACTTAGGCGGGCTCATCTCACGGAGGTGAAGAAAAATAATGTATGAATTTCATAATTGTTACATAATTGGCAGAAGCAGCGGAAAGGGTTTGTTGTTGGAAATGTCGGAACAAAATTTTAGTAGAATATTCCGAGGCCAAGTCCTGAAACTCTCATTTCTACAGAGGCTGTTGCGATCCACAGTGAAACCCTGGAAGCGTGTGATTTGATGTGATTACATTAATCGCAAGATACAACCCTTATCTCATTTTATCCTGATTTTGGTGCCCCTGGAAAAATCTGTTCAAGTGTTGTAGCCGTGCATTTGTTTGAGAACAGCCTAAGGATAACTCCATTTACTAAGTTAAGCGTACTGGAAGTACTTCTTGCAACATACAACCTGCAAACAAAAAAGCCTCTATTTACATCAAAGTTTGTGATTGTTCTTTTCCATCGGGAAGTGAAAAGCTCCCAAAGAGATCCTGGATTCAGAGCAGATATTCTGAACGGCGTAGTGACAGAGTTGAGGCTACCAAAGCTTGAATGACTAAGTCAACCTCAGGCGGAAGGGATTAGGGTAACGAACAAGAAGATCCGCAAAATTCTTTCTCTCCAACGACCTATTAACAAAGAGAAGTTGAGTAACAGGGTAGTAAAGTAACAATTAGCATTCCATCATATGCAAAGGAAGATGAGAAATTTTCGAAAAGAGGTTGTTCAGGACGTTTTGGATAGAAGAAGCACGGCTATTTATCGAAGACTTTTCTCTTTCTTTTTTTCCTGTACAGAATTGCCATTATTTTCCCCATACACATGAAAATAAGTAAGCGGTTTCATACTGAAATAGTCTAGTTAATTCTGCACCACAGCAGCATTCTTTTCGGTTATGCCTCCGCTTTCTAATGTGCAAATTAATATAGAAATGGATATATAAAACCTATATTTCAATCTGCATCACTGGCTGGGGAACTGTACTGATACAGAAAACTTGTAACCGTAGCTGAGTAACATTCTTCCTCCCAAGGAGTGAATAACCGTGTTGCCTCACCTATAAAAGCCTCCATCCTCTGTGGCCGGCTGGCCAGTCTCATTCCAACCGAAACACACCGGACGAGCACATCCGAGAACTGGCTGGCCATCAGGAAGAGCCTGAAATTGTGTTCATGTGGAGAATGAAATGAAATGCAGCTGAAAATTGTTCCTACATTGCCGAATACTGAAAAAAAGCTCACTTCAAAACTGAAGGGAATAGCTGACGAGCCACAAAACGATGCATAGGTGAGATCTACTGCTAGAGCTAAAACCACTAAACTCCGCATTTCCTGCAAAAAAGATAAGTGTTCTTTAATTTCATACTGTAGAATGATCTATGAAGGAAAGGAGGGAGCAAATGTGAATAGAGATGAGGGCTAATTGATCTAGGCCGTTGAAATGCGGCGGATGGTATCTCTCATCCCGAAGCATTCCGATTTTGCGACTTCCACGGGTGACGATGTTCCCTTTTATATGTTGCCGAAGCAATTCCATTGTCTCAATCCCCGAAAACTGAACATTCGCATATCGCATAGATACGCAAATGCATTGCAGACCGCTATTTCTTCTCCGATATTCCCACGCGCTCCTACTGAACCGGAAATGGAATTCCAGAGCGATTTCAGGAACATTGAAAATGGTCTGTGGAACCGGGTTAAAATTTCAGCGTGAAGGATACCGTTTTAAAGGTGTACACTGCATCATTTAGAGGTGCTATTACTATGAAAAATGGTCTGTGGAGTACCTTTAAAGAGGATGTTGACTGTCAAAATTCCATGGATACTCACTCCTTCCCGTTTCACTTTACTCCAAACCAGTACCACCGTAGTCTAAGTGGAAGTTGAATAGCTGTTTCACTATGTTGTCTATACATACTTCCTTAAAATACTTAAACATTGTGTAGCTAGCATAAACAGCGTTATCCAGAAGGCATTTGGATATTGACGAATGCTTCTTGGGAAAACAAAAAGCAAGGCACCATCTTCAATAAGCCGAAAAAGAGGTCAGTAAAGAGCTATCCATAACTATTCAATGACCTAAAACAAAGTAGCTATGATATAATGATTTTTATAGTCCATAATCTTATAATTTTCTGCAATTTTTATAATTTGTTGGAATAATTGTGTCTCCTGGTTCTCTCTCATGACTCAGGGAAAGAGGACAATTCTGAAGATTTGAAAGACAAATGCGATATGCATGTGGTATTGTGCATTGCTCCAGAAGTAGAGTCTCGTCTCATATCCATGTTTGAGTTATCAGGATATTTTCAAAGGTATCCTGTAGTTTCTCAACACATTCCACACATTGTACGCAAAACATCCCAAAATGGTTGGCAGATCCGTTTTCCAGAGCACTGTTGGAGTTTCGCCTTCTCTTTATGAAAAAAAAAAACACCGGGAAAATGAGGTTGTCGACAATTTAATACCTTTCCATGCATATCATTTTTTGGAGCAGCTGGCACAGATTTGAGCTGTTTAGAAATCTGACGATTCCCGAAGTTGTGCTCTGTTTCCTGAAAATGACCGAGCCCCTCATCTTCCCCTCGTGAGGTACGTACGTTTTGTCTCACTGAGTTCTGCTATTCTCAGCTTCAAACATTAGTGATGATAATTGGGGTTGATGAACTCAACCATTTGATTGTTGTTCAGACAAATTAGAGTGAGTGAGTCATATTTTTAATCGCACTATTAATAGTCGAAGGGAAAACATGTACTAATTTCTGCTCAAACATTGATTTATTTTTCATTAACTGGTTTTCACTGGAAATAGAAGTGAAGATCTACAGGGACTAATGGGCTCAAAGGTATGCATGGGGGTATGTTGTCGATGTACTGTCTGAAAAAGAGTCGGTGCTATAACTCTCAGTTTTGTTTGATCTTATGGGGTTGTTGATGTCTTCTGCAAGTCGAACAATATTACCAAGGTATAGACAAACAGAAAGGGCATTCAGTGTACTCAAATTGATGGGAAATCGACAGCAAATCAGGATAATTACATTTTAGTTTTCCACTGCGAGTCTTCACAATACACTGTACACCTCTGCTAGAAGAAGTTGGCCCCAAGAAGACTCAAAGATTTTTTTGTTTCGTGCTAAGTAACTAATCAAATCCAAGCATCAGGCGTGAAATGATGGCAGATCGTATTGCTACTACGGATGACACAACAGTATTGCACTTTTTTGACATAACCTTGTCAAATCGTGTCCACTTTTGGATAAATCGATCTTCGAGCCACTTGAAGTTCGGGAACATCCTAGAAAATTGAATAAGTCGGAGTCCGATTTTCATGTTTCACATTCAGAGAACCTCTCGCTCTCTGATTACCACTTTCTCGACAATCTAGGCAACTTCTTCCGAGAGAATTTCTTCGATGAACAAACTGGTTCCAAAAATTAATCTCCATAGGTTCGTCGATCCCAGAAGACGCCGTTCGAATTGCATGAAGGTCCACGAAACATCTGCCTTATTGCCAATGATTGCGGATCCACTGAGCTAGAGCGACACAGCATAGGCGACCATGGAAAAAATCCAAGCATATAAAACTTTCTGTGGTATTTATTCTTTGGAAGTTTGGTGTCATCCTCATCCAGGACGCCTTGTTCCCATAACTAGTGGTGGTAGTCATCGCAGGGAACGACGCGATGTGAACCCTAATTCAAAGAGCAAGCTGTATCCGTTGGATTAGCCTCGAGATGGACCGCAAGGATTGGTGTCTATCCAGAAAGTATTGCATCCGATCGACGATAAAAACACTACTTATCACTTACTATGTTGAGACTGAGTCAGCACGATCATATTGCTCCTACTTTGCATTCCGTTTCAGACTGGATTTCTTCTATGTGAAGTTCTCTGCCCTAGATGGATTACAAGGACTTTTTTAATAGGTGTTCCTTCCCACAGACGGAAAACAATAACCTTCTGAATGGGTAATCTCCCTTTGTTCAAGCAGAATGTCGAAGATGGCTCTGAAGAAAAACAACTTGAGTTGTAGGTAAGATCTCACTAGTATGGCACTCCATAACAAAGCAATTTCCTTCATATTTCAGGATGGTTAATGCAGAAAATAACAATACCCTTTTCATTACTTGCTTTTTCACATTTTTCCAACCGTTGACTTTCCTGGAAATCCAGGCAGCCGTAAGGTGAGTAAGATGGATACGGTTAATCTGCTCAAACCTTGTTTTCGCTAACTTAAACACAAGAAGTAATTTTTTACCAGCTTGGGCACTTCTCCACCACCTCCTTGAACAGGTACAAGAGGTGAAGACTACCTAAGGCTTCTACAACTGTTTCATACTCCATTGATTAGCGAGGCTTTATCCTCTCGGCTTCCAGACAGAGTACACACTTGAAAACTGGTATAGCTATAAATTGTATTGTCTCTATTTCTCCCATACAAGTGTTTGAAGACAACAACACCGTCTTGGCTGATATTCGAATGCGTTACCCATGGCAATGCAGTTTTAATTGAAACTCCTAGCCTAATGTCTAATAGAATAGCCGCCTCGGAGCTTGAGCTCAAGCTCAAGGCTCAACCCCTCGCCTGGAGTGTTCCCTGGAGCCGTCATGCATTCCCGTTGTGACTGCTGAGTGCTTGGATGGCTGGCAACGAAGATGTCTCGGCTCACTACCTCGCTCCTGGTGGATCGGCGAAAGTCGCCAGTCAGAGCAGTCAAGGATTACAGGTGTGAACTATCGTGGATTCATTGGCTAAAGCGTGTCGTACGGAATGCTGTGAAGCACTGCTATCAAAATCCTGAGAAGGATATAAGCATTTTTCCAGAAATAACTGGTAAACAAATATAACGAGCGAATTAGTGATGATCGCGAATTCTTCATCCCCATAAACATGAGTACTATGCAAAAATGATAGGTTTTTTTTTTTGCAAGAATGCAGATAATTCCGTTCCTGGATCGATTACCCAAAATGTTATGATATCTTTGAATTGAAATAACGAATAATAGAATCCACAAGCCTCAGCCGCCTCAAAAAAATGGTCCTGGTCTTTCCATCAAAACTTCCGCAAACCTCTCCACAAGTTGCTTGCTCTCTCTCTATTGTGGCCGTCACGCCACAAAATGGAACTGTGCCACTTTACTGCAAGTACATCGAGTTAATAAACGAATAATTAAATAATCCCAAGCCCACATTGAGAACTCATCATTGAGATTTCCTGGGGTAATTGAGTCAACACCACACATACCTACCCATAGATAACACTGGCATCAACTAGTTTACTCTGGGTAATCTCGGTGATGAACCCAGCCCAGAGAATGTCTCGCCTGAGAAATGGGACGGTATACCAGAAGGATTTACTGATGAATCCTGGGGCTCTGTGCGGCTGTTCCGGTTGTCCTGGCTTTTTGCTGCGATCCTTCCGAGGCACAGTGGACGACATTTTTGCTTTTATCCTACTGTCTCCACTTTTTCCTGCCATTTTTTCAAATCACAGGGCTGGCATCTTTTCCTACCGCTATTTTAGTCTCCCTATTTATCATAATGTCCGGCCTGGAAGAAGCCATCCTTGCGTCTGAGCTAAATTGCTGTCTAAATTGTTGATCTACCTTATACCACCGAATAATTAATTTTCTTTGTCTGTTCTCTTAATATCTTGTAAAAACGGCTGTAAACAAAGAAATACGAGAAAAAATAATAGGGTAGGCCGAACTTCCGCTTTTGACCTATGACCACTAGCAGTATCCGCAGTTTTCTCATGGGTGGTCCACTAAATGTCAGGTGACAGGTTTGTTGACTTTGAAAGCCTGTAAAGAAGCCTCCTTATGAATCATTTTTTTTCTTTCCGGACAGAAACGATGGATAACTGTTACAAGAGTTTGGATTACCTAACAAGCCTAACGCATGGCAAACAAAGTCGTCTAAGACCTTGGACTCTTGCATAAGGGTATCCTGAGAATAGGAATTACCAAAATCTTTGTTGGTCTGGAACGACTATGTCCACAATGTTCTCAGTATTAACAACTTTTCCAACACCTGGAAGATTTAGGAATCTGTGAATGTGTTATTAGTCCTGAACGATGAACCCCTATTGGATCTGAATACTTGCTTGACAAACATGTTTCCATCATAATAAACAGCATTAAGCCATATTCTAGTACAAAATATCCCAGAGCTAATGGAAAGGAGTTATTAGGAAAAGTGCATTAGCGATTATGATTTTACATAGGGGACACTAGGAGAGCCCTATCGTGTACCTGAAATAACCTAATAACGGAAAATTGACATGTTGAATAAGTGAAAAATATGCACCGCCTTTCTGCTATCGACCCCATCCATAATGGATGCACCATTGCGAGGACAGAATACGGTAAGGATTTCCAGATACCCATTCATTCCTACTCTTTAGTTATTTATTGTAGTTATTTTTTGAGCTTCCATACCTACTGAAGCACGCCTCTCAGATCCATACAGCTAATGTCGCTGTTATACACTATACGTAGTTGTCACCGAGTCATCGCATAAGATTAATTATTCGAAAATCCGAATATTCGAATACCAATACCTGAAAAACCTCCAGTTCGAATATTATTCATACGTATGAATAGTTTTGAAGGACACGAATATTCGGTATTCGAATATTCAGGGCTAGTCTTCGAGTGTGCTTACTCTACTACACACATCAGAGATTTACGGAATTTCGCTCTTCTCAATCCAGTCATCGCATGATCTACCTTCTCCTCGCCAATCAATTTGCGCATTTCCTTGAAATTGTGCTCCGTAGGAGGGGAGGATTGTAGGACTTTCTGTTTTCTCTCTGCAGTACTTCAAACTTTCTGTCGCGGTACTTCTTCTACTGTGGTCTTTCTGCGTCTGGCAGTAGTATAGCCTAAAATACTTTGCTATTTTATTTTTTGTCTCCTCTACCTTTTTCATTTCACAGCCATTTCTATTTAAATATTTTACTTTTTATATTGTTTTATCTAAATATTCACTCGAGATCTCATCCTGCTGTTGTCCATCCTCATCTCTTTCCAGATTCTAACGTCTGACCGTGTCAAAGACAATAACTCATTTTCTGGCTACTCATTTTTCCTCCATTAAATGGCAGTCTGAGATGGTATAATGCCAGAGTAGCACGTGCTTAGCACGTTTGTGCACGGCTTGTGTCTAGTACCATGTGAGACCAAGCGCAAGCACGAGCTTTTCGTGGGTCCTAAATCAAAATTAAGCTCCTTTGAGAATCCGGAATTCACCCCCTTTAAATACATATAATCGCAGTGGAAATTACCTCGGAATTTCCACCAACAGGACGGATTTTATTTTCAGAAATTGTAGTCACAAACAAAATTCCCACTGAGTATATAGAAAATATCATAAAGCTTTGATATGAGTTTGGTATAATAATCAAAATTTTTAAAATTTCATCGCCGAACAAATGAAGTGAGGAGTTAACAGCAGTGAGGTGAAACATTCCACAGATGAAACGACATCCTAAACAGCCGTACAAGGGCCTGTGTGGGCCCGAAATAAATTTCTGCTTTATTTTCATTTTTGTAATGACAAGAAACGTTTTTCTTGCAGCTTGGCCATGGATTTGATGCCTATTTCGAGACTAAACATTCTATTGGGTTGGGCAATAAGTTCGTGCGGTTTTTTCACCTCAATTTTTGACTGGGAATGAAACTTCGTTTGATCGCGCATCAGTAACCCTTCTGTAGCCATTGATTTACTCGTTGTAAATATTGAAGCCGATTTCCTCAATTCTTGCCATACCTCATTTTCTGTCGGTTGGAATGTGAAGCACCATTTCGACTAGGACGACACGCTCCGATCACTCCTACTGTTTGACTTCTATCCTGGATCGAATGCAACTCAAAAGGCAACAGATATCAACGACATGTAAACAGAAGCCATTACTGTTGAAAAGACGGCGCAGAAATGGATGGTAGCCTCAGAGAGGTTAATTTTAGCCCAAGGGTTGTCCCTCTTCCAAAAGTGGAGTTTAAAAGAACAGTGAGACGTTTACGCACCAGGTTTTGCTCCAGATGTAAAGAAGAACCACTGAGAATGTTAAACTCTAGCTACAACTATGTTCAACTGATTCAGTTCGCGAAAAAAATTTCTAGGAGCTCAATAAGAGGTGACCCCTCACATTGAGAGGGCGCACCGCTTTCGGGCAAATTCCATTAAAACGGTATCCTACATTCTAGAATGAAAGGTAAACTCACTCATACAACCTCTACAAGCCTGAAGCACACGCTAACCACTTATTTTGGCTATATTCTTGGGCAATTTCTAGAGTTCCACTGGGAAGTTGCAGTTGAGAGTCACAAATTGGGTCGTCCCAAACAATGTGGCTTTTCATGGAAAGGAAACCGAGTAGCTGCTCCGTCTCTGATGAAATTAAAAGCGGAGGAGAAGGGCTACATAAATCACTTGTTGTGGTTTACATTGTTCGTGAAATGCAGTAATTCCAGTGTCCCTGAAAAACCGCACGAACTTATTGCCCAACCCAATAGTAGATTTCGCTATGTATACTGTACAAATGTAGATAGCACTTCCAAGAATTTAGCCTAGCACATCCAAGAATTTAGCCCACCTCTGAGTCAGAGTTTTGCTTGAGTAGTTGTTGATCACACAATAATCGTTCTACATCGTGTAGTAAATTTGTAAGGCTTCGATATGTCTACGGTCCTGGTCAGATTGTTGATCACCATTAGGCAGAAATTCAACTTTTTATTTATTTCTTCTTGACAATTAGCCATTTAATTTTTTCCAATTTAATTTTTTTTATTTTTTCAAAAATTTTTGACAACTTATTTTTAAACGGATGCGTGACCAAAATTCTCCGAGAATGTGTTTTGGTGCAAAGTAGGAGCTTCAATCGTGACCAAAATTCCAAAATAATCCACCAATGCAGAGTTTTGTTTGGTTTTGAGAACCCTATTCATATATAAATAGTATATATAAAATAATAATATGAAAATTTACTACAGTATCCACAGTATGACAACGTACCTTACTATTATGTATGGGTGGCTAAAATTTTTCTTGTTTCCTTGCAGTTCTCTATCCAGAAAAATGAGGGCTTTCATAATAAATCAAGTTCAAAAGTTTCCCAAAATCAGCGTCTTTGGTTTATTTATTCTTGGGAGCATAGATTGCCAATAAAATAAAATTTGCTCAGGATGATGGCGTCTGGATCATCACCGCCAGTTTCACTATCTTCACAATGACATCAGGTACGAATTAGCAGGAAGAGCGAAGCAAATATTCTGGAAAGCTATTTATTCGACTATTCGAAGATTTCTTTTTTGGTTCACATCATTTATTAGTTCCAGTTCTCTGGTCGCTTATATAGTCGAAATTACCCAGAGAAAACGTATAGGAACCTCTCGAATCCACTCATCGTTAACTCGAGTGTCAACACGTTTACCTGGGTAATCTAGTTGGTGCATCGAGGCCATCAGCCTTGTGTAGAAACAAAGAAGAACGTACAGGGGTCGCATGTATCATCGACATCACCCAGGGTAAACGTGATGATACCATGCACATTTACCCATCTCGCCAACTTGTTTACCTTTGACAATCTGAATGAATTCTGGCCAATATGTGAAGGCGAACTCGGTTCAGGCATGAGCTGAGATTTTGTCCTTCATGGAAATCAGAGCCATCTTACTAGTTACCCTACTAATTGGCCTAATAGTTTTACATTACACTTCGAGTCTAATGTTTTCCCCATAAGTCTTATTTTTTACAGTGTTTGTGGAGTATTTCTTCATTACATTTTTCGAATTCGAAAAATATCTACTTCCAGGCTTCGGACTACTCGAGTCAGGACGGGTTTCATCCAAGGATGAAATCAACATCATGGTCAAAAACGTCGTTGACGTTATTTTTGGCGGTAGTCTTGCTTCTCTTCCCACTAGAACCTATTCTTAGGGTGCTCACTAACCAATTTAGGGTTATCATACTGGATGTTCGGCTTCGGTTTCACTTTTGGCCACAGTGTGAACTACGGGAATGCATTTATTGGACTCGGTGACTTCTTCTTCGATCCAGTTTCTCACGACGAAAATACGGTTAGAACGGGCTCGTAGATATCAAGTACAGAAGTCATTAACAGAGTTTAATTTCCTCATTTCTTCACATTTTGATTTCCAGGAAGGTTGGACTTATGCCTCATTCATTTATCAGATGAGTTTTGCCACAACAACATCGGCTATAGTCTCAGGTAAATATTCACAAATGCTTATTATACAAGCATATACTGAGAAAAATTGGAGCGAAAATCGAAAAAAAAAAAATAAAGAAAGCATGGCAATGTTTCAAGCATAACAAGGATAGTACTTAGTAAAATAAAAGAGAACCAAAAAACCTGCCAAACTTTCGGATTTAGGCGCTCATGTAGAAGCGTTTCAACGTAGTTAAATAATAAAAAAAATAATGTAGGTAACAGTTATTCCCAGTAATATAAGGATATTTGTGGTTCATTTGCCGCTAAAAAAAGAGTGGTTCTGTTTGAAATCCTTATCGTCTAGGAAAACAAGGATATGACCCCTAACAATTGTGGAGTGGAAAATTGTTAGAAAGTAGGGAGCTTTACATGTACCTACTTGGTTTACTCGGGACCAAATATTTTGAAAAAAAAATAACTTGATCATTTCAATGGTAAATCCAGAGTCCGATCCTAAAAAACCGCATGCTGGAAATAGAGAAATCCTTTAACTATTGGATACCATCCCTCAAAGGCTCTACTATCCCTTCATTTTCTGAAGTTCAAAATTTTAACTTGTTCGGAATCATTTTTTAAGAATTCGAGTACGTCTAATGTATTATTGAATCCTAGGCATATTACTTAACTGATCAAAGTAGGTTTTTATTGCAAAAATAACATATAGTCTTCACTATTAAAGCAAAAAAAGGCGTAAATATGAACGTATTTCTCAACTCAATTGTTCTAAGTTACAGTGAGCGTAGATGTCGGTGGCCTTTCCGCGGCCTCGAAAAGCATGCGACGCGACCGCGCCGCTCACGATGGAGTCGTCGCCGCAGCGGCGAATCTGGGTTTTCGTGATAGTTCTTTATCACCTTTGATGTTATCTTATAGGAAAACTAACTAACTATCAAGAAAACCCCATAATTTATTGTCCCGGAGAGGATTCCTACTCGAGCGGCACGGTCGCGCCGCGTGCGTTTCGAGGCCCTGGAAAGGCTACTGCCGCCGATGCTTGAACTGAAAGAGGACAATGTGGACAAAATACGAAGCCTTCGTTTTCCAGCAGGTATGGCCGAACGTGTCCGCTTGAAAGCGTACATCATCATCTCGTTCGTCATGACGCTCATCCACTCCATCCCAGCTCACTGGGTCTGGAGCGACAACGGGATACTATTCAAGTTTGGAGTGATAGACTCGGCCGGATGCAGCGTCGTGAGCTTATTTTTCCGTCTCGACATTGAAGATCTTCGGTTTCTTCATAATTTACTGACAGGTGCATCTGGTTGGCGGCATTTCTGGGATGATTGCCACCATATACCTGAGGCCGAGGCAAAAACGTTTCGGAAAAATGGGCAAGAAGCGGATGAGCAACCCTACGAACGCTATCCTGGGTAAGCACTCTTCTTTTCCTTTTTAGGCCAAACTATCTTAGTCCAAGTCCTCTTACTGGATAGAACTTTCCACGAACAAAACCGCAAGTGTGCTTCGTCATTTCCTTCCCCAGATTTGAGCTGTTAACGGCATAATAGCCGTGACATATCAGCTTGCTGCTTCGAGATTCCGTCAGTCCGTTGTTCACAACATCATTATTTCCACTGCATGCTATGCATTATACATGAGCTATTAACTCGCACATTGCCACAGCCCACGGTGAAGCTAAAGTTGTGTACCTCAAGCTGTTCAATCCCTCTACTCAGGCTCTATAAATAACCCTAAGCGGGGGTGCACAATACGTGGAAGTACCAGTGCATACACAATCGTCTAATTCCTCCACATTTTCTCAGGATTAATTCCATGTAATACCTTGTATAGAGCAAGTAGAACGCTGGCATTTTCCTGGATGCAGAATTGAGATCATAAAAAAACCAGTGGTCTTTACAAAGCAGAACACCAATTGGAGCTGAAATGTCTCAAAAAAAAAGATCGTGGGGCCAATTCTTCCAGGACAGGTAGTTTTCGTAAGATTTCAATTCATCCTGAGAAAAGAACATAACATACAGTGAACTCCAAGCGGCTGTAGACAAGAGGCGGGACCGCAGCGCGGCGTTCTTGAGCAGAGACACCGGGGTCTGCATGCTGACTCTGGTTGTCTGCTTCTGCCAGCTTTCTGAACTCGAATGCCATGCCGCAGCAGACAACCAGGGTGCTCGCGCCGCGGTCCCGCCCCTCGTCTACGACCGTTTGGAGTTCTCTGAAGGATAGAATTTAGATTTCACTACCTTTATTTGGCGCGGAAATTTAATAGAGGCGAGGAAGGTGTCTCTCATCGTCTGTGTTCTCTTCACATTAAAACGTTCTCTCATCGCTTTAGTTAGATGCTGCGGCTCTCGAAGAGCAAGTAGTATAGAAATAGAAATTCTGAAGGCGAAGAAACTCCTAATACATTACTGTCGGTGAGCCATACAAAAAAATCTATCGCAGGAAGGGGAGCTAACTGCCCCTGCTTGGTCCAAACGGCTAGGGAAAAATAAGGATTTGTCCACAGAACACCCAGCCTAATATGTAGTTACTCTCCACACTATGCAAATTCAACTACCCGTTTGTTCAGCTTCTTTGGCTGTGTTGTAAGAAACTTGGGGCAATTACAGTGAACTCCAAACGGTTGTAGACAAGGGCCGAGACCGCGGCATGGTTTTCCTCCGTGTCTCTGCCCAGCAGGCGCGCTGCCTCGGTGCATCAGACTACCAGAGTGCCCGCGCTGCGGTCACGGCAATTGTCTGCGACCGTTTGGAGTCCACTGTACTTAGCTAGTGTTATGCAATGAAATAACTGTAAATATCACAGATTTTTAAGAAGGAGAACTTTTCAGGAACATTCATGCTGTGGTGGGGCTGGCTTGCCTTCAACACTGGTTCCACATACGGTGTCACCCATGGAAAATGGTACCTTGCAGCTAGGTAGGTGGATTATTCCCTATTTTCGAGGTTGGTAGGAGGCATGCTGAGGTTGGAGAATTTCAGGTCAGCCGTTGGTACAATAATGGCGTCAGTAGGAGGTGGTATCACATCACTTTTGATTTCAAGATTTGTCACTAGAAGAATAGAAGTCGACATGATTATTGATGGAATGCTGGCTTCGCTAGTTTCTAGCTCAGGTTAGGTATATTACCTATCGCTTTCCACAAAATGGTCAAAATTGTTACATTATTTCTACAAAGGCTCCTTCTGCACAGTTGATTTTCTCTCGTTTCAATCCCGTATCAAGAATTTCATTGTTCTAAGAAGAAAATTGAAAATTCGTCCACTAGCAAGAAATCCTCTAGAACGCAAGCTCGGGGTAAGATTCCTAGCTCAAACTGTCGCATCAAGCCAACTCTGAAGTAAGGCTCCGCGCCAAAGCTTTCTGATATAACCTCGGTTTACCGTTGCAGGTACCACAAAGTTCTGCTAAAAACAGGAGGGGGAATAGGGGTAGGAATAAAAGTTGGATGTTCTTCCTGTTTTGAAAAGCAGGTTGGAAATCAGGGCCTAAAATTTCATTTGTCACCCGCGCATACCTGCCGCGCCTCACCACCCACGCGACGCGGCAGACCAGCTTGGTGCTGTGGTTGTCGGACGTAACCGATATGGATTTTTTGATTATGTTTCCACCTGAACATTTTGGAGTGAACACAAAAAACACAAAGAAGACAGTGAAAAACAAGAAAAGAACGAGAATAACAGCGTCAAGCTGGTCTGCCTTTCGCATAGGTGGTGCGGCGTGGCAAATCACAGGGGCGATGTTCTGTAATGCAAGAGTGATTGACCGACACTGCACGGAGCTTGCATCCTGCAATTGCATTTTGAAAAATACACTATTTCAGCTTGCTGTGGTTGTTTCACTCCATGGCAGGCATTTGTAGTAGGATCATTCGGAGCGGGATTCGCTTTGTTGTCCTATCCGCTCCTGGAGTGGGCAGAGGTAAGACTTTCATGCATACTTCTGGACAGTGAAATAAGTTCTTTTCCAATTTTTTCTACGGTAATCTTCGTATTATGTTTTCATTTTATTTTTTTTTTATTTTATTGACGCCATTTTATTGATACGCTCATGATGCTCCATTGACTTAGCAGTATTTAAATAGCACTCCATAATAGAAGATTAACCAGCAATGTTTCGGTCCTTCACCTACATAAAACGGGAGCCGGTTAGTCCAGAAAAGTGAAAAAATAGTGGAGTTCTACCAGTGGTTAACGTGCTTCATCCAGAGGCCTTATTCATCATCACAATTACGCAGGGTAAACGTATTAACAGACCTCAAATTGATCCATCACCAACACGGGCGTCAACACATTCACCCTGGGTAATCTCATTGATGCATCTAGGGTTGGTATCCACCATTGAGATCATCAGAGTAGACATTTAACATCGCCAGGTTTGCCCATCGTCAACACGGGAGTTGAGGCGCTTACCCTGGGTAGTCTCAATGACGCATGCCGGCCTAGACCCACAATTGCGGATATATTCACTGGAGCAGCTTGCTGACGACGTACCATCCTCGATGGCATTGATTTGAACTAGTTACTTCAAATATATAGAAGAACTCTTACTAGTTTCATCAAATTTTGTGAAAATAGGCTCTATGTTAGCGATTGCCTGTAAAGGTAGGTGAATAAAATTTAGGAAAAACTGTCAAGCTAAGTTTGCAATCATCATTTTACTTTGCAGTAGTGACATTCTGCTGGGAAAAAAAGGCTAAGTGCAATTATGCTCTTTTTTTCAGGTAGACGATCCAGTCGGCGTGATACCTGTACATGTGATTGGATCTATATGGGGTATGATGAGTGCGGGTATATTTGCAAGGGATGACCCTTCAAATGTATGTTAATTTCACCTACATAATTTTCTTTCACTCTGATATATATTATTTGTCCAATTTTCCCGAGAGAATTCTTCTTATCAGTGGAAGCTAACACGACGGCAAAATGGTCTTCTGTTTGGAGGTGGCCTCACGCTCATATGCAAACAGCTTTTAGCCGTAGTTGTTGTATCTCTATGGTCAGCGCTGATAGGCTTTATTACCCTATTTGTGAGTTCTACAACTTCTATTGTTGGTTTTTCTTTGTGCTGTTGGTGGTGCGGTCAATCCCAGTACAAGAAAGTTCAGTGCCTTCAACATTCTCGGGTTGGTCTCCGTCTCACAAGGCTTGAAGAAGAAATCGGAGCTGATCTGAGGGAGCATGGACTGAGTGGGCATTGTGTGCGAGCCTATGAATTTGAAAAGAAGCTCACACCAGAGTACGTATGGTTATTACTTGACAGCTTCATCCACCTCGGTGCAGTATACCATACAAGGGACGGGATCGCGGAGCGGCGTTCTTGGGCAGAGACACAGGCGCTCTGCATGCTGGCTCTGGTTGTCTGCTGCGGCGTTGCACTTGAGATCTCTGCTGCTGGCAGAAGCAGACCACCAGAACTAGCACGCATACCCCTGCGTCTCTGCCCAAGACCGTCGCGCCGCGCTCCCGCCCCTTGTTTATGACCGTTTGTAGTTCACTGTATTTCCACAAGAAACGCATAATTTCAGGACAGCAGCTAAGATGATGCTGATGATGGTACGATGGAAAGTAAAGGCAAGGAAGGGCGCTCAGCGAAGGAGGGATCGTGAAAATGTTGCACTACACACTATGAACAGCACAGGTCGCAGGATGTGAACATAATGGATCCTAGTAGTGAATTCATCACAATTCACGCTTCAGTAAATATTTATGATTTACATCTGCAAAAATTAAAGAAGAAAATAGGCGGACAGCGACTTCCCATTCTTTTACCTCATCCTACTTACCATGGAAGAATACAAGATGTTCTCTGCGTGGCATTTCAAAATGAGATTCACCTCATAATACAGTGAACTCCAAACAGCCGTAGACAAGGGGCGGGACCGCGCCGCGGCGTTCTTGGGCAGAGACACAGGGGCTATGCATGCCTGATGACGAGGGCACGAGTTGGGAAACGTGGGACCTCATAGAAATCCCGCGTAGTGGCTAGGATACTATAGAAAAATTAATATATAAAACATGTGAAATCAATATTCCAAAAATTCCATGGATTTTATTCTTCATCTCATATTCGGCAAGGTAAGCCTTCCCGAGGAAAATCGCCGCAATTTGGGAAGATGAGAATAGAGACATTCTAGTAATTCACAGCTTTATCCTAATCACAAGAACACTCCGGATTACCAGTAAAAAATACGACTCCCGCATGACATGTGCAAGAAACGGCAAAATTCAACCAGCAATGGAACATTAAAAAATTGAAAGCACATCACCTATAAAGGAAATCTGGAAGGGCTCTGGAGTTTGACTATAGCAATAAATACTTATAAATCTAAATAAAAACAAGTAAATGGTACCATTACTAGGAGCCACACCTATATTAGACAGAGGGACTACTCTTTCTAAACCATGAAACGTGTGGGATCTAGTGCCAGAAAAAAAAAACTTTGAAATCCAAACAGAGCCAAACACCTTCACGATACATTCACCACCAAAGGCAACAGATACAGAGACCACTTTCACATAAAAATTCACAGGAATTCACATGAACAAGAAAAACTCTCATGGATAACCTAACCTATTCGATCAGATACCCTATGCGAAACTCTCATTACACTTGGAGCATTTACTCGTACAGAATCGCTGCCGTTCCTGGAGCTCCTGGATCAACTTATGAGCTGCAGCGAGCTGAGCCTTCTGATTGCGAATGATCGTTTTCAAGTCATCAACTGTAATAAGTCATGTCTATATGGAATTACACTACGGAACAATCCGAAAAAACCTGTCTTGGCTTCGACGTGCAAGTACTCCTGAACCATTTCCGAGGCAGTAGGTCTTTTTGATGGATCAGGGTTCGTCATTTTAAAAACTCTGTTGGCCTGGAATACGGAATTCACATACAGTGAACTCCAATCGTAGACAAGGGCCGGGACCACGCCGCTTTCTTCCTCCGTGTCTCTGCCCAGCAGGCCCATTGCCTCTGTGCAGCAGATAACCAGAGTGCCCGCGCCGCGGTCCCTGCCCTTGTCTACGACCGTTTGGAGTTCACTGCAGTATTAGCCAAAATATTCCACAAAGCAGACATTGACTACTGTATTTGCTAACAGGATGCATTTTTCAGATGTATTTCAGACTTCTGAAGTATCTGTACACCGTGAGCTGTAGATAGTATAAGCCTCTGTGATGGTGATTTCTTGTTTGTGTTGTTTTTTACTACTTGTTATGCACAAGCGATAGATGGCATGAATAGGGCATAACTCTTAAAATCTGACGGTCTTATAGGTACAGTGAGCAACGATGACGGTGCGTTTCCCGCAACTCGGCAGGCACGCGGCCGCGCCGCCCGCGTTGGAATAGTCACCGCGATAGCTTACTACGATTTTCTTGACGGTTAGTTTTCCTGGTAGTTGACATCAAATATGATGAAAAACTATCAAGAAAACCCTGACTTGTCACTACGGCGAAGATTCCCTCGCGAGTGGCGCGGCCGCGCCGCGTGCCTCCTAAGTCCGCGGAAAACGCGCCGCCCTCGACGCTCACTGTATGTATGCGTTCAAAATGACCAAACTGGAACTCGCTGGGGTAGGGATATTCAAGGAGAAGTGATTCTGTCTCAGGTGGCCTTATTATCCCCACTTTACACCAATGTGACACGAAGAGATGGGTGTGGCACATTATATGTGAGAACGGGGCGGTGTCGCTGTTGCACGATTGGTGCAATCGAACACTGTCTTCAGTGAAAGCTCGTCCGTAGTCCGTGTGTACTTTTGAAAAACGATTATGTATGGTCTGGTAGCGCACACAGGGCCCATGATCTGATATTGTCCGCAACTACAACCACACTTGTTTCCAGCGACTGGAGAACGCCACAGAATTCCTTTTGAAGGATATGGATGCAGCACGCCAAAATAGAAGGAATGATACCAAATTCACATCAAAACATAATGAAGTAGGCTTAGAAATCAAGCGGACGTAGTTGCGGACAATGTCAGATCATGGGCCCTGTGTATGCTACCAGACTATAGTTGCACACGAAATGCGGAGTTGTTGACGGACGGAGAGAGGTGTTTGTCACAGCGTCGCAGAACAAGCGGCGCGGTGGGACCTAATAGACGCTGTCACATGGAAAGTGTGTTGTCTCGTCGCGCTTCTCGATTTGCAACATTATAAATCCACGGGCACTAACTGTCAATTCATCTGACAGGAACCGTACCTCCCTAATCCTATAAAGGCTTAGAATCGAAGGAAATTTTACAATTTCTATTAACAAACTCACAACTGAAGGCCAGTTTCTAGCAAAGACAGGAAATGACCCGACGAATTCCCTCTTGCTTTTTCTATTACGGACAATGTCAAACGCTTGGACTTTCTCCATGCCCGTGTAGAAGATTTGGTACGCCTCAAACAGTACCATTCCAGCGGCAAAGATATCCACCTGAGCAAATAGAATAAAATTAGTCTAACGTGACTAAAAATTGTTGAAGAAAAGAGAAAAACTGCTGAAAACACCTACCGCTGGTCCATAGGTGCTGCTTTTCAACTGCTCTTGAGCAGCATATGTTTTTGTTCCCGTACCAGATGTGTGCTTAACAACAAAGGAGACGGCATCAGAGGTTCCACTGGAAGATTAGATCAAAACTTTGCTGGTGGGATCTATTAGGAGCATTTACGGAATTTCGGAACTGAATCTTGCACGAAATATTTCAGCGTACTTACGGTTCCGATGGATTGGGCACACTTGCAGCTCCGTTATGTTCACAGGCCAATCCGAAATCTCCCAGGAGAAAACGGATTCGTTCACCATGATGTTTCAGAAAAATGTTGCTGGGCTGAAAAATGTGTTAGGTCATTTCATATTCAGGGACTAGAGCCAGGAATGAGGCCCAGTCGAGATAGTATCCTCCGCCGCGGCGCGATTAGCCTTGGTTAGAGAGCGAGAGGGCGGGTGCGGCAGACAACCAGAGTGTCGCGCCGCTGCGAAGGGCGCTACGTCGTGGTGGGTCTCGACAAATAGTAAAAACCAGACTGTGAGCTTCACCTTGATGTCTCTGTGAATAACGTTATTCTGGTGAAGGAATTCGATTGCCGACAGCATTTGAATGGCAAGTTCGCGATTAAACGCACCATCAACAGAAAGCTCACCCAAACCTGCACAAAAAACATCGAGAGCTACATTTCACATAAAAAAGAAGTAAACAAAACCTCCACGCACCCATGTCTCTAATTTTGTTATTTCTTTTCTTGAGATGTCTTTCGAGATTAGAAGTGCACAACTCCATCTGGATGAGGATTTCTGTGCGCCAGATATTCTAAACAAAGGGAAAAATCCTGTGCCAAAGATTTACCCAACAATCACAACTGCTGGAAATACTTACCTGTAGGTTCAGATCCATAACGTTGAACAGTCTTACCGACTGCTGTGTCGGTTGTACTGATAGATCAGAAGTGGTGTGATCGGATTCGACTGTTTCTTCGGAGAAATTTGGCGACGACGCTTGAACTTGTTTAGCTCGCACCCAGAATCTACCTGGTCCATTTGTTGATGAGCTTTTATCTGAGGATGAAAGCTGGACATTGGTGGCCGTTGCCGTACTAAAAAGCGTAGTTGGTTTTTCACTTATCTTTGAAAATTTGTTACAGAGAACGTTAATCAAGATTGCTACTCCCGTGGGCTGGCGCGCCGCAACATCCAAGCGGCGCGGCCGAGCGCGTTGAGTTTTTTCTCTCCGCGCCGCGTGCATGTTGCAGCGCGCCAGTCCGCGGGAGTAGCAATTGTGATTGACGTTCCCTGTAAATGATTTCGTCTTATCCATAAACGCTTACTCGACGCTCTTCGCAGAAGCAGATGGAGCAGTAGCAGATTGCTCAGAAGACTCTAACGCTTCTGCATCGTCGTCATGACTATAAAACATTGATTCATTTCATCAAATAACCTGTATTCTACAGCTGAAGCAACATCGGATGTGTCTACTTACACTTCAGTGATAACAACGGTCTTGGTGGAGTGAGCTGTGTTAGAAGACGTTGGAACTTCGTCCCGATATACTTCAAGCCAGCCGGTATGGTAACGCACGATGTTTTCATGTTGAAGACTAGCCAAGAGATGCACTTCGTTAAGAAGCTGAACAATCGTAGAATATTAGACATTGAAAAATACTTCCAAGAAAAAACCAATCCAACCTTAGCAGTTAAAGCGGTGTTGCAGGATTTCAGCGGGATCTTCTTAATAGCGTAGAAACATCTGTCAACCAGACATTTTACCTGAGAAGTACTGTGAAGTACTATTATAGGTGTCAGCAGCCTACATATCCCATTTGCACTCTTCATTAGAGAGGAAATTTCGTGTGAACAGACATCTGGCGCCAGTTACAAAATACACAGCAAGTGCTGTGAACGTGCAGAAATAGTGCAGAGAATAAATAAATAAAATCATTAACACTAACGAAAACCAAATGTATTGAAAATGTGACAAGGAAACCTTCCAAACTGTGCCGAATCCTCCAGAACCAATCTGTTCAATTTCTTCGAAATCGTTCTGATATCGACTCGACAATGCTCCGCATCTCTCGATAGAAATTCTGCAAAATATGACATTGGTAAATATGGATGTGAAGCGTTATTTGAAGCAACCGAAAACCAAACGGATTCAAAACTCATTCAAGTAACATACTAATATTAGAATCGCTCTTTTTTTGCAATGGTTATGGCCCGTTCCACCAAGGAAGATAGCTGGTGAGACGCCAGAGAGAAAAAGAACGCAGCAAAGCGTACAGCGATGGGAAAGTACAGCGAAAAAAAGGAGGAGAAATCAAAATTTCAACTAAAGTGGAGTTCGAATCAGAGTATAAACACATGCGGCGGTCACAGACGGGGAGGAATAGGAGAAAAAAGTGGGGTGTCCACAGTAGAAGGGACCGAAATGGTTGATTCAAAACAAAAACGGCAAATTATTTATTTCAAGACGAGGTCACCATTTAACTTTTTGAGTAAAGATAACATTTTCAAAATGTCTACGATTTTATTTACAGTGAGCGACGATGTCGGTGACCTTTCCGCGGCCTCGGAAAGCACGCGGCGCGATCGCGTCGCTCGAGCAGAAATCCCCTCCAGGACAACAAATTATGGGGTTTTCTTGATAGTTAGTCAGCTTTCTTATCAGTTAAGATCAAATGTGATAGATAACCATCAAGAAAACCCAGATTCGCCACTGCGATTACAGTTCCATCGTGAGCGGTGCGGTTCCGCCGGGTGCTTTTCGAAAGCGCGGATAGGCCAACGCCATCGACGCTCAGTGTATTTTATTTTAAAAAATTGAAAAACTCGAGGCCCTCTTCCCCCCCCCCCCCCCTCCTGCTTGCAACCACCTCTGGTAGTAGTAACAACCGACTGTAACCGACTGACAAACACACAAACAACCTTCCATTAATGTAGCAAATCATACCGTGAATCAACATTTGGATCTGAGACGAAGCAATTCTTTATAACGGTAGATACTATACCAGCGAACGTCCTCCGGACAGATAAAAATTCATCAGAGAAAACAAGACCAGGCACAACGTTCAGCTTCACCAGCATCATGCTGATTTCTGAAAAAAAAAATGTTAGTAAGCCACATTCGTGCGAAAGCCCTCAAATATGCAGCTGATGTTTTACCATTTTTGACATAATCCCGAATGTTGCTTGGTACAGACTCGCAGAACACATCCAGAAATGCAGCGAACAACACTCGCAGCATTCGATTCTGCATAACAGCATCTTTTTCGCTGACATGACTGGCAACCAACGCATCTGATCCTTCTTCGTCGTCTGCAAAAAAAAACTCTCACCAACCTTCCAGAAACATTTTGTTAAACCATAATATTAATATCTACTGGAAGCGACCTTGCTTTCGACGGCAACTGATCCAGAATTGATCCATAATCAGTTTAAACCTATCCAGATCAGTACAAACGACTCCAACATCTGTTAAGGTTAAATTGAAAGGCAGGTGAGAGGACGTATTAAATAACACAACATTCTCACACCTGGCATCCGTAGATAATGTATGATAGTAGCGTGTATCTAAACAAAAAAAAAACAGTTAAAACTATAAAGAAATTATAGAGTACATTGAGTACGTCAGTGGAGGGGGCATGCAGCCTGGTGAAGACGTCGTACGAGCACGAACTAATGTCTCAGAGCCAGCGTTAGCACTTTGTGGTAGGAAAAAAACAGTTCATCGCTAATTTAGTATGATGATTTTCGATGTAGTCAACTTTTCGAAAAGATCCAAGAAATCCTGAGAAAACAGCGCTGAGAAGCTCAATTCTATCTACAGTGGGCGTCGAGGGCGGAGACCCCTCTGCTGCCTCGAAAAGCACGCGGCGCGACCGCGCTGCGCGAGCAGGAATCCCCTCCAGGACTACAGACTATGGAGTGTTCTTGAAAGTTAGTTAGTTTTCTTATTGGGTAACATCTAATGTGATGAACAAATACCGAGAAAACCCAGATCCGCCTCTGCAGCGACGATTCCATCGTGAGCGGCGCGGTCGCGCCGCGTTCTTTTCGAGGTATGGATGGCTCACCGCCATCGACGCTCACTGTACATCGAATTGCGTCAGATAAATCTGACTAGAATGAAACACAATCAGCAACAATTCATATCTACAAATTGAAGGAGCTGACAATTCTGCGAAGATGACAGAAGTAAAATGGATGACAACATAATCGCTTATGAGCCAGCATTGCTGCCTGATTTTTCAGGAAATGCCACAATTGTGAACGATGGTCAACAGTAGATCAATTCGCCTCCCAAATTCCTCAATCAATTCTGGTGAATCAATACTGGAATCACCTGGTTCCCACACGACAAAAGTTGTATTTGCGGATAGAAAAGTAATTTCTACGCTAAACTGCAAGCATTCAAATCCAACCATACTACACACCGAAAGGTCATTTCTAAAGCTCTACCGAAAAAATGACAAATTTCTTCGAGTTCATCATCACCGCCATAATTCAGAATGCATGAAGAACTTCCTTACAGAAAATTAGTCAATTCTTGAGAAATTTCAGTTGACTAACAGGAACTCCAATCATAACATTATGAAAAAAACCATGGCCCTGTGATTGGCCGAATCGCCCGCCCGCCTCCTCCCGCCCCAAAAATTGCATCTCGTACGCGTGGGCGCAAACTTACACAACACATAATCGAATCAACGGCGATTGAAGATGACGTTTGAATTTTGTAATTTTTTTCTACTTTTTACTTGTTTCAACGATTCACTGCTCAAAGGCGAGAAGACGCGCGACCCAAAATGGTCCCGACACGATTGTCGGTGCGGCGCAACGGTTACTGTGTGTCTCATTAGACCTTGCATCCTTTTATCTTGTTTCTTTTGTAGCAAAGATTTTGCAACGCCATGGCGAGATTCGCCATGTTCTACTAAGTAAGCTTGGTTTTTTTTTTACGTACTATAACGGTCAATCATCCTTGCATCGCAGAATACCGCCCGTCTGCTGTGCCGCACCGCACCACCTATAATGCTGGTGCGGCGCGGCACAGCATAAGAGCAGGATTCTGCAACGCAATGATGATTGATCGTATGTGTACATTTCACCCCAGCGATTCTGCTCTTCCCTGTTCATATTCCTTTTATCACGGAATCGTCACCGTCCCTAGATGCAACAACTTCACAAGGCTTCAACTGGTTAACAAGCATTTATTAGAAATTAGGTTGCAAAGTATATTCTTTCGTTGTACGCGTCTATTATTCCATTTTTTAAACCGTGCACAGATTCCAACACTGCTTTCAAAGCAGCACTCACGGAAATTTTCGTGTTTGAGACAGACAGATTGCCGGACTCCAGGATATTGAGGAACGTAGAACTCACACCGAATGTAGAAATGGTACGAAACCTGAGAGAAGCCCACGAAATAGCGGTGATATTTTCAGCGAATCTGTATCCCGGAGAAGAACTAAATGGGTCCCGCCACTTGAATGTCTCGCGCGCTCGCCTGGAAGTGACCGCGCATGCGTAAGCTGACGCATCGTCCGTCAGAAATCCATATCGATAGATTACTTCCACGGTATTGGCTGCAATATCTCTGCAGATATGTAACGATTCTTTGTCTTCTACTCATCATAGTGGTTAGGTAGATATGACGGCACTTACTTCAAAGGTAAAGATTTCCGTGAGTGCTGGCTTCAAATGTCTCTGAATGTATTTTCATCTACGCTCTACAAGTCTCTTAACTGTGAACATCAGCCTTTGCTTCCGCGCATCTCAATCAACTTTAAAAAGAAAGAAGCAATCAATACCTATGGTGAACTTCTGTGGTGGCCTGGCAAGGAAAGCATCAGCATTGGAGACCCACATCTGCGAAGCCACCATCTTAAAAAGAAGTTTATATTGAGTCAAGTGTGATTTCGTCATAAGCAGTACGCAAATGGAAGTGAACCCAGACAACAATAACTTTATTCTGAGTAACCAATTTATTATTTAAAAATCACCCTATGACAACTTATATTTATAAATTCAACCTATGACAACTTAACAACATAGAAATCTGACTATGGAAGAATATCAATAATCGCATGAGCCGTCTTTCCAACCATCTCTCCACCTTTCGAAAACCTTGGAACAATCGAATTCTGGTTTTCCAGTTTTCTTGTTCACCTGAAAGAAAAGAGAGTTAGTTAATTAGTTAGTTTTATCTGTGTACAGGCAATCTTTGTTTTCAAAATCCGACACTCCACCCACAGTAACACTTTTATCGAACCCGTTCAAATTTCCACCGTTTATGTCAATAGTGTCCTCAGTACAAACTGGATTCTACATAAAGTCAAGACTTCAGGCTTTCCTTTCAAGGAGTATAGCACCCTATATCACTGTCGCATGAGCGACATCGGTTCCGATATGTTTCGATCGTGGGAGGGGCCTATTTTTTCAGCCGCGACGCGGAGCACCCAAAAGCGTTACGTATCTGAACCGATACCACCAAAGCGACGGAAATAGAGGGCACTACATTCCTGACCTCAATACCTGAAGTCTAATTACACCACTACCCACATTATAACGGAACATACGAAAAAGCTCAGAAATGGAAGGGTTAGCAAGGGCAAATGGACAGGAATGTCCTGCATTTTCCATGTGGAGGAATACCACCAAAAACCTATGAGGAAAGCATAGAACTTGGAAAATCTGTAAACTAACCTTATTATGTAATCGACACATCCACATTGCAAACTCTTCACGACTTCCTAGTTTAGGAGGATCCTCCTTCAAGTCTTTTCTGAGGTCTTTTGCGCAGAAATCGCATGGATATGTCTGAAAAAAAACGAGGGGAATAACGGTAAGCATGACAGGTAAATGGAAACGAGTTGCGGTTTAGTTACCCATCATACGCATGAAACCATTAGAAAGTTGAAAGTTGTTATAATAGCGCTATACCTACGAACAGCAGCTCTCTGAGTAAACTTGAAGTGAAATAACCGAAAACTTTTACCTTTGCTAGGCTATCCATGAACTGAGAAGCTGTCTTCTTGTTGTCCTCATTAGGCTTTTCGGGGTAATAGACACTCATGGTATGGAGAAGATTCCATGTTGATCGTCCTAAAACGTAACCATAAGCTGTCAAACATTTTGAGTGTGGAAATCTCCAGTCAAAACCATCAACTTTCACTCACCAAGCTCGTCTTTATCAACAGGGCACTGCTTGGAATCATGGGAAGAAGTGGAGGAAGAAGGAGGCGACGACTCCGGTGCCGTAGATTTGGAGCCACCTTTGATAAAACATTTATAAGGGATTTGAATTTGAGATGATACAGAATTATAAATTTGAGATGATACAGAATTATAAATCTACTAAATGAATTAGCCCCACTACTGAAAGTAAAACCATTAAAAGTATCACCTTCTTGGCCTCCTTTCTTATTAGCGAGATCCTTGGCGCGTTTCATGAGATCCTCGATACTCACACAAGCTCTGCACGGCTTCCCGTCGGGACCTATTTCCATGACTACAAGATAACACATGTTTAAAAACTACTAAATGGGAAACGCTCCTAAAACATTTCAAAATAAGAAAGGTTCCATGTAGAAGAGGATAACTTCTCAACAATTATTTTGAACAAGTATGAATATAGTAGTTTTATTAATGAAGACACGACAGAATACCTGTGTACATATTATCACATCTTTTGCGTTCAATTTTGATACTATATATCCGTATTAGTGAAGCAAAGCGAGTTGATGCAATCGTTTCGATGCAAACAAAAATTTCAATCCTTGTACCTGTTCTTTCTTAACTGTAGCTGAACAGTGGTCAATGATGTCCTTCTGATGAGAATATTCCTTGACGAGGAAGACATCTGATTCGATGGCGGAAATGCCAATATGTGGACACTGACCGCACTGATTCAATCCATTAGGTCCTGAAAATGAATGATAAAATTCTCCGAAAAAGTTACCCAATAAGTTGTTAATGCTGTTTGCTGAAATAATGGAATTTTCCAGACTTCTAAAACATACAAGAGCATCGTGACAGACGGCACTGAATGGTCAACAAAACCAAAGAAACAATTAACAACCCGGGTTACAAGCACCGCTAAGCGGGAGTACCAAGAGAGCTATAGGGAATGTATCCTCCAAGACAACGCTTTGTGAACCACAAGTACCCTACAAGACTACAGGAGCATCCCGAATGAATGGCGAATTTTGAAGCTGATGCAAGAAATGAAGGAGAAGTGTGAATGCAGACAACACGCACGATGACGGCTTTGGACGTTAATTGTTGCTGGAGCAGTTTAGCAGACTGTTCAACTTCCACAAGTTACTTATGAGAAATCGGTACCGCCACTGTATAGTAGACTCATATTCTAATATCATCTTTATTTTCCAATCATTAGGCAAGAGAATGAGTCAATTCCCTTATTTGCAGTGGGCGTCGACGGCGGTGGCCTTTCCGCGGTCCGAAAAGCACGTGGCGCAACCGCGCCGCTCGAGCAGGAATCGTTTTCCATAACAACAAAATAAAGAATTTTCTCGGTAGTTTGTTCGTTTTCTTATAGATTAACATCAAGTGTGATGAACAACTATCAAAAACCATGATTCGCCATCGACGCCCATTGTATATGTCTTGCACTAGCGATCGGGAGGCAGGGGGAATGTGGGGTTTCCGCTGAGAAGGAGACTAGGACGGCAGAAACATTAAAAATGTGCAGAAAGAAATTTAGTGGGTGAGCATCCAGATTTAGTTCCAGGCTTCAGCTTAGCTCAGGTGTGGGCTTAGGCTCCGAACTATGTTAAGGTTTCAAGGCAGAAGCTTCAGCTTAAACCTTGCCAGACCGTGGATATTGACATCACACCGAGGATGTTGTAAAGCTACGTCTCCCACGCATCCGTGTGTAACATGCAGAGCCGGATGTGCACCGCCTGGAAACACGTTCGAGAGAGCTGCAGGAGCTCATCTCCTCCACTCCCCATCCCCCCCCCCTACCATGCGGTGATCATGGTAGCCTTCCCCTTCTCACCATTATAATGTTATTTCTATTATATAATAAATCTTAATAATCAACTCCATATCTACACATCGTTAACTCCCGTCGCATCAGGTTAGACCTGATCAGTCTAATCCTGACATGGGGGTCCCTAGGAGATCTTTTTGCATACTAGTCTTACTATAGAATAAACCTTAATAATCAACTCCATGTCTACACATCTTCAATTCCCGTCGCATCAGGTTAGACCTGATCAGTCTAATCCTGACATGGAGGTCCCTAGGAGATTTTTTTTTGCATACTAGCCCTAAAAAAGATGAAACCGGAACTTTTTCGAAGTGAATATCACAAAATCCATTGCCATTTATTTCTTTTAACTTTTACTACAATCCAATGAAAGTCCCTTGTCCAAAACTCCCCTCCACCCCATCTCTGGACTTATTCCAACCGAAAGCCCATGGATCGCATGAAAGTGAGTATTTTTCATGAACACTGTACTAACATGTTTGTTGTGCATCACACCTACTCATTTAACACTGCAGTAAAGTCGGCAAATGCTTCGTATTTTGAAAATTCGTGGAAAACTTGATATTAAACAGTGGAAAGTTAGAGAACAGTTTGAAATTATTGAAGTCGTAATGTATAATAAATATTATTAGTCACAGTCTATAGCAAAAATAGGGTGTGTATCATCGTGAGGGAAAAGGGGGTGTAACCAGGCGACTCTGATTGGCGCATTCGAGCGTCCTGTCACGGCCACCTGTTGAACTCGTACGGCGCTAAGCATAAATAGACCATGCTATGGGATTGATGCCGTTCGAGTTCAAACAGATGGGCGTGACGTGGGGCCCGAGTGCGCCAATCAGAGTCGCCTGGCTACGCCCCTTTTTCCCTCGTGATACATACCCGTGAACATCAGGTTGGACACACTGCCTAATCCTGACAACCTGGGTGGCCCCCAACAACATTGTCCCCCAAAAATAAAGCTTCTCAGAAATTTTTTTCTAATCTGAATGATTAAAATGAATATTTTCGGAACAGTAATAAAAATAAGGAAATAAAAATCAGCTGATGCAGAATTTTTGTTTAATTCCAATAAGATTCTCTTCTCTTCATCAGCTAGGTTCACCACTAACTGCTAACTGTTCTACTCCTCAAAGGAATGCATTTCTTTTTCGCAGATGTATATGTATAATAAGACAAAGAAACGTTGAATTAACATACAAATAGAAACAGGAACTACTACATTGCATGCTCCTATTACATGAAGTATGTAATAGCTAATTAGAAGTCCAATTTAGATTAGACATCAATAACGAAGGAGGAGTGAGAATAGATCGTAAGAGAAGAAGTTCATCGCTTTTAGTTCTCAAATCCCCTAACCCGACGTAACTTGGACAAGAGCCCAACAAAACATCACAATGGTGCCACGGCCTTGGAACGGAAAATTTTGAACAATAGCCCAGTCTCAGCGTGCTGACACGTCGAGGACAAGCGAAAAAAATGCTAGTGGTGATTTCAAGCATTCATACAATAGTAATGCAAATAATGGGCTTAATTGCGCAACCAGCAAGTTAACTCTATCATCCCGGGTTTTGGGATCACATTCACCCCAATCAGCGCCTGACCGGTAACTGGTACAATTTCTCCTTGTAATGCTAGTTATCGTTTTGAAAAATTTCATAGAGTTATGCGGTGTTTTGGCGGATAGATTTCTTTTCCAGGCACCAAAGTGTTAGATTTGATTTCCTTCGTCTGAGCTGCTCGATGATTTATTTTGTTGCAAGTGCCTAATTGGGGCAGTGGGGACGTAAAGGTCGTCTGATGATTTATGTACAGATTCACCGTTCATACAGACGTTGGGAGAAAGAAAACTTCCTGGTTTTTCTCGTAGAGGTGTTCTTGAAGTCTCCGAGATAATTCCACTTCGCTTCCGAAACGATGAGAGTTGACAGCTGCGCATACTGTGTGCTTTTTCCGGCTGCCTCACAGATTATTGCACACTTTTCTGCGTTCTCTTTTTCTCTAGCGTCTCTCTAATTCTCTTCCTTGATGAAAAGGAGGGGTGTGGAACGTTATACCTAGGAAGGGCGGTGCGGCCGAACTCTGCGATTGGCCAATTCGCCCAAATAACCAATGGCATATCCCGATCGCACCGCCCTTTCCAGGTGTAACGCCCCACACCCGAAAAGGAGCACAGGGACGTGAAGTGGTCTCCAAATTCAATACCATTAAAGAATTTTTCAGCAGCATGTGAGTCATAAATCGTCAGGATTTTTGACGCTGACCTAGAGGTTCCGTATTCCATAGCCATTCCTACTACCTCTCCATTGAGTCGTTTGTGGCTATGTCATTTTTCCGCCACATAAAATAGCGGCGATTTTATCGGAGGTGCGAAATCCCAAGGGAAACGTGACCTTTTTTGGTGGATTTGCGAAAATTGAGGTTTAGGCGAGCCGTGGTTTGACATGAAGAGTGCAAAAAACGCACACATATAGAGGGCGAGCATTGAACGCCACTGCGATGCGCGATGCGATTAAAATCGCTCAGACCCATCCCCACAGCACGATATTCCTTCTCACACTCTCTTCCCACTGGCGACTCCAAATACTCGCTCAGATGCCTATCTCGGCACTGCAATGCTTTGGCGAACGGTCGCCGGCTACCTGCTACTGGAACGTCATCGACCGTCGCCTTCGCCGCTCAAATTGACATTCTTGCAGATCGTCTGGGCTCTTCCTTATCTGCTGGTTCGTATTCCTTCCTGAATTTTGTGGTTATTCCACTCACATTTGCATGCAGAGATGCCTGGAACACTTCCGCGTTAGGGTCAACAACCCTAGATCCCCGCTTTTCGATCATGACACAGATCCGTGACAGCCGGAAATTAATAGTATGCTGCGAAATGGCCTGTGACATTCGAGCTCTAACACTTTTGCATGTAAACTAACAACGTCAAGTTCAAAGCATATGGGCATCTCCCCCTACTTGCCTCCATCCTCCCCTCAACTGCTGCGAGGGGGAGAGAAGCTTCAGCAGCAACTGAGGGGAGGAAGGCACCAAGTGGAGGAAGATGGCTATAGGCTTTCAAATCATAGTTATCACAGATAAATTAAACCACTATATTTCATTTTAATGCAGTAGCTTATTCGAAGTTAAAATGCTAGAACCCTTTTATGAAACCACTAGAGCTGTTCTAATGCATAACCTGCGAGCAGCATCGCATCCTTCAAAAACGAACTTAAATCCCAGAATGATTGAGTGGAGCCGAGCCTCCCCGGAACCTCAAGGTCTACGACATTATTTCAGCTCGCCAACTACCTCGAACGTTCTCTTTTGCCGTTTCGTCTCCTGTGCTACACTCAAGGCGATCTGCTATCCTCACAACCATTGCGCGATGACTCCGCAGAATGTGAGTTCACTTTTCTCGGTTTACTCCTCCAAAATATCTCTCACAGTTGGAAAACAGGAGACTGTCAATTTATCTAGCCAAAACTAGGCCATTAACTCCTGGTTTTCTAGTTTAATGATTTTCATTTTCCTAAGTCAATTTTATCCCATTAAAAAACTAAACTTCAACATCAGAAGTCATCACTGTTATACTAGAAATAAAAGCATAGACAACATCCATACCATCAGTACACCTATGTTCAGTATTCCAAGGAAAAAATCCCGGATTGCTGGGCGAATCTTGTCAGAGAGGGAGCCAAAACCTTCCGCTTCCACCATATTTCTAAGATGTTTTTGGTACGATAAGGCTATGTTATCACCCTTCACTCTCTTGAAAAAAGGAAGCTTTAGCTTTTGACTAAAGTGTATGTTTTTAATTCAAACGCAGCTGTAATCGAATGCTTGTACATACTGACTTCCTCTCTAACTGCTCTCTCCAATTGCTGCTCACTTTCAAGCTTCCTTTTTTCTGTGGCATCTCTTTAGCTATGTTCCCGAGTAAGACGAACCATAGCAGCTGCACATAAATGTTTATGTAATATGGTTGGTAATGTTTCTCATGTCACTTAGTGTGACCTCTATTTTACATAATAATATAATTTAAAATGATATAATATAATATGATCATGTGAACATTCGGAAGATGAGCGTCGCGTATCCAAAATCTGATTTTGAAAAAATTGGGGTCTTCTGAAAGCACTACCCCTTCGTTTACCTTATAACTTGATCATAGATTGGAGGAGGGATGGGGGATCTTGCATCAATAAGTGAAAATCTCATCTGGTTATAAATAATTTCCTGACACTCATCTTCCGACCAAACTTTTTGCTTTGAGTGTACCTTGTGATGACATCTCTCATAAAGAAAACCTTTCAAGTTTCTTCCTCCTCATATTTCAACACGGTTGCTTGCGACAGGTCGCATATGCGTAGCGATGAACAATAAACAAGCTATGATTCCTCTTCCTCTTAGCTAAACTAGCACCAACAACTTGTAAGAAGGCTTCTCAATAAGTTTCGCGCATTTTTGGTTCGGTGCTCCCTCTCAATATGAGTAAAACACATGGCGTTTTCCTAGTACAGATGAATATGACCAGAAACTCTTTACGGTTGAACAAAGTTTCCTAGGAGTTCAGCAAAATGAGTACAGAAAATTCCAAGTCAACAAGAAGCTCCAAACTAAAATTCTGCGGTGTGTATCATCGTGAGGAAAAGAGGGGCGTACATAGGCGACTCTGATTGGTACATTGAGGTCGCCCGCCACGCGCACCTGTGTTGGACTCGTACGGCGCTAATCACAAATACAGCATCTACGACGGATTGACGCCGTTCGAGTTGAAAGATGGGCGTGATGGGAGGCGCTGATGCGCCAATCAGAGTCGCCTGGGTACGCCCCTTTTTCCCTCACGATGATACACTCCAAAAATTCTGTATATCTCAGGTGTACGCCAGTACTTTCCGAATCGAGAACCAGATCCCCACTGCAAGCTATCAACAACACCAAGGATCATAGTGAGACCGACACTTCCAGAGCGACCTCAACGGATCCTCTTCATAAGAACAGGGCCAAAATCAGTGGACTACCGCAACTTTATAAGGGAAACCTGGAAGTCCCAGGTACGTGGAATTTAACAGTCCATAACATTGCCCCAAGTTCTCTTCTTCGCTTCTGATTGCGAGCTAAATTATCCGATGGGAAAACACTGCCAACACACTAAAAATTTGGAAGGGATACAAGAAACGACTACTTAGCGATGTAGATACTCCGTGGAGTGCCTAGCCTATGAGGTGCGGTTGATACAACAACGCACCAGCTGACGCACTGCATAGTACAGAAAGCGCGCGCGAATTGTACGGGAACTCGAGCACTCGGCAATAAAAGTATGTACCAATTTATCGTTGGCAAAGCACCATAACCACTGTTCACCATTACAGCCTCATTATCTCTGTAAGCGCATAACAATCTGTACATATGAAAGTAAAATTTTGTGTGTATCGATTAGTCGAATTTATCGATTTTTCCACTTTTGCTCAAATGTCATTGAAGACACCGGCGATCGGAGAGGAGGCGCCTTCTAGGGTTCTTTAACATGCTGTACACGAATATGCAACTATTTTGGATGACAGCATCGATTTATTGATTTTGGCGAATTTTTCTACTTTTGCTTAGAGGTCACTGAGGACATGCGTACCTCGGTTTTCCAACACGCTGAACAGGAATATGATTTGTGTCTTGCACTTAAGCGTGTGTTTATTGATCTATCGATTTCATTGATTTTTCGCTATTTTTGACCGGTGATTGGTGAGAACAGGTCTGCAACGGTTTTTCGGTACACTGAACACAAATATGACAACTATTTTAGATGACAGTATAGATTAATCGATCTATATGATTTTTTCCGCTGTCGCGCAGTAACGGGTAGGAACGCGTTGGCTAGGGTTCTCAAACACGCTGGTGAAACAGCTGGGGGTAACAAAACTATGTTTTTCTACACTATAACCTTCACAATTATGCAAATTAAAATGCACATGTACTATATAGCGTAACCCATTAGAGTTGTAAATGTTACAGGTTGAGCCACTTGCACCAGTGGTATTTGTATGTGCCACAGGTGCTGACGACATTGTTTCAGAGGCCAACCAACACGAAGGTAAGCATTAATATATTTTTTTTAGCGGGATGAAACAAAAAATTCCAGACATTCAGACATACTGCAGTTCGATTTCCCTGACTCATATCACAACTTATCACTGAAAATGATGGCAATCTACGGCTACGTCCTTGGTGAAATAGCTTCTGTGGAAGATATTATCGTTACCAACGATGACACTATAGTAAACGCTACCGCTCTAGCTCAGGTATCCTATACACATTCCTCTTCTGCTACGCCATGAGCATTTTTTTTTCAGCTTTTCCCCACTCAGCGAACAGGTTCCTGGATGCTAGGCAAGGTTTCACGAGGCTACCCACGATTATTCATGCCATGGCTGCCATGGCATGTTCCAGGAAAAATGTACTCAAACTTATGTTATCCCCGATTTACGCAGGTGAATATTTGGGCAACTACTCTTAATATGTGTACAAAAATATACAGTCGACAACAAATTAATTCCCAGATGCAGTAAAAGCATGTCTTCCAAATAAGCATTGTTGGAAGTACATTTTTCACGGACTCGTGACGAACGTAGTGCGAGCCACGGCGGCGATGCCAGAGCGAGCGACGCGGAAGCGTGGCGTGCTTCCCAGGTCCGGGAAAAATGCATTTCTATTGACGCTGACTGTACGTAGTTTTGCTGGTCCTGCCGCGGCTCTGTCCGACTTGTCAACCGGTTTGGTGTGGATTATACAGTAGTTGAATACACTACAAATCCATCTAGGGTTCGTCGTTCATTCTGTCACGGGAAGCAGCACGGGTACTTCTCGAGAACATTTGCAAGACTCCATTCGTACACCTTGATGATATTTTAATGGGTAAGCTATGGGCATAAATATATCTAAAACACTCCACAAGTACAGTAATATTAAAATTTAGGAATAATCGCCTCTTGTACTCGACTGGAACAAATACACCATGGTGGATTTGACAAGCACACATTCGACGACTTCGTGGTCTACCACTATCAATACTCGCGGCATTCGCCCTTCTACTTACGGCAGTTGTGGAGCTCAATTTCGGCATCATCATAACATAATATAAAGACCATTGAAACAACTGTTCTTTCGTTATAAAAGTGCAGATCAAAGCAAAGCGATTCCTACATATAAAATCCAACATACCGCCATGAATTAACCTGACCGTTTGGACAGATTTTTACTTTTTGCTTTCACGGCCTCACTAGCATTAGTCTCTCTCTGTACATCCACTCGAATAAACCACGCCCATCATACGAAAGATTGGCAAAGCGGCCAACAGTATTGACCGTAGACCGAACCACTCAATGAATATTTTGCGCTCCAAGGCTAAGTACTTGACTCGACAAAACATTCCGTTCGCGCACACTTATCACTTGCATGCGTAGCGTCAGGCCGTTTTTTTTTCGAACCTGGGGAGAAACAGCGAAAAGTAGTTCGAAAACTGCCTTAACTCACTTTGGCACCCTATAAATCATCTCAGATAGAAGCTGAACTATCCTTCCTGGAAAAGACCGCGATTGGCGACTTCCTATACATACACCTTGATTGGGCCTGACGCATGCGGATGATAAGTGTCCGGTAACCAGAACTTTTACCGCAGCGGTAATATTGTCCGAAATTGGCCGGATTTCACACTATCACTCTCCCCTTGAAGTTCTGATTACGGTCCAAATTCAGAACTAAACTCGCATTTCTTAGTTAGGTATCAGAAACATTAGTATATGTAGCATATTGTTGCTTCCGTGCGTATAGAACTGAACATCGAGCAATGAAACCACTGTTAGGGAGCAACTGGTTATAATGTACCAGTCTTACAGCCTCTGAGAGTAATCAACGTGAGAAACAGCGGCAACTTTCTTACCATGACCGATTCCTATTGCACATTAGTTAGAGCTGATTCCTCACAAAGCTAGTACGACACTTTGTACTTATAACATTAGCCCTCTACAACTACAGAACATGTTCAGTTGAACGGGCAAAACTAACGAACTCTACCATAGAAGAAATTCAGGCACCAAACATCAAAAATCACGAAATTATGCAGAATAGGGAAGCCCGCGAACATCCCAATAAACAGACTCGAGAGACCTAGACTGTGCGTACTGGAAGGCCTTCATGGAAAGGAAAAGAATCCAAGCAGTTTATAGTAGGTGCAACTAGGTATAAAGGAGAAAAAAGGCACCGAAGCAAAGCCCAAACCAATTAATGGCGAGAAGGCGACAGATTTCCCAATACTACAACTACAATTAACCATTTTGGCAGTTTTTAAAGCCCGAGCCTGAAATCCCTCAGCACCTTAGGCATAGAGAAACAGAACGAACTCAGCAACCAACCTACTAAAAAACGTCTTGGTAAAGACTGCAAACTGGAGCCCAGTTCTCAGCGCTTTCGTACAGGCATTGTTGGCTGAATGAGTAGTATGTGACAGAGCTTGCTGATAAAGCATTCATTTAACAATACTGGGTACCCAACCATGTTATTCTGACATCATAAACCCTCTTTCAACAATAAACAAACTTTTATCTTTTTAACAGCCAAATGATAAAAGCCGCAACAACAAAAACTTAGCGGTTGGACTTTGCCACACGCTCCAGCTCGTCCTTCTTCTTGATGGCATAACTGTTCGACGAACCTTTGGCAGCATTGATGAGCTCATCAGCAAGACACTCGGCGATCGTCTTGATATTTCGGAAAGCGGCCTCACGTGCTCCGGTGCACAACAGCCAGATAGCCTGTAAATTTGAAAGTGCGAAGAGAGCAACGAATATTTGAACGAATAATCTTTCAAAAACAATAAAATTTCATAATGAAGACCAGAACTCAAAGACATACCTGGTTGACACGTCGCAGGGGAGCTACGTCGACGGCCTGTCGTCGTACAGTACCGGCACGTCCGATACGCGTGGAGTCTTCACGTGGACCGCTGTTGATTACTGCGTTCACAAGTACTTGTACTGGGTTCTGAAGAAATAAAGTGTACTAAACGTTCATTAAAGCAAAAATAAAAAGAATGAACAAACTTCTCCAGTGAGCAAGTGGATGATTTCGAATGCGTGCTTCACAATTCGCACAGTCATCAGCTTCTTTCCGTTGTTACGTCCGTGCATCATCATTGAGTTGCACAGACGCTCAACAATCGGACATCCAGCCTTGCGGAATCGCATCACCTACGAATAAATAAGTGAAATGAAGCAAAAAAAAAAGATGGAAAACATTGAATATACCTGGTAACGTCCACCTGAATGAGGTAGGTACTTGGCGCACTTATCCTTAACAGCGATGTAGTCAACAAGAGTGATGTCAGAAACATTCACATCCTGCAGCGACCATTTTCCGAATAATTTCACCTGGAAACATAAGACAACATTAGTTAAGAAGGCTCTGCTGCATGTCAACATAAAATGATTTCTTTCGACATATCTAAGCTGTGTAATAAAAAAAGAAGTGAACAAATCGATAATGAACTTTTTTTCCAAAGAAACATGTCAATTCTCTCCTATTGGGATAGAGATAGACTGGATTGACAAAAGAAAGCCTCGACAAGGTCGAGAAAAAGGTCGAGGAAGAAAGAAAAGAAGCTAACATTCACTGAAAAGAAAGAAAAGAAGCTATCAGTCATGTGAAAACTTTCACTCTTGTTAAACAAAATTCAATTTAGAGAAAAACAGCCCCCACGGATAGTTAAGCATAAAAACAGAAAGGAAAATGCACAAGAAAGGCATTTATCAGTGATGAAGTTGATAAATGAAGCCGTAGTCGCTGAATGGCACATGTGATAGGCCCCCTACAACAACAAGTTTAAGTAGACTATACACTACCCAATCTAAAACGGATGCAGGACATCACTAAACTATGACTACAGGAAGAGCTACTACAATGAGCACGGTTACGGGAGGGTTACGGATTCGCTTGAAAAAAGTGCTTGTAGAAACTTAGGCCATTGAAATCTCAATTGCAAGACATGGTGAACTACAATAACGAGCAGATTTCAAGTCTATTTTTGACTGAAAAACTTTCTCGACAGATTTTCTCCCTGGGCTCTAACAATGGCCGCACTCATAAACATTTACGGGAAAATTGGGATGCAACCGCTCCAGTAGATAAGTTGACCTTTCCAAGCAACAAGCAACAACTCGCTCATCGATAATGAATAATCGTAGATATAACAAGACATATCATACACTACTGGGAAAACTCGTCATTTCTGGATGGGCGAGGAGCTACTCCCGGGAAGATCTTCCCAAAAACGCTGAGCTCCTTTACATATCAGAATAGAAGGACCAAGAAGTCTTCCACCACAGTCTCTCAGACTAGTAAAACGGCATGGATAAGGAGGCAAGATACCCCTAGCATAGGAAACCTGTCCTTCTCCTTATGAAACACACCCTTCCCAAACAAATAAACGAAATTTTGAGGCTCAATAAATCCGAAAACTCGTAAAATATATGAAATTCAGCACCACTTAATTAAGCACAGTATTTGGTAGCCTTCAAAACCCTAAGTCTCGCTCTAGGAAGACATGAAAAGTATTAAAACGGAGGAAAAGAAAATGATAGTAAAAAAAAGAACCAGGAAACAACAGACCTCAGGCATCTCCATAGTGGGGACCTCGGCGAAAGCTTGCTGCTCAACCTGTGTAGCCCAGTCGTCAGCCATTCTGCCTGAAAATTGCAACAGCAGCATTTTGAGTTAGAAAAAGGACGAAAATATGCGAGAAAATAAGGAAATAAACGTTTCAAGGGCACTCCAAGGAAATTTGAGAAATGGAAAAGTTCTGGGACTCCACGGCCAACATATCTTTTAAGTATGGAAGACGAATGGACAAAAATAAAGTTTAAAAATAAAGAGAAACAGAAGACATGGAAGTAGAACGTGTAGACAAAGGCGAATTAGCCTCGCAAATGTGTACTACTCAGTAAAACTTATGTATTGACCCTTATAGATCAAATCATTTATGCAGAACAATGCACCAAACAGCAACACTCATAAAGAAGTATTCAAAATTTTAGGCCAGCCATCTCTGGGCCGCAAATTAAAGGACTCCTTCATCGCTCGATACAGTAGTTCCTCGTCGCGATCGCGCCGGGACCGCGCCGCGCTCGCCGTGCTCGGCGCTTTCACAGAATTGACCAATCGCGGCTACACACGACATTAGTGAGGCGTGGCACTATGGAACGTTCACTTCGGAGCCGAGGCTACTCGAAGTCGTGCGCTTTTTCGCCTCGTGCCCACTCACGAAGCATGCTGCTTCCACTGCTACTGTTGGGTGGGTTTTTCATACCATTTTGCTGGTTACGGTATCTCACCCTTTCTTTCGAGTGGCTGTAAAGTCGGGTAACCTGTTGTGGGTAACCTGTGCTGGTTTTCATTGCAGTTGTTCCCGCATCTCTCGCTCTCTACACGTCAAAGGATGATGTTGTTGAGCTGACTTCTGCAAACTTCCAAAGCAGAGTCATCAACAGTGATGAAGTCTGGGTTGTGGAATTCTACGCTCCATGGTATGTCCCTTTTTCCTGGATTTTTGGCTCGTAAACTCATGGAAGGGTCATTATAGGTGTGGTCACTGCAAGAACCTCGTGCCCGAGTACAAGAAAGCCGCAACTGCCCTCAAGGGCATTATTAGGGTTGGTAATAGCTCCCACTCCAGCTGTTCGCTGGGAAATTTTCGAATTTTCCAGGTTGGCGCCGTCGACATGACCCAACACCAGTCAGTCGGAGCGCCGTACAATGTTCAAGGATTCCCAACCATCAAGATTTTCGGCGCTGACAAGAAGAAACCCACAGATTACAATGGTTAGTTTTCTTTCAATGTAATACCTAGTAGTTATCTGCATTCTCGGTTTATTTCGTGACGAAAGGCGTATAGTTTTTTCTTCATTAGTTTCCATAGCAACTCTTCTCGGAATAGGCTGAAAATTCATTCCGTTTTCCCTAATTTTCTGGATCACCCATGGGATCTGAACGAATGGGGTTCACTCATTGTTCTAAGTCGACGTATGTGGCATTGTACTGCACAAATATTTGATGCGGTGAAGGTCAACGATTGATGCTGGCCGCTCAGTGTGTAAATAGAGATCGGTCAATGAAATGCTTCGTTGATTGATGTCTATTTACTCCTGTACCGACAATAATGTGCTATATGAGCTATTTGCAGGAGCCAGATCAGCTCAAGCGATCACCGATTCGGCGCTAGCTGAGGCTAAACGTGTCGTTTCTGGACGGCTCGGTGGAAAGAGCTCCAGTGGTTCAGGATCGGGTGGAGGCCGAGGTGGCAGCGGTGGCGGCAACGATGTCATTGAGCTGACTGATGCCAACTTTGAGAAGGTTAGTTATCAGCAACTAACGCATGTATTTCCTCATTTAAAGAGCTTTTTCTCTTTCTCTAATGAATTCTCATGAAAAATGAGTGAAAATGGTCCCTTTCAGCTGGTCCTGAATAGCAAGGACGTCTGGCTTGTAGAGTTCTTCGCCCCATGGTGTGGACACTGCAAGAACCTCGAGCCTCACTGGAAGGCGGCTGCTAGCGAGCTCAAGGGAAAAGTCAAGGTATCTTTTGCACTTTCATCTGTTTTTTTCTTGGGTTTTCTGTGGGTTACTAGTGTAATTTAACAAACTAGATATTTTGCGGACCAAGTTATGCAGAGGGCATGTTATATTAGTGATTGTTCAAGAATAGAATTTCTTTGCGGGCCAATTTTCTTCCAGATTTCTGCAACTGCGTTGTTAATACTGTTTGTCTACGTAGTTCTTTTTGCCGGGAATGACTGCTGGAGAGAGATTATAGAAGAAAGGAACAGGGAAAGTCGTACTACACTTGAGAGACGCAGGCACTGTGCGCAAATACTCAACTCTCGTAGTTTTTGGGATATTAAAGTAATCCCCTTGCGTGGAGAGCTCTCTCTGAAACGTCCCTGCAATCGAGTCGCAAAGTTTTCTTTATCATGCAGGTTTCCGTGAAGGGGGGGGGGGGTGGTGCGGCCCATGAGACATAGGCTAGGAGGATGGGGATTCTTTATGGAATTCCACGAAAAGGGTCGTTTACCTACTGTGAGGCGGTTTCGGCTGGTCAGAATAGTAAAATTCCATTGTAGGTGGTGGCAATTATCTATGAAGGGTTAGAAACTGTACCACTTACACTACAGCTACTCCAGGCCAATTTGCACAATAAAACAAATTTTTCATCCTCACCTACACACAGTGGGCTCCAAACGGCTGTAAACGAATGGTGGAGCCGCGGCGCGGCGTTCTTGTGCAGAGATACAGGGTAACCACGGTTCGCACAGCGGTCCAGCGGCTTGCCTGCGTACATTTGAAGTTACCTATACGTCTAAATCAGTCAGTTTTCGAGCAAAACAACCTAATTGTTCAGGTGTGGAAGCAAATTATGCGTGTTTTTTAATGCGGAGTTTGCTATATCGTGTTGTGTAAGCAGTGGTTTCGTTTGAAAACCGTTATTTGTACGACTAGTGTGAAGCAAATGAATGTTTTTGAACTTTTTTTGTGAATAAATAGAACTGCATAGAATTCTGCTAGGCTATAGGTAAAGCTGGAAACGCATGTCCTCAACTTGTTTGCAGTGATAGCTTGCCTATATTATTCCCCATACCTCTCACTTAGAAGTATTTTTAGCTTCGTTATTTCAGCTCGGTGCCCTCGATGCTACTGTACACACCGTCATGGCGAACAAATTTGGCATCCGTGGATTCCCGACGATCAAATACTTTGCCCCTGGCTCAGATGCTAGCGATGCTGTTGACTACGATGGTGGAAGAACCACTGCGGACATCGTGAGCTGGGCAAGTGCCAAGGCTCTGGAGAACCTTCCAGCCCCAGAAGTTGTGCAGGGCACCAACCAGCAAATCGTCGAGGGTGAGTTGGTAGCCTTCTTGCTTAAAACTCAATGATTTCAACATTTTTATCCATAGATCAATGCAAGGAAAAGCAGTTGTGCATCTTTGCATTCCTTCCTCATATTCTGGACTGCCAGTCAAAGTGCCGAAATGACTACCTCGCTATTCTTCGGGAACTCGGAGAAAAGTTCAAGAAGAACGGATGGGGGTGAGTGATATTTTATGCATACATTGGAAGTACAGTGGATTCCAAACGGCCGTAGACAACGGTCGGGACCGCGGCGCGGCGTTCTTGGGCAGAGACGCAGGGGCTTTGCATGCTTGCTGTGGTTGTCTCTGCCCAAGAACGCCGCGGTCCCGCCGTTTTGAGTTCACTGTATGTATATTAGCTCGTAAATTTGCTCGTTATTGTGGCATAGTACTAGCCTTTTTTTGCTTCGTTTTGCATTGAATTCTGGCTCGTAATCGGAACGTCCTCATTATCAGGTCGTTGAGGTCCATAAATTGTTCCTTCTACTCTCTAACAACGCATTTTCTCTTCGAAATTCTCGCTTCTCCAATGTTCACAATTTTCAGATGGATCTGGGTTGAGGGTGGAGCTCAGCCCGAGCTGGAAGAAGCTTTCGGCATCGGAGGTTTCGGTTATCCTGCTATGGCTGCCATGAATTATAGGAAGATGAAATTTGCAATGCTCAAGGTATATTCCGAGCGTTTTCCCGTTTGATGTGTGTTTTATCATTTTCCTGGTTTAGGGTTCTTTCGGTAAGGATGGAATCCACGAATTCCTCCGTGATCTCAGCTACGGAAAAGGGCAAACAGCTCCAGTCAAGGTAATTCTTTGTTTTGCCACTGTTCTTTCCTAATAGTTCTTTGAAATAGCATTGACGTTTATTTCCAGGGTGCCACATTCCCAAAAATCACCAAAATGGACCCGTGGGACGGCAAGGATGGTCAGCTTCCCATTGAGGAAGACATTGATCTCTCCGATGTCGAGCTTGACCACACTGAATTGTAATACTCAGTAATCAACAAGTTGACTAATTAATTAAGTTAATTAATTTAGTTTTAATTAATTTAATTTCTTTCTGTTTTCCCATCGGGTTTTGTGTTCCACGTTTGTGGATTTGGATGAGGGAGTCGAGATCCTTTTGAGGTGTTATGGGTTCCGTGTTGGACATATTGCTGCTGGTGACGGCTCAACCGTGATCCCACACGAGTTCGTCCTAGGTTGTTTTTGTAGAGGACTCGTTCTAGTGCCTGTTAAATTATTTATTGTTCTGTATAATAAATTTTGTTGTTTAATTTTGTTGATTGACGTCACTTATGGGCAACGTATAGTAAGGAATTTTTAAAACCAGACGTGCTACAGTTTACCGTAACCCGGATATGACTAATTGTCGTGTTCGCCACTTGTCTATCGGCAGGCACGGAGTGACACACGCTGCGCGGGAAAAGTACAGGAAAAGCGGTTGTTTGCTCAGCACTGCTCAGCAGAGATCGAGGGGTCCAATTCCTGGGGTGTACATCAAATCCTGGAATGGGAAAGAAAACTGGCCACTCATGGTGACAGGGATTGAAATGGACCTATTGTAAGGTACAGTCCTTCCGAAACGATGGGGCCGATGAGGCGGTCGGTAGATCAAGAGGCGGCACGGTGGACTTGGCAGCACACCTCAATTTGATGAGCTTTTGCCGTTGCATTTGGTGCCATTTTTTGAATATTTACAATCCTTTCTACCAATTTACTACCTTTACTACCATAACTTCCCTATTCATTAAGTTTCTTAAGTTCCTTCATTAGATTTATTCCAAACAGCCAAGTCGACCCGCGCCGTAGCCGCGTTGCCTCAAGATTCCCCGCCGGCCTCATCGGACCCGTCGTTTCGGAAGGACTATAGGTAGCATTGGAAAGAGCCATGGAAATTTAGTGATTTTTATAAAACAGGTCACGCTATAAAGTACAGGTCTAGAATGCGCTAAAGCTGAGGCTGGCACTGGGCTACACTGTACTTCTCACCTAATGTGAATAATTGTCCTTAAATCTTCTTGTTTTCACTCGAACGGCTATTTCTTGTGCCGTATTCGATTCCACTGGTAGCTGGAAAGATGTCAGAGGGGAAAAGGAGCGCTGGAAAGTGTGCAGAAATTGCAGAGGTTCGAGAGAAAAGCAGGCAGTGTGCGCGATTACTCAACTGCCATCGCGTTTGAAGCAGACTATATCATGATGTCCTGCCATACTCGAGCTACATTACCATATTTACAGTGCGCGTCGATGGCGGTGACCCATCCACGACCTCGACAACGACGCCGCGCAACCGCACCGCACGCGCCGGAATCGTTGTCATCAGCCGTCGGAGTGCTATTTCGAGCCGCTTTTCTTTCCATTTTGTTGATCTTTTCACTTTGTTCATGTTTCATAACGAGAAGTAGCATAATGGCAGCAAACGACATCGATTCTGGCGCGCGCAGCGCGGTTGCGCGGCGTGCTTATCAGGGCCGTGGATGGATCACCACCATCGACATTCACTGTACTTCCAGTTATACACAAAATCTATACGTTATTAGCTTTATCGACTTGAAGTATGTATGGCTTTCCATACCCAGCAATAATCCCCTACTAGTTTACTACTTTTTCTGACTTGTCGATTTCGTGTTATGCTTTTTCCTGATTATTTCATTACACTCCTAGCACTCGCATACTTCTCCAGAGTGAAATTCAAATGTTCCTTGAGCTACCGCTCTACTTCACGGACGGTCTGACATACTCCTTCGCCATCGCTCGCCCACGTTCATTCCGATACCTATTGATTGCGGGCGAGATATCGCTGATGCGGCTGCGTGACGCCCACTTACAATCAATAACCATCAAAATCGATGTCGCTCAAGCGGCAGCGATACTCTACGTAGCTGCAGCGTTATAATTCGCCAAAAAAAAAAAACTACGTGGACACCGTCTTATGAAGGATGTTAGTTCATTACTTTGAACGGGTGTGGATCATTGTACCTGGAAAGGGCATTGCAGCCGAGCTCTCGGATCGACTTTTCCAGCGCTAGAAGAGCCCAAAAGCACTGCCCTTTCCAAGTGCAACGCTCCACACCGCTTTGAATGAATGAATTGAATTGTACATGACGATTGTGAACCGATGGGAAAAACCATGATGGTGTGGCTGCAGCAGCCGTTTTGTTCGCACAATCTGTTATCTACTTTACGTTACAACCTTCCTGCTGTTTATGATAGGTAACAAACTTAGAAGAGCGATCGGAAACTAATCCATAGAAGAAGCGAGCTGCTCTGAGATGATCCGAAGACAGCCGCCGAGTAAGAGGCTTGAAATCCGTCTCAGCCCTCCGGACGATTGAATAACTGACAGATACAGTAACTCCAAATGGTCGTAGGCAAGCGCCGGGACCGCGGCGCGGTTTTCCTCCGTGTCTGTGCCCAGCAGGCCCGCTGCCTCGGTGCAGCAGACAGCCAGAGTGCCCGCGCCGTGGTCTCGGCCATTGTCCGTTTAGAATTCACTGTACAAAATAAATTGAACAGAAAAAACGAGCATATGACAGAAAAAAGGACAATACACTGGAGGCTGCGAAAACTATCTTGCAACATAACTTACCAAACACAGTTTGTTACGTGTTCACATACATTTACACAGTCATAATTATTTTTTTGCTACGTCCTTGCCTAGGAACGGAACTAGGCGTCGTTCCCAGTCGCGGCAGCGTTTGAACGATTCATCTTCGTGTAAAAGTAGTTGTTGAATGCATTAATATTGATGCTTAAGCGAAAACGCCGAACAATAAATGCGTTTAATATTCGCCGAAACATGAATTTGGCTTAAGGAGAACCGCAATATATGTTATGGATTGGAATACATTATCCGTGCACGTATGGAATGAGAAAAGCGTGTAGCATGTAGAGGCGAATGCGGCTTACAAATCAGAGATTCTTATAACCCGGATAATGGCCCGTAATGCTGTGTGGCTAAAAATGCCCGGATAACGGGTAAGATTCCTAGATGGTGGGAACACCAATTTCCCATTACGCAGAGGATACACCGAGAATGTATAGGTTTATTATTAGAGTTACACAGTTTGAGGTCAACGGCTACTAGACCTCGACTGGGATGACTGGTGGTCGACAGTGAGGTATTGGTTGCTGTAGGCTTACAGGAATTTATAATACAGCCAAGCTTTCGTAGAAGGAAAATGCACAAAAACTAACAATAGATCCCACATAGAAAAAAAAAGTATCAGTATAGTAATAGTAAAAATAGTATGTAAAGTAGTAAAATAGTATATATAAAATACTATCGTTAAAATAGTAAAAATAGTAAGAATTATCTTAGGGTCTGTCGGAATAATTTTTGGAATATAGAGACGAAAACTTCATTGAAGAATCATGTTTCAGAACTTTATCCAAGGCAATGAATAGGGGCGTTTTAACTCGGCTATAAAGTAGTAAGTACTGAGGATGGACCGCGGATTAGCTCCTGCAGACACTCAAGAAATGCTTTATCTGAATATATACATACAGTGGCAGTCAATCACCCTTGCATCATAGAGCGCCGTCCGCCCGCCTTCTTGTCGCGCTGCGCCACATATAATCACGCTGCACATGGGTGTTGCGGCGCGGCAGAGCAGACGGGCGGTTCACTGTGGTGCAAGGATCACTGACTTCTACTGTAGTCAGTCCGCTTGTGCGCAAAAAATTCTACATATGTCCATTCAAAGTGAATGAATACCGCAGTTATGTATCAATGTTGCACAACGAGTTTTATCTCTATACGCAGCTGGGATCCTATCAAAATCCCAGACTACATTTCAGGTAATTCTAAAATTGCTTTAGCAGGACATCACTCTCAGCTTGGAAATCGTCCTCACAACCTCAAAATTCGAAACTCTACACCACAGACTGCACAAATATCCCACGTACATCAAATTTCACAGAAATGTCTCAAATTCGCCAATTCCTTCACCAAAACATGTAAAATTCCTTAATTCTACGTGCGGATCTACTTCACATCTCTGTGGCTGGTCCTAAAGCTACATGTTTATTTTTGGTAGCTGATCGAACAGGCTCCAGAACAAGCACTCCTCAACTTCTCTCCACCTGTCCTCCAGAAGCTTTGGAATTTTTTTCCGTTCGAATTTTCCAGTGAGCTTGTGGCAGTGTCCTAGAAATTGGGATGTGTATCATCGTGACAGAGGGGCGTACCCAGGCTACTCTGATTGGCGCATTCGCGCCTCCCGTCACGCCCATCTTTCAACTCGAACGGCGTCAATCCGTAGTAGATGCTGTATTTGTGCTTAGCGCAGTACGAGTCCAAACAGGTGGGCGTGGCGGGCGGCCTCAATGCGCCAATCAGAGTCGCCTGTGTATGCCCCTCTTTCCCTCACGATGATACACACCCCAGAAATCGTGCTTTTTATGTTCTCTTTCACGAACCGATAAGCGCAATTTGGTGAGGTTGAAAAGACTCAGATGACAAAAGCTCACTCCATGGTAAACTGACGATCTTTGTGGTTCGCTGTTAACAATTCAGAGGATTGCTTCTTCATAAGGATTGAGCAGCTGAAGAAACAAAATACTTCTCTGAGGACTAGAAATGTTTGTATTTTGTTGTTCCACTCCGTAGAAATGTTTATGAGTTAAACTGAGGTTACCAACCGCTCCAAGGCCTTTTTATGTACTTGACACTTTTTCCATTGTTTTTGCTTGTACATATTTCCATTCAACTCATATCTTGAGTTACTCTGAGATCAAACAACAAATCATATGATTTAATTTCGATTGCTTAAGTTTAAAAAATATAGGAACAAAAGCACTTAGAAATTCCCCACATTCTACCTGTGCGCATCCGACAGCTGTCGGCACATGCCTGATGAGTCTTTCATCAACCACTGAAAAAATTCGCAGTTTCAAGACTGACGAACAAAGTTTCCGGAATTTTAAATATGTAGATGCAATTCACCTGTTCCCAGTTATACATGTGCAAAAATTATGTGCCATCGAAGAAATGTCAAGAGTTTTATTGAAAGAAAGTGTTTTCAAAAAGAAAATGCTAGCACTGGTGCAATTTCTCTTCAAAGCCGAAATTCAACACTAAAAAATAATGAAAAACTCTGAATAGTTTTTTCGTGACGGCTGAAACGTTGTTGTCCAGGCCCTATACTTTGGGCCGAATAAAAATCGAATAATTTTGTTTCTTTAATAACAATCTAGGAAACAACTCGAACAACTAGATATTCGAGAATGAGGAGGCCCTAGTGCTCTTCTTCTCATTCGTGCAACACTGTAATGGTCTCCCATGTTGGGACATTCGAATTTTCGATTTATTCGAAATCTAATATTTTTCCTTTCGAATATCGAATATTTCGAATAAATTGAAGATTCTAACGTTCTAACATTAGAGACCACTGTGGTGCTGTACGAAAGAGAAGAAGGGCCTTGGGGCTTTCTCATCCTCAAATATCTGGAATTTTAATTTGTTTCCTGAAATGTTATTAAAGTTATAAAAATAATTCGATTTTTATTCGGTCCAAAGTATATTGTCCAGGGATTTACGTTGCGGTGTATTTTTACCACTTACTTTTTATGTAATGGTTTTTTATATAAGTTGTTGGGAAATGTCTTCTCAACTGTGATGGGTCGGACGGAGATGGACGTAAAATTCAAAAATAAAAAAAAATTCAAGAACTCTCTTAATTCAAAACATCTTACCAATATGTTGAAAGCCTCCAGAAGAATGTCCACAGCCCACAGTCCGCCCTCACCCTGAAATTCCTGGAATTCTCATGAATATTGCCCGTAATGGCTAGTTTCAATAGCTAATTTCTGTGGAATCTCTTCTCTTGAAACATCTCCAAGGAGAGTCGGAAACATTTTGAGGTCACTTAGAAGAAGTTTTGTTTAACTTCCGCAACCACGTTGAACATACCAAATGTTAAACAACTGTCAGATAGCAGGATAGTGTTGAAAAACTAGCCCATTGCTCTTTCGTACATACATTGTAACATCTTGCATTAAGTTCATCTCCAACGAGTTGGTTCTCCAGGGTCATGTTCGCTCATTCATGAAGTAATGAGATGGGAACTAATCAGCTGAACAATTCTTCTTAGGAAATCCAGAGAGCAAATCTCAGGTGCCAGAGCATTGGGTTCTTTTCCAGCCTAGACTTTGGTGATAGGGTTTCTGGCGATTTTTCGATGATCAAGTCCAAGGAGCTTAGTATTATATATGGTGATAGTTACCTGGCATTTATTAGATTGGCGTGTATAAGGTGGGTCACAATGGGACTAAATGCGGCAGGTCATGTTTCTGTGATTGGAGCATTTAAAAGAGGGACCAATCAGAGAGACATGATCCGCCCTGTTTTGCCTCATAATGACTCACACCCCAAGGGTTAGACTAGTTATTATTAGAATGCTCCAAAAATGATTGCCTTTTTTGACGAAAATCTTCCAATACGGATAAATTAGATTAACAAAAAGTACTGAAAAGTAAAGAAGGTAAGTATGTAGAAGAATGCTAATGGCGTAATGGTTTACCTTTGGGATTTTTTTCAACACTTTCTGTTTTTGAACCTATTTTTCCGCGGGAATCTGTGTCCTCAATGTGGGTGACCACGTCTTCTCTCTCCCAGGTGCGTCTCCCACTGTCCAGTACCTGGCTTCTATTTTTTTGTGGATTTATGGGTGTCTGAACGAGTACTAAGGATTACTTCTGGGCTGACCTAGGAAATAGGATGTTGTAAGGGCACAGGTTACAAATTCCGGAGGAATTCAAGGCATAATATTGCTGTCGGGAGCTTTTAGGTATGGAGAATAGATCCTAGAACGAAGAAATCAAGAGCCTGGGCTGGAATTCATGAAACGATAACCATGGCTGGCATCACCGGATAACCTGATAGCCTATAGATCACGTAATGTCATGAGACGCAGGATGTGAAAGTTGGTTAACTGGCCTTGTTTCGTTTGGTTATGCGTCCATGAATTCTAGACCTGGATGCACCATTGTGGTTAGCCAGGATAGACGCCTTTACACCAGTGGTAACGATGGGTAAGTTTGTGTAGTGTTGACACGTTCACCCTGGGTAATTTTAAGGATGCCTGTGGCCCAAGGGCTCAACACTTTCAATCTGGTTTATGTTGAGAAGTGGTTTTTGGGGGGAAATTGTCATCAGGGAATTTTTTCCCTGGTACACTAAAGAGCTCTTTCGCTTCTTTTTAGCTGCTATGTGTAATTGGTGTAATTTATTGCAACTATCACTATGCTCCATCATTTATTAATAAAAAGCAGTCGCGAGCCAAGGAGGAGACCCCATCCAGGCGATGTCCAGAAATATCCCCTGGCGGAAACCGATTCGCAAAGGTGTTGGCCAGGTGTCAAGAGTTTGCTACCTCTCGTGGTCTGTGTCGGGTATCAGTTGGCAGACTCATCAAGAGTGTAATCAATAGGTGCGCGAACGTAAGGGTTGTAACCTGGATGAGCTCGGTCCATCCGGGCTACCATTCCGGATACCCCCCGTGCGTTGGGTCATCTCGGCCTCGTATGTGTTGGTCCCGTTTCGAAGCCGATCTTTCAATCACAAATAATTGCAAGCGGCCATGTCGGCATCAGAAAGCAGCTGCTGCATCGGTAGGTGATCCCTCCTCGCGCTCGTGGCGAACACCACCATCACCCTCGGTTCAACTCATTAATTCGCACACTTCTGCCCTCGGTCATTGTCTTGCGATAATGATACTCACAAAATCACCTGATTCTCAAGCTATTAATTTCATTTCTTTGACATCTGAACTCATCTAACTACTGCCACTCTGAAAAACCTAGCCATTTCCTCTGAAGGATCAAGCCCCTATCCATAGAAAATTTTCCAGTTTTCCTACAACAACTCATCATTTTCCTAGAGGTGCAGCACGCTCAGCAGTAAAATATTCAACTCCTCGTTTATGAGGTCGTTAATTATAGTGCTTTTAAAAAATCATATCACTACGTGAAGGATATTCGTGAAACTTTTGCAGCTAATGGAGTGTCTGCAATAAGGCACAGTTTTTCACTTTCCTCCTATCCTCACTACTGTTTTAAGGAATTCCGAGGATTTGTGAGGTTATTTTTGAGGTTGAAGGAAGACAGGAAGGCTAGTGGAATCTTTATTCTTGTAAAAGAGAGTTCTCGAGGGAATAAAAGCGCATTTTGCCCTTAATATATTGTATATCATCTACTTAATTTTGTTCTTGTGGTATCCTGTATGTAGATGTTTGACCAAATATCGAAATGAGTCGACATCGAATCAATCGAATAATTCGAACTTCCGTTCTTTTTCTACGAATAATCGATATCATGAAAACATAGATCTTGTGGAGTTGTTTCAAGATTCAACATTAGCACTAATTTAAAATTCGATCCATTCGAATAGTGACTATTCAAAGGTCGTATCGAGTCAATCGAGTCAAATGTCTAGTATCCTGTACGCTTCAGAAAGTCCATCCTTGACGTGTCTTCATTCTTTGGTATTACTTGTTATCCTAGGACTAACTGGTTTCATCTGTGCACTTTCATGGATTCACTGCAAACTTTCCTGGATAGTGGAGCGCAGATCATGACAGAAAAGAATTTTGATCTCTTCACGTTCTTATTTTTCCCACACATCCTGGATCACAGATCCTCTGACGCATGTTCCAACGCTAAAAATATGTTGCTTCATTGTTCCAACGACAACAAGCCCACTGATTCTTACTTCCTTAGCTCCTCGTAATCCATGAAATCTCGTTGAACAAAAAACGCCATTGTTTTGCCAGTAATTCCTCCATCCTGACAGTTACAGGAAGCAACCCTTGTAATAAGTTCCATGACAACCGGTAAGAAACGCTGCAATCTCTTCCCGGAGCTAATTGCCGCTCCACCACAACTATCTCCAACGCGAATGGTGGCTGTATGTCCGCGGGGCTTGGATTAATACATTTCCCAACAGTTGGCTAGCTGAAAAACCAACTGCTGCGGCTCAGATTTGAATAGTGTACACATGCGACATCGCGTCGTCCTTCGTTGCTGGTGGTAGATCCAGAAAGTATCGTTAACGTCACATTTCACATAATTGTCAGAGATCACGGATGATGTGTAATGGATTGTCGAGAAGAGGAGTGTTCGGTTGTAACGTCGTTCTTATTCGTATTCTGACACTTATTGTGTTACATTTGAACACCTCTCGTGTTCGGATTGTCATTCCTGTAATCTGATCCGCCGTCGTGCTTATTTTCCAAGTTATTGTCGCTGGTTGAATCCTTGTTACATCGTTTTCCACCGTTTCGTTGGTCAGTTTATCCTCACTGTGTATTATGTGAAAAGAAGGTGTCAGGATCCTCCGAACAGGGTGGGCAATTTCTTCGACTTTTTTTCTGTTCTTTCTCGGCAGTTTTTCTGTGAGGCGTGAGGATTGCTGCCCTCCGTGATGCAAGCAGGCGACGCAGTTTTTCTCTCTCTAGGTGATTTACGTTTGATTAGCAAGCTATGTTGTTGGTGTAACAGCGATTTTTCAAGAGAAGAGAAGAAAATTCCGAGCAAAACTATGCGAAGCGGGAAAAACTGCTAGGGGTTAGGGAAGATTTCTCCAAGGGAACCGCCTTCTGTTCCTCTGGAAAATTCTCAGCTATCTGCTGCTCCCGATTGGATGAGTTTGTCGAGAGAAAATTCAAGTACATAACTTGCTTTTTTCTACCATAACGTATCACAGTTTTCTGGAACGAATCTCTCGAGCAGGGCATACCCATTTGACTCCGGAAAACTCGTCCATTGCAGAATTGCGGGTAGGTGACAGCATCCTCGGAAACGTCCATGAATTTCACCACAGGGTCAGTATCCATTGAGACCTTTCTATTCCTCTTGAGTGGACGAGTTAATCAGGCAGGAATGGATATACTTTGTTACGGCGAATCGTCTCAGTAAACGATAGCAAGTAATGTTTAAGGTAGTAGTAATGTTAAAAGTAATAGTATTTTCCTGAAAAAACTCGTACACTCTAGCTGAGCTGGAAGATGAGACTTTCACAGGGCTTATTCATGGATACGGGCACAGAAACAATCCAACGATGAGAGTAGGAAAAACTACATTTTTTTCGGTGTGAAGCGTTATATCTGAAGAGGGTGGCGCGATCAAGCCCCATGATTGGTCAGTTCACCCAAATGGCCAATCGTAGAGCGTAGTCGCGCCGCCTTTTCCAGGTATAACGCTCTGCACCCCTTTTTTTATAGAGAAACTGGGCTGAAGGGATGTTCTCATCCGGATAAATGGAAACTTAAAGGTCAATTCTTTGCTTAACTCAAGTTATCCTGAAGATCCTGGAAAGACCATTCTTTCTAGTTACCAAGAAATGAAAATAAGAGCTGGAAAAAGAGTATGGATAACAGGAGACTCGACAAAATCCACAATTTGTCAAAGAGGCGTTGAGAAATGTTATTGTTGTAGGAGCAAAGGTTCCACGAAGTTGCGGCTAAGCAATTGATCGAGTGGATTCCAACGATTAATATCGGCTCGTTCGGATTTAGTGTAAACATGTGTTATTCCGTTTTTTCCCGCTCATATTCCACCATGTATTTACATTAATTTTCCCAGACTGAGTACAGGTGCCGACATACCCATAAGATTGATTTAGGGTCATTAATTCTAAACTTCTTACACTTGATGTGCCCTGTTTCTCGGCGCCTCGGATCACAATCCTCGGGATATCTGCTTTCACATGTCCGAACATCTTGCTCAATTGACCCTTTCCTTGATCTGTTAAGGATTTCCACTGGGATTTTCCAGGAGTTTATTTATCCCTCTCACTTTTGAAGGATGTGTTTCTTATTTTTATTCAGTGTCGAACATTCAAATCAAGCAAAAATGCCGAGTTAAAGGCAGAGGCCCACCTCATTTTTGTGGTTGACGTAATAGCAGATTCTGCATCTCCTCGAAACGAGGATTCCGGCAGTATACATAAATTGTCTCAAAACGGTCTTTATACCCGTTTTCCAAGGCGGGATCTGTGACAGTTTGGTGACCCGAATTGATGTGTGAAGCCATTGATCTTATCGATCGGACACACCAAGTCTCGTTGACCAGCGCACAGCACTGCTTGGAGCGACCCGCCTCTCGGCTCCAAGTTTTAGCGATTTCCATCCTTTCGAGAACGGGACTTTCGTCGTTTTTCTGCCTGTTGATGCATGTTACTGGGATAACATGGCGAGAAGGTCCAGGATATGGTTGCTATCTCCAAAATTTAAAACAAGGTGGTGTCCTGCCTTTAAGGCAGAGCCATGGTTTTTGGAATACCTTACTGTTCCTGCTTACTGATTCCCAGTGAAGTCCAAGAGTGATAGAAATTCGGCTGGAAGAAATTCTTACAGTCTTCATGATTTTATTTTGTCTTTTATCAATGTTTTCTTAGCTCCTGTAACTATTTTGTCCATTTTAAAAAGTTTTCTTTCACAACCTGTTCATCTTATAGAAGAATCCTCTATTTTATGAACCTATCTTATTATTATGAATCATTACCTTCTTTACCATGCAGTTTTTCAAGGAACACGAAGAGTAAAAAGGCTACATAGTAGATCCTCAAGGTGCCTTATGGCGTGCTTAAAAAAATCCTGCTCATCCGGGAAAAATACCTGGAAGCCTAGCTGCATTAGTTTCTCAGCTTCTCCTCTATCCTCTATTAGACAGTCTTTCACTTTTCCGTTTTTTTTTTGTTTAAGTGTTCGTTTGTCATTGTACTTTGTTACCGAAACCTAATTTACCCTTTTGGTATGCTATGTTTCTCGTATAGACCATTATACCTGGAGAGGGCGGCGCGATGATGCCCCGTGATTGGTCAATTCACACAAACGGCCAGTCGCAGAGCTCGGATGCGCCGCCTTTCCCGGGTATAACGCTCCACACCCATGTTTCTCTTCAAAAAAAAAATGTGAAAAAAACTTCAAGGGCTACTACTCTCCCATCAAAAGCTCTGTTTTCCAGCTGTTGCTGCACATATTTGCTATAAATCACGTGAACTGTTAACTATACCTTCAACTTGTCCGGGTTTTCCGGTCAATCATGGATCATGGCACTGTGTACTCTATCATGACGTTACAGCCTCCCATTTCTTGAACCACCTAGCAAATTCACTCCTGGACAACTCAACTCTTCCATGTATCCCTCAGGCAAAGATTCAGAAAGGGCAAATAAACACGTTGTACTCACATGCAACTACTGACTGACACGACAACAGCTTGCGTGTCTGTGTGGTGTCTGGAACATCCTTGCACTTCTTCACATCCTCATAATCGTTCTCATTCACATCTCCAAAGGGGTGCCATGTGATCGCACGACACGTAGTTGGCTTGGAAAACACCTAGTTCTCCTCAATTCTCTCCTGGATATCAGGATAGCGGGAGTTTCACTATGGGAAAATCCACTGATATCAGGTGTTCTCGTTTTTTGTCTCGATTCTTTGTTCTGATGCTGCTGTTGAAAATGTCTCCTATTAATCAGGAAACGAGGTCTATGTCGCAAATAAAATATAGTCTTGAGCCTCATTGTTCAGCCGAGGGTTTTCTGGGAGCTACGGGATGCGTTATGGATTGAATGGGCTGATCCTCTATCTCCACGTGATTCTTCCGACGAAACTACTTCTTCATCGATTTTTTCAGGATCACGTTGAGAAACCGTTTGATAAACACTGTTGTTGTAGGAAATACTTTTTTCCTAAGCATTACTACATCCTTTTCTATAATTCAACTGTAACTCACCAGTTTTCGTGTATCACATAACTTCGTGGATAACTGCTCCAATGCTGTAGTGTGTGTAACCTTCAGCATTCCGAGACAATCACGGATCTCTCGAAATTTCTCTTGGAATTTGCCTTTCTCGCTCATCTAAGCCGAAGTCCGAGTTTTCAGTGTTAGCCGTTTATTTTACCCACAATTTTACTTAACTTTTTCCACTAGGCGTTGACATGATTCATGTTTTCCGTTAATTCTGGACCCCATCCAAGGATTTAATTCCAATTTATTGTTTGTCTGTCCATTTCGATGACTGTTTCTTTACTACTTGTTTCCTTCACGCATTTGTTAGATATTCTCTCTAGCAGGTGTTACCAAATTGCCCTCAAATTCTCTAGAATAAGTAAAATATCTAAAATTTGGCGTTATGACATTAGGACGACTTCCAGATCAACCTCTTATCCGAGGTGGATGAGTGAAAACTGTTTTCTTTTCTTCTCAGATAATGGAAAGAGTTCTGTGGAGAGACATGCTTAATTCTTCTGGTTTTCGGGTTTTTTTTGGCAAGAAATTTTACCAGCTTTGCGTCGCTTGTGGTCCTAATTCAAAAATGCTTAAAGTCAGAATCTTGCTGGTTGTAGATCTACATAAGAAAGTCTTAACGGATTGCAAATTTAGTCACTGAATATCCCAGGATCAACCTTCATTCTTCATCCTTATATTTCGGGTTTGAAGATGTATTTGCGGAGAAAAAGTGCTGTTTATCCTAGCTGGATTGATATATGCGGAGAAAATAACTACAAACAGTGCGCTGCATGGTTACTGAATATGTTTGCGAGGACATCCTAGCGTGGATTTATGATCCTTCTCAGAGCTTCGATGCATAATTGAGATCATCTATGGCCAACGTAATGACGCGCGGTGAACGTTGGATAAATTTTTGTGCTGTCAACACGTTTACCTTGGGTAATCTCAGTGATGCGTGAGACCTCAGGAAGCCTGTAACCCCTCGTCCTTTCAAAATGCCTAGGTTTCCACAACAGAAATAGCCTTATTCCAATATTTTTCCCTCGTTTATCTCCGATTGCTTGGTCGGACCTCCTACGCAAAATGTGCCAACCTTAGTTTGAAATAGTGTTGATTCTCCTTCATTTCAAGGGTCACAACCTCCCACATGACGTTCATGCATCCCTCTAATCGGGTAAAATTTCTCCTGAGCCTGGATGCATCACTGGAATTACCCAGAGGGCAAACGTGCTGAAAGCCGTGCTAACGATAGGTAAATTTGTGTAGTGTTGTTATATTTACCCTAGGTAATCTCAGGGATGCATGCGACCCCTGGTGGCAATGTCCGGCTGTCTGGGACTTGGATCCATCTCTGAGATTACCCATGGCAAACGCGCCATTGTCTTTGTCAACGATGGGTAAACTTATGAGGTGTTAGCACGTTTACCTTGGGTAATCTCGGCGATGCGTGCAGTCCCAGGGAACGCGGATTGCGTGGAAACGTAAAAAAACCTATCAAACTCACTGTTATTTCTTGTTGAAAGTTATGGCTGCTTTGAAGAGTAAAATCATTTTCCTGCAATCGCACATATTAATCACTTCCCCTCTTTCTTTATAATTTTTTGCTATTATTACTATAGAGACAGCTCATAATTTGTGGATTCTGCAAAAAGCTTGCAGGCTTGTGCGGTGAAAATCGGACTACTGAGAGTTAATCAATCATTTCTGGATAGATTAACTGTTTCGGATTTACACCACTTGGTCATGTGTTCTCGTGAAGAATCCATAGTTTAGAAGAATAAGACTATGAAGCTCTGTGAGTCATAGCCGGGGAAAGATCAGTGGATCTTTCCCATTCCATTGTGTGAATGGCCGATTACTGTCTGAACGTGTTGATATCGATTTTCTTGAAAAATTGATTTTCTTTATTTCTCGTGTCCGAAATCTCTTGGCTTAACTCGCTTTTTCTTTTCACTACGTATAATTTGCGATGTCGTCCGTTATTTTTTCATACTTACGATGATTCCGCGACTTCAGAGGTGTGAGGCATAGCGGAGTGAGGTGAAGCGATGCCGGTGTGTTTCGGCGCGAGCCGCATCGAGCAGCTCACTGAGGATGATGACGCAGGTCTGTCGTTTCCGGATGCGCTAGCACATAAACAAAATGTCACGGAATGTTCGTCGTTGAGAATGTCGGCTGGCTGGCATGCAGTCGCAAAGATTGACTGGTGTTTGTGGATGTTTGTTATCCACTATACAGGTGGACGAAAGACAGAAAAAAGCGATCAGCTGAGATGAAATAGAATAACTATTCTATTTGTTGGTGACATCACTGCATTGAAGGCTCCAACTTTTACGCTACTACATAGTTTTGGGTGCTGATAATGAGTGAAATAGGACTTGTTAAGAGGCAAATTCCCCTTCAAATCCTAGGAAAGGTTTCAGGTCACCCTCACCCAAAAAAGCTCACATTCTTCTTAGCTTGAAACTTTTGAATTTCGCTCGGAAAAGCCTTGATTTTGAGGAATTCATTCAACTATTTACGTATGAATTTATAATATTTGATTATTTATTTATCATTTATTTAATGATTCAAACAACGGACGACAGTTATATTTTCATGAGCTTTCATGATTGTCCGATTGTGCAGACGAATTTCTTAGAAGAAGAGGTAGTACTTTCTTCCAATATCTGGGGAACCACCGCGCAAGATGCTGTCAGCCAAAATTCCTGCGCATTCCAATTTTTTTCACCACATTTTCAAATGTAGTCTTGTCACACAACTTTTCAGAGCTGAGTACTGGTATTTTCGTTCAAAAGCAACCGCAACAGTGATTTTTAGCAGGCTGCAAGTGCAAAGTAACATGATCATAGCATGCATGTGTATGTGCACCTGAGTCGTAGACGCTGTTTCAGTGCAATTGCCAACTGCTTACTTTGCTTTGCTTTGCGTGAAATTTCCCGTCTATCAGTCCTATTCCTTGATTTAGGGCCTTGTTGTTTGACAAAAATCAGAAAACTTGTTTTGGTCGTGTGAATTTATGTCAAGGCATGTTTTACTTCAGTTTGATCTATCTGAAATATTATAAAAACGACGAAACTACCAGTAATAGTGGTTCCTCCACTAGCCTGGATTTGAAACGGGTGTAGTGCTTTGAAGTTTGTTTCTAGCACCATGTGGAAATACTCGTCATCAGTCTAAATACTAATTTGTCAGTCATTTCGCAAATTATTATGGCTTTGTGAAAAATAATTTATTTAAAGCAATCAGTTGGTTGAATTACAAAAGTTTTCTGTTCTGCGCCTAATTTCGTCACATTTCTTAGCACCACAGCCTTAGGGAGTTTGATGAAAAATGTAGTGCCTTCTCGAACTGCCTTCGAACAGTGTTAAACTTGTTGAACCTTAGGTGCGTTGAACCGTGAACAGTGGTGCCAAGCCCCGTGATTGGTTGGTCTATCCCACTGGCCAATTAAAGAGCTCTGCTGCGTTCCCTGTTCACGCCGAGCTCTGTGATTGGTTGATTAATCCCATTGCCCAATTACAGGGCTCGGCTACACCACCTCTTCAGGTACAACGCTCCATACCTTCAAACTTGAGCTCTACTAACAGTTTTTTTGTCCTCCGTTAGGCTATTCAGGGCTTCTCGCTTACTATCGAAGTATAATAAAATTGTAACATTTTCTCCCTAAACATATCAAGAGTGTCATAAATGCTGGTTATTGTTTGAATGCTTAAAATGATAAATGATAAAATGAGAATTTCCTAGAATTCCCTCACTAATTTTGCTATTTTTCAGCCGACCACTCCCAAACAAACAAGTCATCCACAGAAGGCGGTGTGACCACCGACGAAGAGCTGGAAAGCCGCATGAGCAGACGGTCGTCGGTGCTGGTCAGTCGGTCGGCGCTCGGCCAGCATTTGCTACGAGTTTAACATCCGTGTTATAATCACGTCACCTTGTCTCACTCAGGTGGATCTCATCTCTTTATTTCGCCGCTCATCGAGCGTGTTGTTACGACCGCACACGAGCACGCGGGCCGCTGGCGTGGATGAGTGAGTGACTGGATGGAGAGTGAATGCGTGGCTTTCCACGGATTTTACTACCAACACATGTTTTGTTTATCGTTACGTGAACCAGTAAACAAGTGGTAGTAGCATTTGTGTGAACGAGGTACGAAAATGATCGATTTAGTGGCGAAGACGATGAGGACGAGGAGGACACACGAACTATGTCCAAGGATCGGATACTGGAAGCAATTAGGCATAAACGGGAAATTATTGGTAAACTTCGCAGTCAGCCGTGGAACATGAAACGAAAGCGGCGAACGTTGAAGTAAGGAAATTCGAAAAATTTCTATATGCTTGACGGTTCAGTAACATTGAACAGATGCACAGAATTTCTTCTTTCAATCCGTGTTTTTTAAGGAATTTCGATTTTTGGCATTTATGCTGATTCTTAGGGTCCTTATTTGCACACGAAACATTCCAATTTTCTCTTCACTCAAAAGTCAAAAGTTTTATTACGTCACTTAATTTTGGTTTAAGTCGATGACTAATGGTTTTTTTTCTGAAGATGGAATTTTCTACAAACCTAGAATTCAAATTAGCGGCATACTGATTACATTCCGATCGTTTAGACCATTTGCAAAAAAGGCCTGTGCTGGATTTTCGGGAAGGCGTTAACCTGCCTACAAGCCTAAAATTAACGGAATTTCCGTATAGAAATTAAATAGTTCCAACCGGGGACACATCCACCAAAGGAATAACATACGTAGGTAAATGGGAACAGTAGCAATTTTTTGGTTAAGCAATGCGCTCTTTCTTTTGTGGGGTTCATGGAACTTCCCATGAACCCCGTGAGATTTCTCAGTTTCCCGCTTCTCTGAGGTGGACGAGTTTTCCTAACAAAATGTGACAGATATCTTGCTATTCTTGATGTTAGTTGCTACCCAGGCGAGTTGTCTCGAAAAGTGTACCGATTTTTACCAGGAGAACTCGTCCACTTTAGAACGAAAGGTGCTAGACCACTACTTTTGCGAGAACGTTCATTAATTCTGCCGCTGGACTATCTGGAAGGCTATGGTCATACCGAGCCCTATTCTGAATCTGAAGTCACATTTATCCAGACAGCTGTTGTGCAAATGAATAAACCGGATTAATATTTGCGCTAGAATATTTTACTTCTCTATTGTAGAATTTCTTCAATGATTGAGCAGAGCCTTATTCTTACCCTTCCAGAGTGGCTCAACGCCATCTTCAACGGCAAGAGGCGAAAGTATCCAAAGCCCGGTTATTTAAAGCCGAAGCAGGGAGGCGAATCACTCAAATGAGCCGGTGGTTCGACAACATCAAAATTTATCTCATACCATGGGAGGCGAAAATTAAACGCATAGAAAGTGAGTTGCTTTTCTCAGCTGGAACAAGCTCTTATTCACGAAGTACTTCATGACATGTGTAACTTTAAAATGTGTAGCCCTCCGGGATAGCAAAGTGCAGGGTCGTAAGTGCTCTGCCCTTCAATTAAAGCTATTTTATTGCAGCACCAGCTACAACTGCAATAAGGTTCTGGGAAGTACTTTATCTTCCTCGATGTTTAGAAATTTCAAGTGGAGGCCTCTAGAGCTGTACCTCTGTTTACAGTGTAGTGATGTTTCCAAGAAAAAGCAATAGGCAAAAAAAAACTTAGTGGTTCTTAATAATTTTGGAACTAAAACTACAACTCTACAATTCTTTTCTAGTGGCGTCCCTGTAGATTTCGGCCCCTACTTCTTATTGCTTTAGAATGGAACCTTCCTTATTTATTCATCGCTTACAACGTTATTTTAATCGCCTCTTTTATTGGCATTGCTCAGCATCTTTAAGTGCATTTGATGAATAAAAATGAAAATAGCTCATAAAAAATCTCAATTCACTATTTCTCTTATTCTGCTTCAGGTCACTTTGGATCCGTTGTTAGTTCTTATTTCACTTTTCTGCGGTGGACTCTTGGAGTCAATGTTACTATGACTGTTATTATGTTAATGTTTGTCATCATTCCAGAAGTAAGTTTCTGTTTCTTTTTCTTTCTTCATTTTTTTGAATATATGTACGGCAAATTATTTTCGTCTTTTTCTTTATTCGCGCAGTTTATGCCCGGCTAATAGCGACTAGACATGATTTCCACTGTGTAAAGCTGTTTTTCTCTAAATCCACAGCATTCTTTTACTCTGAAACCGTCCTACTTGGGTTTTTCCCCAGGAATTTTCGCGGCTTTTCTCCTTTTCACGGCTAATCTTACGTGCTTGCTGCAATTTATAAGTCCACCTAATAGGACTTTTCCAGTCTTTCGTCTTACTTTTGTGACCGATTTGCTTCCGAACTGCAACCCAACGTAAGAGCACGGTATCTCGAAGTACTAAAGTGACTCATCAAACAAAATTCGTAACCTCTTCCGTGCATAGTGGGACCTTGCCCCGCCCCACATCTCCTTGCTGAAACCTGTGCCCGTATCCATGAACGTTAAAGGCTGTGTCCAGGCAAAATCGTTTAGCTCGAGTGCTCATTAGATTATGAAAGCGGGTCGATTCTATAGGCATTTGCGAAAGTTTCAACGAAAAAGTCCCAGAAATAAGCGAGATATTCGCCTTAGGCCCAGTACCCAAATCCATCTCCAGGGCTCGCTCCGCCCCTTCGACGATTTCGTGAAGGTAGATCAAATCTTGTCTGAGATGGTCAAGACATGTTCCTTTGTCTGACAGTCTGGTCCCTCTCCACTCTGTTATGTTAGCGATAGCACTCTCCCCAACATGGGTCAGCTTGTTGAACACGTGTTCTTGAATTTGACACGTATCGCAATTGACACCGGTCTAGAATTTCGACTACAATTGAGGGAAAAAACTGGTTACTAGTAGAACTATCAACGAAAAGAGTAAAGAGTAGAGTAGATGTTGTTAATCTCCCTCAGGAAGCTTTAGAGTTTATCATCAACAGTAATCAGCTGGGTTTTCCGAAATGTAGGAGCTCGAGAAGCCTCATTGCCACCTTTTCATTCTTTGCCGGACGACTCGTCCACATCGTAACTTTCAACCCTCTAAAAACCAAAAATTTCGTGGTTTTCGTGGGGAATACCTAGACAGTTGCAATCAGCTTGGCGAGTAGAGTAAGAAAATGAAAGATATGAAGAATCGAGAATTTCGCCTGGACACAGCCTTTAAAGAGAAGGTAGCAAGCTTCTCGCTTGCTCAGGGTGTTTCTTCCGGAGTAATATATGGGAAGTTGCCCACCTTCCGGGGAGCGCTCATGAATACGAACACTGGATTTCTGTGCTGCTCAAGTTTCCACAGTTATTATATTTGATTTAGTCAGAAAAACCAGTGCTTACTTTGTAAGCAAGGGAAATTTTCTTGATTATCTACAACAAAGTGTGAGACCACCTACAGTTCCTTTTCATCGTACACTTCCAACTCTCTGTCCAAACTCCATAACTATTTGTCTACGTGCTTATACATGTACATTTTCTCGAGAAATCCTCGTTATACCACACTGGCATTTCTTATTATTTCATGGATTCCTAGATGTTGCTCACTCTATACCAAATTCATTTTTATTCTGCCTTTTCCTATTTTGTTGAGATAACAAAAGAGGGGCTGTTCACTAAATTTTCCTCTTTTTAAATGACCACTTATTTGTTGCTTGAGATGTCTCTGCGATAGTTTATCCGTTAATGCTGTTTCAGTGGTTAGCAGATTCGCGTATGACCGTTTCATCAGAGCGCTATAATCGTACGAAATCCTTGAAAATTATGCCAGATGATGTACGAGCGCGTGCAGATGAAATGAGTACCGTATGGGATCTAGGGGTAAAGTTTATTTACGTGTATAACTGTCGTCTATAGTTGTGTAGTAATGGATATTTCAGGGTTATATGGAATATTCCTTAATATTTTACGGTTATTATTCAAGAGAGACATTTTTTGGAGAAACAATTCGATATCGAGTGCCGGTCGCATATTTTCTTTCCAATTTATTTGTGCTTGGATATAGCTTCTTCACTATTTTGAGAAAGTAGGTTTCAAATTCTTGTTTGTTCGCATATTTTACTTCTCCGTTCTATTCTGGATTTTTTCTTTCATTTCTCTAGGATGTTTTATGGATTTCTTTCGTACTTTCCACATAATGATTTTGTCTCGTCTGTTGCGTTTGTCTGATAACTGATAAGTAATATTTCCTGGTATTCTCCCATTGGTCATTCCTGTCTTTTTTCGCGTTGTGTCCATAGTAGCGCTAGCCAATTGGGAGGTGTGCATCATTGTGAGGGAAAAAGGGGCGTTGCCAGACGACTCTGATTCGCGTATTCGGGCCGCTCTCCACGCCCATCTGTTTGAACTCGAACCCCGTCAATCCCTTGACACATGGTCTATTTGTGCTTAGCGCCGTATACGCCGTACGAGTCAAACATGTGGGCGTGACGAGCGGCCCGAATGCGCCAATCGGAGTCGTCTAGTTACACCCCCTTTTCCCTCACGATGATACACTCCCGCCAATTGCGGCGAAAAAATTAGATGGATGAGCTCCGCCCATTTTACCTCGTCAAAAATATCAATTTCTGGGAAATAGAGAGCATGTAGCGACGAAAAGTAGCGCGGGAATAATTTTCTCCTCGCAGTTTTTTTCGTGAAAAATTTTCAGGATGGCTTCTAATGCTCGTACAAGTAAGCTATCGTCGGGTAAAACTGAACAATATGTTTTTAACTGGAAGACGTTCACGGGCTGGGATTTTACTATAGGAAATTCTGAAACAGCTGGAAATGTGCACATGGCGAATGTAATCAAATTTCGAGTGAGTTTATTGCTGCATTTGTAACATCTTCTTACCTACTTTTTTATTTCGGTGCCTTCTCTCAGGATACTATTTCAGGAAGCTATAGCTGAATACGCCGTGAACATGAAACGGAAATATCGCTGTTTACAAATTTTACTAAGGATATTCGCCAACTTATTAGTCTTCATTATGCTAGGATTTTCGGTTTGGGCAATTTTGGCTGTGAGCCAAATCAGAGAAACGGATACGTTTATAAAACAGGTAGGCAGAGAACTTTCTTTCTATTTTTTGCTACTTTGTATGGAAAACTAAGAAACGTTTGCTTCCAGAATGCGGTCTCAATCACTGTCTCATTCATTACACTGATATTCCCGAATCTATTCGAGTTAATTGGAAAGCTGGAACGATACCATCCTCGTACAGCGCTTAGGATCCAGCTGGCAAGGTAATTTCCATAACATGTTCTGTTCGAAAAAAATCCCGCTGTAGGGGTTGGATTAGTCCATAGAAGCAACTTCCTGTTTTCCGATGTAAATTTGCTTCGCTATCATGTAAAAAATTGAAAATATTCGCGCTATTGTGCTCAAGTTGGTCTCAAAGGGAACACCGTTTCAATCGGCCAATCAGACATCAGTGACAACGCCCCTTCACCCTCGTAATAACGCAACCACATTCTCGTAGGACTTTATCTGTTCAAAACTAGCTTGATTTGAGGATTTCACGGGATTTGTGCAACAGATCCATGAGCATTACTCCTCGTACGGCCTCGAAACCCCTGGGGAAAAAACCCTTCCTTGCTTGGTGAAGGTTAACTGGAGAAAGTGGTGCTTCCAGAGACACCTCTCATCTACCGGTGGGCCGTAAATCTTAAGAAACAAAAATTAAATAGATCTACTGGTGACTGGTCCCTTGGTAACCTGATCTAAAATACTTCAGGGTATTATGTTTGTATATTGTCAACTACTACACTCTCATCGTATCCCTGATGATGAAGCTGAAGCACCTGGAAAACGAACGGAAGGCTTTAGAGGTGCGTGACATTTTTTGATGTTCATGACACTATATCTTCACTATTTCATCCACCTTTTTGAAGAAATTTTTCACGTTTTCAACTTTTTAAACTATCTATAATACTTTGAACTATACATAGCTGTAAATTAAGCACTTCGTAGTCGTTACTGCAGAAAGTATCAATCTATAAAAATAAATCAGATTCTAAAAAAAAAAAACCCAGCGCCATTGCGTACAATAGCCATTTCAAAGTTTATTTGTGTACGTATCTTTTCATGTTTTTGCTCCTTTTAAATTCCATGCTCTGTTTTTGGTGTTCAAATCGAGTACGGTCTGTTTCAAACACAGTAATAGTTGTGCATTCATGCATATTGTCTGCCTTTCTCTTCACCCTCTCCTATTCGTGTGTACTTTCACGCGGTCTTCTTTTTTGTGGCGTTTTTCCGGGTGTGTATCACCGTGAGAGAAAAGGGGGTGTAACCAGGCGACTATGATTGGCGCATTCGAGCTGCCCGTCACGCCCACCTGTTTGACTCATACGGCGCTAAACACAGATAGTCCATGTATTATGGGATTGACGCCGTTCGAGTTCAAACGGATGGGCGTGGCGGGCGGCTCGAGTGCGCCAATCAGAGTCGTCTGGCTGCGCCTCGTTTTCCCTCACGATGATATACACCTCGTTTTTCCAGCTATTCTGTTCCATTACAATTAGCTCTATTTCATTTTTATCTTATTGCCAGAATTTATTATTTATTTATTAATAATAAATTATTAATTATTTTTAGATACGTTTCACCGAGAGACCTTTTCTCGGACAACGGAATATCAACATAAAAAAACCAACAAAAAAAGGTGTGGAGCGTTATACCTGGAAAGGGCGGCGCGGCTTAGTGCTGCGAATGGTCAATCCACCTAATTAGCCAATCATAGGGCCAGCCCGCGCCGCCCACTCCAGCTATAAAGCCCTACACCCACAAAAAAAACATCAACAAAAAAATTATGTTCTACTACCTTCACCTGCTGCATTGCATCTCACATATTTCTTAGAAAAAAAATGACGACAAAACAACTTGCGGTATTGAACTCGGTTCTGGAAGTTTAGTACTATACAATTTTCAGGAATCGCGTTTAGCAGCTATGCAATTCGCCAATGGGTTTCATCCGATAGTTCGCAACCGGTGAGTTGTTCTAGGCACTTCATAACTACTTCACAGTTTTTTTTATTAAATTACTTGGTTCATTACTGGGCAACTTAAGCTCTTAAATTTACTATGCTTATTCAGTACCCTGCGTGAATTGGTCGCTCCTTCCATCTCCGCTCACATTTCGCAGGCGACTACACCAGCACCACCACCTCCATGGACAACGGTGAGACCATGTCCGAGTTCTACCATAACCATTTCCTTCTATTTTTATTGATTTTTTAAGTTAATTTTATTTTCCAATTTCTGCCTTTTTTGTAGTTAGAATGAACAGAGAGCTACTTCTGTCTAGAAACTAGTTTTTTCCTAGGTTTTCTCGGACTATGGCCCCATCGGCGTGTCGAATCCAAAAGCACTCGTCTCAAAGGACACCTCGCTTCACAATGCTACCATCGTGGTCACACATGCTATTGGGCCGAGTGACACGTGGAGAAGTCCGGAATCACATAATTATACGACCTACACGTACGCTTTTCTTCTAGGATTACTCTTCCTGTTTAACAACATAGTTCTCTGGACGCAGAAGTGCTAAAGAACTAAATTTTTTCACAAATGAAATTTCAGAGTCTCACACGTGCAGCCATTTCGTCTACCAAATTACAAGGACATGTGCTGGGAAACGCAAATAGGACAGGTATATCCGTTCGAAGAATTTCGCTGGAAATGACAATTTGCCTCAAATATTTAGGAAATTACAAAGCTAGTAGTTATGGATTTGTTGATGACAATCGCTGCCATATTAGTAATTGACTTCTTCCGTGGCCTCGTTTGCCGCTATTGTAATTTGTGGTGGTTCTGGAATCTCGAAAAGACATTCGTGAGATTTTTCGTGCTATTTTTCGTCTGGCAGCACTTATTTTCGTCAACATCCTCTTTTCAGCCGGAGTATGGAGAGTTCAAAGTTGCTGAGAATGTGTTGCACTTGGTGAACAATCAAGGTACGTGGAGTAGTTACATACTTATCGAGTATATGGTTTTTTGCATGTCCCTGAAAACAGAACAGTGTGGTGCATTAAAAGGGTGAAAAAAGGGGTGAAGAGCGCTATTCCTGGAATGGGCGGCTCTTAACAGGCGCTGCGATTGGCCAGCTTAGTGAATTGACCACTCGCAAAGCTCGATCGCGCTATCCTTTCTAGGGATACACCTACACACCCCTTCAAGATACCGAGTGGTCCTAGATTTATTCTCAAAATAGCACACAGGACAGGCAGATCCAGGTGGGTTAAGGAATGCTGTAACAGAGAGATAGAGAGAGAGAGAAAGAGAGAGAGAGAGAGAGAGAGAGAGGGAGAGAGAGGGAGAGGGGGGGAGAGAGAGTGAGTTAGTGAGAGAGAGGGGGGATGGAGGGAGAGGGCGGGAGAGAGAGTGGTGGGAGAGAGAGAGAGAGAGAGAGAGAGAGAGAGAGAGAGAGAGAGTTAGTGTGAGAGAGAAAGAGAACACTGTATCCCTAGAAATCAAAAGCTGAAGTCTGCTGATTGGAAGCGATAGGAATGTTTACTACTGGAAATTCTGGAAAATTCCTCACTAAGGTTGTTAACCTCTCGAAAAAGCGGTATGATATGATACAAAGGTTATTAAATTGGTTAGGTTCCCGAGAAATCAAGTGCATATTTTGACCGATGCTTCGTGGAAACTCTGTATTTATGAAACTCGTAAATGAGCTGGGATTCTGTTTCCGGATCAAGTTATCCTTCCCTCTCGAACAAACCATTATAAATATATTGTTGTAGTTCCCATAGATGTGTTATAAAATAATTTTAATGTTTTTCGTATTATCCTTCCTATTCCAGGAATGATCTGGCTAGGCTTATTTTTCGTCCCCATGCTACCGATGATTAACAACATCAAACTGATTTTACTCATGTACATACGAGCTTGGGCCGTAATGACTTGTAACGTTCCAGCAAGGCAAATATTCAGAGCCAGCAGGTAAGTTGCGATGATGTTTTCACTCCAGCAATCTCACTGAGATAGATCTTTGCAGATCATCCAATTTTTATCTCATGTTGCTGCTACTGATGTTATTTCTTTGTACGCTACCTGTCGGATACGTCATTGCATCCAGGAAGCCATCAAAGAGCTGTGGACCATTTGGGTAAGTGACTGCTCATTCACTGCTATGACACTATCCAAAAAAAGCTGGGATTCAAAAATTCTTCTTTTCTATATTTTGTGCTCTAGATGTTATGGCACGGCAGGCATTCTTATTTCTGAACCTCATATGCTTTTTCGAAACTTACCTCTGCACTTTGAGAAAACCATTTCCACACGTTTTCCCAGCATTTCGTTTGCAAAGATTCTAAAAATTTTGTGAACATGGAGGAGATCAATTATCGCTGTCAAAATGCTTTTACAGGGATCAGCCACACTTCTACAGTGTCATCACGGATGTACTACACGAGAATCTGAATGCTTCGTTGGTAGACGCCATCAAGTACATGACATCTCCAGGAATTGTGATCCCAGTTCTACTCTTGCTGCTGTGGGTTATTACGTTGCCATACTCTTTTTTTGAAAAGATCTGACAAAAATATTAGTGCGAAGTACTACAAAACACAGACGAACAAAATACAGTGTGCAAAAGCTCTGTACTATGATATGTTTTTATATCTAAATGAATAATTTTTTAGCGTTAAGTTCATAGAAAAAGACAGCACTGGGTATGAAGGAAACTATGCACTGTTTTATGAATTATTATTTGAACTAATACATCTCATGAAACTGAATGGACTATAAACTATTTCGTATATATTATTATTTTTTAAAGAGCTGGTTAACAGTGATGCTTAATCTGTCCCTCCCTTCCCTTTTTACTGATATACAATCTCACGAATACAATAAATGTAGGCATTCCAGAAAATTTTAGTTCCACTTTTCCGTCATTTCTTGAATACACACCTCTTTGGCTATATAATTGGATTACATGAGATACGTTCCCCAGCTGCGTTGCGCCGGCCGCGAGGGGCTAGAGCATAGACAGGGGGAGTGTGGGTGGAGGCAGTACAGGGACCCCTTAGAGGTAGGAGACGCAGAGAGCGAGAGGACTAGCGGTGCGCGGCCGGCTCCGGTCTTGGTTGGGGAACGTATCTCGTGCAACCATATAATTGCTGCAAAATTTTCGTGGTCGTTTCATATGGAGATTCCTCTTTTTTTCGTCTCTTTTCAATGGGAAGCTGTTGCTACTACAAAGAATTCCTCTTTTGTAATGCAACTTTAATTTGAATATCCGGCAATGCTGCAAACAATTTATATTTAGCAAGCTTATGCTGCATACATTTTATTTTAATACAGCAGTTTTACTCTAGCAATTTAGCTTAATCATATACTTCCTCTTTGCGTTGGTTCGTGGCCTACGTGAAGCCAATCACGATCTCTCTACTCAGCTTATGCATGTGGGTAACTTTGTACTTCTAGTAACCATTGTAATCAGACACGACACTGATTCTTCCAGGAACGCACCGAGGAGAAGAAGAAAATCTTTGAGCTTGCCGGTGGTAAGAAAAAGAGGTCTATCACTATCGCAAGGAAGAAGCCGAAAGAGACGAAACCTACATTCGGCCAGTGGTCCTCCGTGAGTCAATGCTTCACTGATTAATGTAATTTTCACACAATAAGTTTCTTCCGTAATTTGTTATATTTTACAATCTGAACAAGGGCGTGCAGTGAAGAATTGGTAGAGTATGACGTCTATGCAACTGCGTTTTTGGGTAGATGTGACATTTTCTTGTTCATCCTATTTACCAATGGCCCCCTGTCAGGGATTTCTATGGATTGAATTATGTTTTCCGGTCCAGTTCACTTTCTTACCACAACTCTACTTTATTGGTTTTGATTTACAAAAATGATTCTAGGTCCAAAATATCTTCATCGCTAGTAGGGAAAGCCTCCCCCCCCCCCCCCCCC
>JARK01001487.1:215532-237287 GCA_000688135.1 Ancylostoma ceylanicum | reverse complement strand
CCCCCCCCCCCCCCTCCTCAATCCCAACTCACTTGACGAACCACCCAGTTTCTTCATCTCTAGTGTTCTTCTTTTTCCTCTTTTTCATTCCTTTTTCACACATGTCATTTATGGACTAAGTGTGTCCATTACCATCGCGATATTCCTCGCCACACTGGATGATGTAAATAGTAGTTAAAATTACATCAGTTCCTATGATTTTGTGACTCTTTTAACAGCTATGTTGATAAAAATCTATCTGTGAGTGCTCAGAAAATATTTTCTGGATGTAGTGAGGGAAATTTGTTTGACATGTTGTAATTTCGAATTAGAAGGAGCACTACGAATAACAGCACAAGACAGTGTGCAAGGCATTGTACCTTGGTGGGGCGGTGCGGTCAAGCTCTGCGATTGGGCGGTTGAGCGGAGCAGCCAATGACGGAACCCGGCCTCACCATCCATTCCGCAAAATCAACCCGGAAAGGAAACAACAGAAAGCCAACAAATTTAAATTCCAGGATGACGAGTCCCATTCACATCCGAAGTCTATCGCAAGTATACCACGATCTGTTGGATCTGGTGGACGTGGATTCGTACCTTCACTAGGGTTCGTATTATGACATAAAATTACTACTGTACAATAAGTCCTGCCTCCTAGCTCCATGTTACTTTACCTGTACTCCATATCATTTTGTAATCTCTATTAAATTTACTTTTTCCCTCAGGTCACTCTCCGAAGTGGATCACAGCGACGCAGAAGAAGCTGAACACGAAGTAAAGCCACCTATCAAATTGACATTAAAGCAACAGTTCCTCGTCTGCATCGGATGGGCCGATCCAAAGAAGTGAGCCAAATAAATACCTCCTAGGACTTATTAGGAAAAACCTACGACCATTTAGGTATGAAAAAAGCGAGTCTAACCAGATCCATGCTGAGGAAGGCCACGCGGACGGTGGAGAATACAGTGAAGAAGGAGAAGAAGAGGATGACAGGAGGTTCTCCTTAGTCCATCAGAATTTTTTGGAGCTATATATGTAGAATATTTGTGGCTGTGGGCCATACTTTCGTGCACCAATCACAGCAAGCAGTCCCGTAGGCCAATCGTGGCAAGCTGAGTTCTGTCCCATTAACCAATCACAGTGACCTTTGACAACTAATACATTAATATGAACGAATGTGATAACACTGGATGATCACGTGATTGATGAGTTCAGAGATTCGGAGCGGGACTTCCTTCTGCCAGAAAAAGCAAACAGATCATCACGGGAACGATCCATCAATAGTAGAAAAAGTGATGGACGAGGAACTAGTAGGTACGTGAAAATTTCTCAGGAAACTTTCTTGTTTTCCTTCCTCTTGAATTTTCCAAACCACAGTACCATCAGACTCTTGGCAATCTTAATATTGAGAAACTTGGATATCCATGATAAATTCCTCAAGTCCTATCCCTGCAAAAATGCGTGAAAGACGTCTAGAAACGCCCTGTATTCATCCATTATCTACCTCCTCCTCAGTAATGGCAGTTTTCCGTTAATTCTTTGGAGGAATCTGAACTGAGTCCCACAGAAATTTATCTGCATTATCCCTAAGTAACTCTACGAAGGATAACTTTTCCATCTCAGGGATGCCTCCTATCGGACAACTTCCCAAACTTCCTCAAAACGAGATGACATTCCGGAAATTGCTGTCGAGTTAGCAGAGAGGAAATCCGGATCAGCTCGGCCGCCGTCTCACATTGAACGCTTACACCATCAAGAAACCGAGTTCATGACACCGTATGCGAACATCTACTTGTTTTCACATCTGATATATTCAACTATGAACGAATTTCAGTGCTCACAGCATAACTGAAGAGAATGAGGAGGTTTTCGAACAAGTTGATGAACAAGGGTAACTCTCCACTTTTTTGGAGTCCACTAGAGTGAGAACAAATGAGACGTCCTTCAATTTTAGTTCTTCGTCTAATTCCCACCAATCATCACGTGATCGTAAGGAGAAAGCAATCCAACAAACGGCACGACAGCTGTTAAAACCGATCACTAAGTCGAAGTCACGGTCTGCATCCGGGTGAGAATTCGTTTAGTAGAAATAGTAAGAAGTAATGAACAAAAGGTGAAATAAAGCAGTCGTTTCGGTTAAAATAACCAGTAACAAGCATTCTATTCGGACTTCAGCTAAATTTCGTGATTTGGTCACTACGAAAACTCGTCCTTTGTAGAGCACTATACCCTGGAAGGGAGGGGCGGCCGCCGAGCTCTGCGATTGGTCAATTCATGCAGCCGGCCAATAGCAGAACTTGGCCGTACAGCCTTTTCCATCTATAACCCTTCCTACCAGTATGGGAGCAGTGGTGGTCACAGAGGAGGAGCGATAAGGGGAGAGGGGAGTATTGGAGAAAATAACGCGATCCTTTAAATAAGAGCTCCGAATGGCCAGAGTTCAAACTGAGGATCAGCAAGAATTAACCACTGAATCAAGTAATTAAAAGGAGCAAATACACTTCTGAAATTTGGCAGGCTGGATTGTCGGATTTCCCCATGAAAATAATCTACATGGGCTCCTGATCACGATGATATACCTGATCCCGTGCAAAACCTTCGAAAAACGCCGTTTTTCAGCCTAGACTTTTGTGGAGCTTGTGGGCGGAGCGAGGTCAGGACTACGGGGTTTCCGCACTATGCCCACCTTACTGGTCACATACATATGAAGTGCATTTTCTATCCTGTTAGAGAACGGATAACGAGGAACTCTTGCGAGAAACACGAATTTCCTCAAATGATGCTCTCCCGGGAGTTCATTATTCAGAAGCCTCGTCCCCCGCATGGTCGCACCATAGACCCCGCCCACAAGCCCAACAAGAATTGCAATAAGAAAACGGGTTATACGGCATTTTTGCGCAAAATCACGTATGCTGTGTGATCAGCAGCTCCTGAAGATTCTTTTCGTATAAAAATCCCAGAAATGACTCTGGCTTGGGATGGTACCTTTCTTGAGCATCGCTTGAGCTCCTACCCAACGTCTATAGCATGTAGCGAATGTCCATAAAATAGTACATAGAGTCACCAACATTGAACTCTTATTCCCATACTGAATGAAGCTAACAGATTCCCATTCAGGGCAACACAACCGGACGCTTCTCCTAACCAGGATCCCACACGACCACCTTCTGCAGATGGCTCACTCAGTGATCCAGCACCCGTTTCTGATCCTCTCTGGAATACTGGTAATCCACACAGCAGGTAACTAGTTGAATTTTGTCAAATTGACTCTATTACATGTTTCTTTATTGCTTCTTTAGTTACACCTCAGCGATGATGTCTCCCATAATGAACGAGATGCTATCAACAGATGAGGGAACAGACGACGAAAAAGCCCGCCTCCTTCCTGACAGGTAATCTCTCAAAACCTAGGAATAATCAATCAGTGGACATTTTATTACGATTCATGCAATTTTTTCCAGATTACCAGTAACGCAACAGTTACTTTCTAGGCGGGTGAGTGGCTTTGAGATGATTTCTGCTTTTTGTTTTTATTTCTTACTATCGAACATAAATATTTCTTTCCCGGTGGTCTTTCTTATTGAACTGTGAAGTAAATTTTCAGCCATTTCAACAACGTGCCCCACGGTTTCGCATTTCTATGTCTCCTCCTCGGAAAAAGGGTGATGCGGTTCGTTTATTTTCTCTGAGTACTAACTTCTCATGCTAATTCTTCTACAACGCTGTAATATTAGGTTGGTGCAAAAATAATGCGCGTTTTTCGATGCATCCTCTTCGGTGCATTAGATTTCCTGTTGTCATCATAAATAATTTGAGAAGTTGCACATTTCCTTGTAGCAAATTTTATGGCCTTTCCAATGGTTTTGTCCTTTTTCAACAAAATCAACATCTGTACGTAATTTTTATTTTTGGAATGAAAGGTGCCAAAACAGAATTTTTGCCAATTTCGCTTCTGCGAACCAAAACTTTGCGGCATCGCAGCAGGAGCCGCTCGGAATACCAGAGTTGTTTTGGCCAAGGTAATCTGAGCGAATGCCTACCGCGAGGCTGCTCTCGATCTTTTCGAAGTGATGAGTCCTGCTTCGAAAGTAAGGAAGGTCGCGTGAAGTTTTCTAGGGTTGCTGACCACCAAGTGGTGGCAATAATTAAAGAGAACCCATTCAAACCAACATGGTCGGTTTCTCAGAACCTCATCTATAATTGTCGTCAGACCGTCCCTTCCATGGATAAGAATGGGAGGACGAAAAGCTCGACAACTGGGTACGACGCTATCTGAACGACTACCAAATTGATCTTCGTTGAGAGGTCTGCTTCGCGCCTTTGTAGTGATGAAATTTCGACCAAATCCTGGAACGCTTAGTGATGCATGGTAAAGAATAGACCATCTGCGACAATATAAAATTCCTTGCTCAACAATTGGGAGAGGAAGGCGATGCGAAACACTGCCAGAAACCAAAACAACACTAAATTAAGGTCACGACGAATTTTTGGTGGTCTTTTGCAGGAATCATTTGTAACAGCTCGTTGAATCCCTCACAGCTAAAAAGCACTGCTAGCATACTAACGAAATGAGCCGGAAATCTCACTGTGTGAGCCCGGCATCTTTTAATAAAATGGATTCTGTACTCCTATGCAGTACCGTCCAGCCACATGTCGCACACCAGAAGCTCCACAGGTTGGAACAATTGGGCCAAGAAGCTCTGCCTGTTATACTATAATCAGCAATCCTCTTGCTCACTGATTACCACTTCCTGGAGCATCTGGACGACCTCTACCAGGAGAATTTCTTCGAGGACTGAGGTGACACCAAAATTAACCTCCGCTCGTTCATCGATCCTAGAAGGCTCCGTTTGAAGAGTGCGGTGTTACTTAAACAGCTATTTTATAGCTAAAGGTTTGCGGATTATAATGGTTCTAAACTTGTTTAAAAACCTCAATTTTGAACCAAGATATGGGCTCAGGAATTTAGGGGTTAAAAACGCGCATTATTTTTGCACCAACCTAATAGATATTATATATTAGGAGATATTGAAAATTAACTTTGCCTATAAGGTAAGTTATTAATACAAAAAATGCCTATAAAGTAGCACTTATTAGAATCATGGTTACTCGTCCTAAGACAGGAGAGCGCTCTCAAAATTTAGGCGTAGAAACACCACTCCGTTCACTGTTTCAGCTGTTTTGGCGGATCCATAATCCAGAAAGTGTATGGAGCTGAAAATATTAGCTGTACTTATTTTTTTTCTGTAACGCTACCAATTAATCACATTTAGCTGCGTAACCTTGGCATTCTAACATTACGGCCACAGGGTGGGTGAACGGGGCGGAGCCACTGTTGCACCACTGGTCGGTTTCCCTATCGGTTTTCCTATTTCCCTACTGGTTTCCCTACTTTTATCTCTTGGTCATCTTGTCCTATGTTCGCGTACAACAACGCTATAGGCTATGTATGCAAATAAAGGGAGAGCGGAGATATGTGTGTGAACGCACCAATCGTACAACAGTGGCACCGCCTCCTTTTCCGTCATAACGCCTCACACAAAGGGGTGGTAAAATTGATATTGCATAAAATAACTGGTTGAATCGAAAAGGGTAAAACTGCAACGATTTACAACACAAGAAATTAATAACTCCTTACCATTTGAAGTAGGTGAGACTGCGCTTACCCCGTTGAGCGACTTCTAAGTAGCTGTGTCGGTTAAGTTTGCTCCCAAAACGTAGGTATAAAATATTTTCGCCTTCTTTCCACAAGATCTAATCATTTTCAAGATATCTCTGCTTAGGCTTAACCCTGATGAAAGAGATTAACTTTCACAATACATATGGATCAGAGGATGTCCTTTCCATATTACGCTGGATGTATGACTAAGTTTTCTGTGGAAAATAATACTCCCAAAATTGGATTTTCTGCCATTTCAACTTCGAAATCTCCTCAAATCTTCTTTCAGGATTCGGACTCATCCAATCGCCGATTCGAGATGAGGGTAGCTGGATCGCCGATTCGTGAACGAGGCGATGAAAGCTGTGAGACGCAAACGGAAGATGAAGCTGGATCACCTCGTTCACCACGAAAAAATGGACCTCGAACACCAAGCCCTGCAAAATCGACAAAATCAACAAGTCCAGCAAAATCCACGAGATCCACAACGTCACGTAAGGATACTGATGATGGGTCAAATAGTGACAGCACAAGAAAAACTGCTCAGACTACATATGTGTGAAATATTTTCTGTTATTATTTATGTTGAAATAAATGTCTTTCAGAGTTTGGCGTGTGCTTTACAGCTTACCACTGCATTTTTTCGATGCTCTATACTTACAGCATTACTTACCTACTTATTTATCGTGACATTGTAAAGGGCTATTTTGTGTTTCTAGAGGATATATTGCATTTCAAAAGAAGAGAACGTGAAACCTCATTTCGGTTCAGCAAGAGAAACACTGATTTTGGGACGCTGTGAGTCTTCCGAAAAAATCTTCAATTTGAGGAAAAAAGTGGTGTGAAATACAGTGAACTCCAAATGGCCGTAGACAAGGGGCGGAACCGCGGCGCGGTCACTCTAGTTGTCTGCTGCACCTTTCGAGGCAGCGGGAAATCACGACGTATCGATTTTCCTCCGTGTCTCTGCCCAGCAGGCCCGTTGCCTCGGTGCAGCAGACAACCAGAGTGCCTGCACCGCGGTTCCGCCCTTTTCTTGTGCAGAATCAGGGAAAACCATGATACGGTATTCGATTGTGAAATCATTCCCTGATGAACTGTAACTATAACTGATTCCAACTATCGTACCTATGGCTGGTGTTCTTTTAAAAGTGATGGAAATGATGGAGTGTTTTCATTTGTGTTAATTTGATGTGAGCATCGATGGAAGTACGTTTTTCGCGGGCCTAGGATGCACGTCGTGCGGCCGCGCCGCTTGCGCTGGAATCGTCGCCGTGAGGACAAGTAAGGAGTTTCCTTGATGGTTTTTTTTTCACTCTGTTTGATGTCAGTTACCAGGATAGCTAATTAACTATCAAGAAAACCCTATGGTTTGCTGTCACGGTAACGTTTCCAGCGCGAGCAACGCAGTTGCGCCGCGTACTCTCCAAGTCCGCGAAAAACGCACTTCCATCGACGTTCATTACATGTATAGTTGATGCTCCGGCTTTTGAACTAAACTCTGAGATTTTACAAACTCGCATTTAGGCCGCTGTAAACTTCAAAGATTCGCATACAATCTAACACAAATCAAGCATACAGTGTGTAAATGTTGACCAGCACTTGTGATGTTTCTCTCTTTCTAGCAGCATGGAGGGCCTGTCATTGGAAGGATATTTTTAAACACTCACGAAAAATAGTTGTTGATTAAGGAAGATAGGGAGATGTGATGACCGCAATCGCGCGGCGCTGCACCCATTCTGTGCCATCGAAGCTACTAGATGCCAACTTACACTCTTATGGAAACAAGCTTATGAGCCAAGAATTGTTAGGCTTAGTGCTCATCCTCATTGAAATGCATGTAAAGCGATACATCAAAGCGTCAACATCCGTACTTGGTGCGCGCCAAATATTGGTTGGTGTCAGTTGGTGCGTCGTCTCATCATATGTTACGGAGAATACTTATATACAAGGTCGGAAACTCGTCTTGATTGAATCCACGTTATAAAGTTCTTTTTTTTTTACAAATTCTCCACGAAAAAAGTCATGTAGTATCGTCATGTCCGAGCAGTCTTTTAAAGGAAGCACTAACGGAAAATTTCACTTCCAAAGCGAAGCGCCTATCGTGTAGCCGGCTATTAGACAATCGAAAATGTAAGTTGGGCACGAAGAATAGCCGCCTACCTGCAGAAATACTGCCGAGGACGCTGATGCCAGTGTGGACATTTTGGTGTCCGCTGCGCCAACTAACGGTATTGACCGGGCGTGTGGCGCGTGGCCTAGCGCAATGGACGTAATGCTATGTATAGCGTTATTCATGCTCACGGGACGTCAAAGTTCACGCGCCGATATGCAACGCAACACAAGGAAGGACCAGAATTCCTGGAAAGTAGGGAGTGTTCCTGGTTTTGCCGCCACGGCTGCCGCGCGAACAAACGGCGCTTTCATCCTCGCCGCGTCGATACAATGCGAAAACTTCGTGGAATTTTGGTGCCATGCGTAAACTTTGACGTGCCGCAAGCATGAATAACACCCATGTAAGGCATACTATCCATCAGGGTTTCGTGGCAGGACGCGCGCACACCCTATCAGCGGAACACTCATCCACGCCTCTTATGCACGAAGTATAGGTTTTTCATTTCTTATTTTCTGGCATATTTCACGCTGTTTCATCAGTGTTTCTGAGTGTTTCGTCCCCAAAAAACCCTGAAATTCGGAGAAACCTCCAACACAAAAATTCCAATGAGTGCTGCCTTTGGACAAGCACCCTATCCCTGGGATCTTCTTTGTTCTATGGAGGAAGTTCCTCCGCTTCGTTGTTCATCTCTCTTGATGACAGGTGTGAAGCAACGGCTAACGGTTGAAGAAGCAATCACGTGCGAGAACTAGTACAAGGCATGAGCGGGGCCGACAGGAGGCGGGGGTTTTTAGACGTGACGCGCGTAGCGTCCGCAAATGGAGACGACACGGCGGCCTCGAATTGATTGCGGCACAACGGTAATTCTGTTGTTTCATATGAGGAGCGGGAAATGAGGGCACTATTACTCATTCTCCTCCATATGTTATTTTGCTTTTTATCACTCCTGGGCTTGTGAAGCTTCGTAGTATTCGCTCTTGTCATTTATCATTTTCTACAGTAGCAGAACTGCTTTCGATTTCACTAAAGTACTTCTTTAGCTAAAATCTTGGGAGTTGTCGCCTTTGGTTGAGATGTCGTCACCTCCTGACGAGGGAACATCTCAAAGTACAGCGGCTTCGTTCCCAAAAGCGAGACCGGTGGCGACAACTGTTACTGTGAGTAAAGCCTATTACTCATTAAGCAGTTAATTCATTGAATAGAGTTATGTACATATGTTCGTTTCAGGCGAATTCCTATGGTTCAGCAGTCTCCACAAGCGTTGAAGATTCCGCCAATCAAGGTCTCGTGTTAGACTTCTTTGCTGTACCTCCTTCACTACTCATAGTTTGTTTAGAGCGAGGCGAAGAACAGGAAGAGGAAGCTGAGTTAAAGTATGGTGCGGGTCATGTGATCAACCTTTTTGTACCAGTTTCATTATGTATGGTTATGGTTGTGTTTACTATGAACACTGTCACTTTCTACTCGCAAAACGACGGACGGCACCTGTGAGCTTTTTTCTATCTATTTTTATTACTTTCTACTTCATTTTCGCTGTTTTCCGTTTTTTTTTTTCTCTTTTGTGCCTCAGTTGTGGTGGTCAACAAATCTAATTTATCAAGGTCATAGCTGACAATTAAAGCATAAAAGCTTTGGTTAATCACTGGAACTGTGGTGTGTAGTGCTTTTTGTTGAAGCAGTGCACTATGACATGGTTTAATTAAAGTGTCACAGCCTTTTGTACAGTATTAGAGAATATTTGGAAGCTAAAACGTAAAATTCTCCTTCAGTAAGGCGTTCTGGCTTATTATTTTCTAATTCCTGGAACTTGTGCTGGAATGGTAACGCCATTTTCAGGCTCTTCCTCAATTCTTATGTTTCTCTGGAAAACGTGCTGAGGAAAAATTTGCATGCATTTTAGTAAAAATGCACAGTGACGGCTGTTGGATCACGCATATTGGGTGTTGGGATTCTTTTTGGTTTCTTTGTGACAGCCGTGAGGCATCTAATAACGAGGATTCGTTACTTTGATACAAACTACACTTTTTGCAGTAGAAATCTCTTTATCCTTATCACAGTACAAAAACTAGTGCCATAGCTGGCAGAAATCACATTGAGGTGGAATTTACAAAACACAAAACAACCTGAGTTGATTCCTTCTTAAGGTATCAGACTCAGTCTCCGTTTTGGATAGGGAAAACCTGTTAACCCTTTCCCACTTGGATCGTTCCCGATCGCTCCTCTTAACCCATGGGAGCACTGTTCGTTCATTGCTAACGAATCTGCGGCGAACGTCTCTAACCTCTTGCCCGAGGGGCGGGGGATCATTGCCGATCACTCCTCTTAACCCATGGGAGCATCGTTCTTTCATTGCTAACGAATCTACGGCGATGATTCCTGCCCTCACATCCGAGGGGGGGGGGCAACCTAATCCGCTATCCGCGGCTTGGAATTACGTGCAGAAGATTGCGCTATTCTAGCGATACTGCCACCACCACAGCCTACTACTCTCTCTAAACTAGAGCATTCTTGCTCGAAAACCTCGAGCCAAACTGGAGCCGATCTTACTGACTCGAAAACCTCGAGCCAATCACAAAGAAGTCTTGCACTGCTTTGCTGAGCGAACTCCACTCTCGAATCTGAGAGGGATCCATTTGCTCACATTGCGTGAGCACGAGAGAACTCCAAACTAATTTGATCCATTGGATCTGCTCCTTTTATGCAGTGAGACCGGGGGCGTGTCCGCACCAGTGGGCGTTGCCACACTCCCCGCCAGATGAATGTATCCACAGGCGTATCCGCGGGATATTCCTGACGCGCTCACGCTAAACAGGTGCATATCTGCAGGCTACAATAAGCCACTCATTGCAACTTACGAGCAATAAGCAATTGATAAAAAATATATGGATTCCCATATGCTACACGGCCACTCATCTTTGCACCACAAAACATAGCCCATCTGCTCTGCCGCGCCGCGGCCCCTATTCATAGGTGTAAATGATGCAGCGAGGCGGAGCAGAGCGGCGGTATTCAGTGATGCAAGGGTGATTCACCATCATTGTAGCAGCCTTTTCCTGATCAAGGCTAGATATCGGAAATGAATTAGAGAATCGACGGAATTATTCGCTTTCACCATTGAATTGCCGAGAAGTCTGTTGTGACTAAGAAGTCTGAAACGAGATCTTTTTGATGAGTTTTTTAGAAGGTTAACTGTACTTTCTGCATATGTGTAAGTTTACTTTCACAGCATGCAGTGAACTCCAAACGGTCGTATACAAGCGGTGGGGCGGCGGCGCGGCGTTCTTGGGCTGAGGCACCAGAGCCAGCATGCAGAGCCCCTGTGTCTCTGCCCAAGAACGCCGCGCCGCGGTCCCGACCCTTGTCTACGGCCGTTTGGAGTTCCCTCTATGTACAGTGCTGAGAAATTTGCGGAGTAGGAGGGTCTAGGACGGAAAGACTACATTGCGCGCCAANGAGGTGTCTCTGCCCAAGAACGCCGCGCCGCGGTCCCGACCCTTGTCTACGGCCGTTTGGAGTTCCCTCTATGTACAGTGCTGAGAAATTTGCGGAGTAGGAGGGTCTAGGACGGAAAGACTACATTGCGCGCCAAAATCGTTTCCTCCTCCTATCGCAGCTAAGCGCAGTGATGTCTAGTATTTTTCATAGAATTCTTTTTTTCGCGATGAAATAACACTAGTTATTGCTAAGATTAGCCATTGTGATAGAGCAAGAGCGGTTCCAGCGCGTGGCGCGGTTTGGCTACTCTGAGCCATCAATTTTGGAAATCTCACAATCCATTCATACTTCCCGTGTTTTCGCTCCCAATTATTTTTTCAGCTAACAAAACTTTGCCCAAAATCGATTTTGCAGTAATTTATCTCAGTCCAGCTTTAGCATTGTAATAATCGATATTCCAGGTTATATACACCTTTCGTGAAGGAGACGGACAGTGCCAGTGAGAAAGTGCTGATGTCATTGGGAAATGCCCTCGTTATGCTATGTGTAGTGGTGTTCATGACTGTGATACTCATATTCTTTTACAAGTATAGATGTTATAAGGTGAAATTCCCCTAGTTTTTTGTTCCCAGTTATAAATACTCCGAAAATCCATTTCAGGTAATCCACGGCTGGCTAATGGCTAGTAGTTGTCTGTTGTTGTTTCTATTTTCTACTATTTATTTACAGTAAGTGTTTTATCTCACTCTTATACAAAAAGTACAGTGAACTCCAAACGGCCGTAGACAAGGTGTAAGACCGCGACGCGGTGTTCTCGGTTAGAGACAGGGGCTTTCCATGATCCAGCATGCAGAGCCCCTGTGTCTCTGCCCAAGAACGCCGCGCCGCGGTCCCACCGCTTGTCTACGGCCGTTTACAGTTCATTGTAGTTGCATTTCTATTCCAAATGAGTAGGATTGGGAAACCTCGGGATGGGCTTGAAAAAAGTATTATCTCTTCCTTTTCAGAGAAGTGATGAAGAGTTTTAACATATCCTTGTCTGTATTCACTGTTTGTTTTTGTCTTGGTAATTTTGGTGTTGTTGGAATGATGTGCATACATTGGAAAGGACCACTAAGATTGCAACAAGTACGTTTCCATACTTATACAGTACAATTTTCCTTTTTTTAAATTATGGTGACCTTTTTTTCTTCAGTTTTACCTGATATCCATGTCGGCTTTGATGGCTTTAGTATTTATCAAATATCTTCCCGAATGGACCGTGTGGTCAGTACTAGCTGTGATTTCTGTGTGGGACCTGATTGCTGTCCTTGCACCAAATGTTGGTTTTATGTTTTTTTTCCTGGATGTATCATTATGAGGAAAAACGGGGCAGAGATCTCCGCCCTCCGGTGTCAACTCGTCCGTTTGGTATTTGAATTCTGGAAATGCGTAATACAGTTAAATCATTCACCTTTAGCGAGAAAAGTCGATCATGAAGGGTGGGAAAGGGTTTGAATGCACTAATCAGACAACACTGCCACTCTCCGTTTTTACCTGATAATAATGTGTCCCCTTTTTTCACTTTCTTTTTAATTTTGAAATGTATTCTGTGACGTCAATGCTACAATCTTCAGGGTCCTTTGAGAATTCTTGTAGAAACTGCTCAGGAACGCAACGAACCAATTTTCCCAGCTTTGATATATTCATGTGAGTTTTTTAAAGCAATAAAAATCGTTGGACTCGCAGCAAAACAAAAACATTTGTTTCTGTTGATTCATATATTCCTTCCATGAGTGCTTCTCTTCTTTTCAACGTTAACAGTTTTTTTATTTTCAAATAAATTCGATGTTCTTTCTGTTTTACTACTAGCATTTGCAAGTTACTAAATAGCCTTGCTGACTTTGTGTCGATTGATTTATTCCGATTTTTGATTTAGCCGGCATGGTATACTCGTTCGTGTTCGCCGGTGCGCTAGAAGGGGAAGACAATCCGGCTCAAACCAATCCTCCAGGTCAGCCATTCTTACCTGTTTTCGTTTTCATCAGCTCGTTTCTATCCAGAAACGAGTTCGCTACAACCCTAATAAAGTCGTAAACTCATGCATTTTGAAGCAAGCTCATCGGAAGAATCGACGCCGTCTACTAGCGGGCTTTTAGCAACAAGTGGTGCTCCTGCGGTCAGAGTGAAGCGCTTCGCACCGCAACGGAGTCAGAAGCCAGAAAAGGCTCCAGGTGATATGTAAGTGTTGGCTTATTTATAGCCTGGTTTCTTTTTTTAATCAAGGATTTCCTCCGTTCAGATCGCAGGAAGCTGCTCGATCGCTAAACGAAGTGCCAAGAACGCAAAATGCCAGGGTCCAACCAAATCTTGTCAGAAGAGACCAGGACGAGAGTGAGTTATTCGCTGAATTGTCTTTGATCTGATGTGATACCCTGGTTATAGATTGAGAATGTTACTGTTATCAGTGTGGAATCAACTTATTAACAAAGTTTTTTTTGTTCAGAAGGCGTCAAACTTGGTCTCGGTGATTTCATCTTCTACTCGGTGTTGGTGGGAAAGGCGAGCTCGTACTTCGATTGGAACACAACCGTTGCGTGTTACGTTGCTATCCTGGTAGGACTCTGCTTCACTCTAGTCCTCCTCGCTGTCTTTCGTCGAGCATTACCTGCTCTCCCAATTTCTATTTTTGCTGGATTGCTTTTTTACTTTTGCACCAGATGGATTGTTACTCCATACGTATCTGAACTCACAAGACGACAGTGGATTTATTAGCATACTTCTGCCTTTCCTAATCACATTGCCTCAATCTCGACTAAAACTATCTGACGAAGCTATCCTATACTCGTTCTCCTTGTCTGTTGATTTGTGCTCAATGTGCACTCCTGTCTCATTTCCTGTAAATGATTCCTATAGTAAATGTCGTACATTCCTAGTTATGGACGAGCATTTTCGTCATAATATCTCATTTCGACGATGTCGTCAGCGATGTCGTTCCTACCGACATGATCGGGTTCTTTCCTTAGGCCTCTCTTTCTTCACATCATCACGTTGTTACTGCTTTCATCTTTCCAGTTTTCTACTTTCTTGCACATAATATTCCATGTTGTTTCTTATCCATAAAATTTCTAGATGATTCTGTGACGTGATACACTTCGGTAGACTACATGTCATAGTTTTTGTGGGAAGAGCAATGATACCTCATTATGCTATACCTCTTTGCCCTTTTTTCCTCGGTGTACCTGTGTAATTCTCACGGTTTCCATGGAGTGAGGCGTTGTAGTCACAGAAACCGCTTGAGATGAAATCTGGAGAAGGTAAGGTGAGGGGCGTAATTAGCAGTTGATGAAAGTGCTGGTCTGGTTCTTTCACTGACTGAGCTTTTAAGATCAAGGCCAAATAGGCTTCGCTTTCCCAGTTTACTACAAAGTAAAACATCTTGTAATGTGAATCTCCATCTGACTCGAACCAGTGACCTCCCGACCGATAGTCTTCCGATTGAGCCATCAGGACATGTTATCGTCAGAGACACTGTCCAAGATTTGCGGGAATTGCTCTGTGAGATTTTGGAAGATGCAAAGCTCCGTCGATCGCGGGCCTCGAACTTGCGACCTTTAGAGTGGTAGTTGATTGCTCTACCACTGAGCCATACGCACACAGACATCTTTCTGGATGAGTCGCCAGAAAACGAGAGAAAGACGGGAGCCATCTACGCTTTGTTTAAAAGACACTGAATTTCAATAATAATGCAATCTATCCCTATGGAATGAGTTGCTTTCCATGGATAAGAAGGACATGAATTCTAAATTTCACTAGAAAATGAATGTCCTCCCACAAAGGCAATGTGTGGATCCTACTGGAGCAGGCAGAAGTTTCGTGCTACCCTTCACCCGAAAATATCGAATGGCTTATCGATTTACTGATTTAATTGATTTTTCCCTCCATTTTTTTTTGACCGGGGGTCAGTGAGGAAATGCCTACTAGGGTTCTTCAATACGCTGAACATGAATATCACATCCATTCTAGATGAAAGTAGCGATTTTTTTTTCAATTTTTCCACTTTTGCTTAGGAATCACTGAGGATATGTCTAATACGGTTCTCCAAAGCGTTGAACATGAATATGACAAGCATTTTGAGGGACAGAGTCGATTTATCGATTTAATTCATCTTTCTATTACTACGTGGAGACGTATAAGAACTCGATTACTAAGGTTCTCAAACACACTAGAAAGCTAGTCAGGGATAATAAAACGGAGCTGGACATGCCACCTAGTACCAATGAAACCCGTGAAATTTAGTGATGAATGTACATTCAAAAACGCATCAAGAAACGTAGACGGTCGTTATGTCTTTTCCCCCCTAAAAACAGAAGACGTGATCTGTTGCTATGGGAACTGATGCTCTTTAGAGGGCGACAGCTGAGCCGAGGGACTAGGGGCATTTCGATCTTGAAAGAGCGGGCAATCGTAGGCTACCTAGTCCCTGAACAATAAAATATCATTTTTTTGGTACTTCCAACTTTCAACATTAGTGAAATACGTAGTGATCCTGCCCCTATACAATGATGATTGTTTGAAGCTAGGTTGAGATATCTACACATTGTTTCTGCAGCCCGTAAGAATTCAGGGCTAGAGTTCATGGACTCATAACCAAGGAAAACCAGGTTAACCAACGAATTTTCACGTCTGACGTCTCTCGACATTGGTCTGGTCTATGGGATAACCAATCACGATGAAATCGCTGGTTTCCGAGATGGGCTATGCCAACGAAGCGAACATCAAGAGGAGTCCAAAAGCATGGCGTTTGCTGGACAGCCATACTGATAAATGATACTTCTGGCGCAACTTCATGGCGGCTTAAACTTACAGTAACAACGCACTTTTCACCTCCGAACAGATTTATTTTATCTTAGAATTAAACTCGCGGGTCATGTCCGGACGCGTAAAGAGGATGGGCGCGTGTGGCGCAGTGGTAAGAGGCTCGCTGCGTACGCACACGGTCGATAGTTCCATCCCGCCCGTGGCCAACCAAGCCGTCCATCCCTCCGGGGTCGGTAAATTGGTACCAGAGGAGTCTGGGAGGATGAAGCACTGACTTGGTTCATCGGATGCCCCCCGCAAGTCACTGTATAGGGCACATACGCATTCAACGCCTCTACGATGCTCAGATGAAGTCGAACGCGTGGCGCATCCCACATGATGGGATTGATCAAAGCCGACCACTTTATCTTTTACTTTAACCCGTGCCTGTATTCATGAACTTTCCCGGGTAGTTTGTTACCTACCCACCCTTCTAGATTGGACGAGTTGTCTGGGCAAAAAGTGAGTATACTCCGTCCAAGCAACTTATCTCAGTCGATGGTGTCATTTAATGGCAAAAATGGCCAGATATATCGCTTTCTGCTCGGAAACTCGTCCACTCTAGGTGAGCGGGTAGCTTAGAACCTTTCCGGGAACGTTTATGAATCCCACCACTGCTTTGATGTCAGTCGACTGGATCACTAGATTCAAGCAGTACTTAAATAAAACTTCCTGAAAACCTAATACGAGATCGGATTCATTAGCAAACACTCCAGAAATAGGGATGTGTTGGATCCCAGTCATCCGCACGTAATGATCTCTGCACTCACCTTCTCAGGGTCTGCTCCGGCGTTGATGGATGATAAGATGAATATGTCCTTTTTTGGTGTGTGTGAAGCAATGAACATAAATTCTCCAACACATGACTCCAATTTACGCTAGAATTCTTTTTTCATGCGTTTGTTTACTTATCGCAATTTGGCCACCCTGGGTTTGCGATTTAACTGCTTGTTAGGGAAGTCAGATGAGGAAAAAGACATGAAAGAACGCAATACAGAAACCATCGATTGTTTTTCTTGATCTGGCAAATTTTGTTTTTCGAACAATTGAAAAATACTCGAATATTATTTGATCAAAACTCTAGTACACAATTTACCATATTGACCCTGAAATTGATCTTAAACCGCCCCGTTCCTGCCAACATGCACTTTAAATGAAGTCATACGAGAAGTTATAGATGGAACTTCTACCGTACACCCACCGACACCATAAAAATGGCGTTACAGAACAAAAATCGCCTTGAAATTTGTGCTCAGCATGTCAAATAGCCATCTATGCAGAAATGTAAAAATGCTTCAGCCTACTATGTAGTAGAGAAACTACTCATCATTTTCCATGGAAAATTGCTTTACCATTCCTTGAGTTTATTATGACGAATTTCTGAAGCAATCATGTGAAAACGAGCATTTGCTGCATGATAAATCATCTGTCAGCGAAGATATTTTCTGGTCTTTCTCCTGCTTTTTCATGTGACATAAATATCATGTCATTTTCACATGCCCTTTCACTATGCATACCAATGCGCCCAGTTGCGAGCCCTTTAGATATCGATTTAAAAAAATTCCAGCAGTGGATAAGGGGTGCAGCATGACAATGACTTATCGGTTCTACCGGAGAATTGACGGTGCTTCAGGAATAATGCAGTGAATCCCAGCTGACACTTTAAAGTGAATACCAACAAAATAAAAAAAAACTTCAAAAAATGATTCAAAGTACAATATCCTTGCTTAACCTTACTACACGATTAATGAACGAGACGAGAAGATTCCAGGGCACATTTACTCCAGAGCCAGGATCAATTCGAGGATAGCATCTTGTCGACTTGCAATGCCTGCTTATAATCAAACCAGAATTTTCGAGCTCGAGCTTCACTGTGCAGTACTTCTTACAACTTCAGGGAGATCTGCTACTGAAGCGTAATTCGGCACGAAAATCCTGCAGTTAAAGCGTAATTTGGCATATCGTACTATAATTGTTCGGAGAGAAAAGTAGCCCATAACCTCCGCCGGCTCCAGCGGGGTCTACAGACAAAATTTGGTCCGGATCGGTTGATCCTTTGTGATTTCTATTCTGAACATATACACATACTTACATATAGACTTACACTTTCATATATACAAATTTATTTTTTTAACAAATTTCATTACTTTTGTATTTTATAGTTGGTGGTTTTTTTCTGGAAAATTCGCCAATATGTTGACACATGAGAGGGCATTCAGTTTCTTGTGGAATTTGGAATCCATGTCCTTCTCATCGATGGAAATAAACTCATTCCAAGGGGATACATTGCATTACTATTGAAATCCAATGTCTGTTAAACAGAACGTTAATGGTTCATGGACTTTTCTCCCGTTTTCTGGCGACTCATCCGGAAAGATGCATGAGTGTGTATGGCTCAGTGGTAGAGCAGTCGACTATGGATCTGTATGTCGCAAGTTCGAGGCCCGTAATCAGCGGAGTTGTCTCTCGCAAATCTTGGACAGCGCCTATGGCGATAACATGTCGTGATGGCTCAATCGGTAGAGCGCCTGACTATCAGTCGAGCACTCGCTGGTTCGAGTCCGCTGGAGATCCAAAGTTCAAGGGCCAGTCCCGTAGTGTTCGGGGTTCACTACTTAATACGTCCCCCGCGATCTCCAGAGCTGGTCAAGGATAAGGGCATCCTTGATGGAGTCGCTTCGATCGCAGTCAAACTGCACAAACTTTTTCGGAAACGTTTGGAATGCTGCCGAATGTGAACCGGAGGATAAATTTCCAGCAAATTGATTTTAAGTGATCGTCAAATTCGTTATCACCATGGTGGATTGGCCAAGGGGCCAGACTTCGATCTGGATTAGAGCTAAAATGAGAAAAATCGACAGGATCGGTCAATAAATAGATATCCGAATCGGTAATATCCTGGGAGAAGTATCATAGGCACGAGGCGGGATCTGACGTTCTAGCCCACCCACGCGGCCCAGATTTTTGAAAGAAAAAATGCCGTACACCTGGCTATGTTTTCCATACTTTCTCTATTTTCTTTCGAACCATTCACTTATTTAAACGCACTTTAGCCAGTGAAAACTGAGGTGGACTGTTGGAGAACATCCCTATTCGAGCCCGAACATTTGAGAAATCAAAAAAAAAAACGCGATGACAAACAAAGCAGAAGAACTTCCTATTCGACTGGACCGCCCCGCTCTTACGGAGCTTTGAAAAATCACATAAAACTACACTAAAAATCTGTGGAAATAGTTGAATTATCCATAGATTGTTCCCGAAATGATCTTTTGCTTGGAACTTACTTCACAAACAAAAAACCACATAAAACAAGACCGTAAGAAGACTTTATATCAATCTTAATTAATCATTGTGCATGCACAGCCCGTGACTGGTAATAAATTAACAATCTCTGAAAGACGAGAAAGAGCTTAAACATAGGAATTAAATGACATGTGAACATCAATGCATCCCGTATTAAATCTGTACAGTAACTGGTATATATTACACCAGTTCGTCTATCACTACACACAACACACCGTTCTCATTGATCAACAACTGAAACTACACTATGTGAACGTTCATGCTGTTTTAGTGATGAACCGACTTCCCGCAATGACGATATCGTCTTCTTGAACCACCTGTAATGACATGAATTTTTTTTTTTCAAAAGCAAAATGGAGAACTAACACAATGACATAAGAAGAAATAACCAGCTGGTTCCGTTCCCATTGAAGCCAAAGCTAAAACACCCACGAAAAAAAAAGCGACCCTTTCGGATAAAAAAGGGCAGTTGGCAGCAGAACCCATTATATCCCAACCAGCATTTCAAAGCATCAGTGAAAAATCGGCAAATATGCCGGAAAATGAGCAGTTCCCGCAAGAAAATTTCACTTACTTTTTCTCTGCTTGATGTGTCTGTCTACAGACACCGCTGTAAAAAGAATCCGCAGTGTAACCCTGTCATAAAAACAGTCTGAAAACCTACCGTTTCCCGTCGCTTTCACTTTGGGTCATCATCTGATGCGTTAGGTCTTGGTTCTTACATTCTGCCTCGACGAGAGCCAATTTCGTCTGAGCTAGATCAATCTCCAACGCTCTGAAACGCATAATCGCACAATATCTTGTTAGGAGAAACTAAGTATAAGAAGTTTTTGAGGGTGGAACCTCGTATTTGCCCCACTACTAGAATTCAGCTTATGGGAGCATTAGTCTTCCATGTTATGGCTGAATTTATTTAACGATAAGATGAGGAATCACCAGCAAAATAGCTCGAACTTCCCATAGTTTGGTGAACAAATATATATGTACCTGCATTTCTCCATACCGTACTTCAGGCAAAGTTCCTTCGATCAGAATCCCGGATAAGGAAGCAGTTGAAGTATAATTAAACTCACTTCACATGCGCTTCCCGCTCCTCGAGCTGCGATAAAAGATCTGGTCCATCTTGAGGGGTTCGCGCAGGACTACGGTTTGCCTCCCACTCCTCGACAGCCGGCCAACATTTATCGCATGCTGATACCCGTGACTGAAAACATCATTCATACAACTAAATGGATATCATTTTAAATGTTTCCATATATGTGCAGCGAGTGTCGATGGCGGTGGCCTTTCCGCGTCCTCAAAAAGCACGCGGCGCGACCGCGCCGCTCGGGCTGAAATCTTCTCCGGGAGGAGAAGCCACGCGGTTTTCTTGATAGCTAGTTGGTTTTCTTACTAATTAACATCAAATGTAATGAACAACTATTAAGAAAGTCCAGATTCGTCACTGCGGCGGCGATCGTGAGCGGCGCGGTCGCACCGCGTGCTTTTCGAGGCCGCGCAAAGGCCACCGCCATCGACTCTCACTGTATATGTTATAACCGTTCATGTAATTCATAACTATCCCAGTAGATTTTCAATTTGCACTACAAAAACTGGAAAATGTATCAATAATGAGACTCACAATTATGGCACGTTTTTGCGTTTGAAATTGATCACGCTCAGCATCGCATCTGAAACAACAATTATATAACAGAATTTTCCCTTCAGTGTGAGATGTGAAAGCAATGATATTCTATGAAATCTGAACACCTACCTTCGACTCATTTGCGAAAACAGCTGTTTGTATTCAGCTAACAATTTGCTGGCACGATTTGCATCCTCTTCCAACCGTGAAACTTCCTTGCGGTACATTTCTTTGATCTGAATGACCGAGAATGTTAGTTCACATGGGTCAAGAAGTGATAGAAACATTTTTGGCGTAAATTTCCGGAAATAAAATAGTAATAAAATAGTAACCTGATTGTATTCCCGTTGTAAATTTCGATTTTCCTCAGCAAGATCTTCATTTTGCCTAGTTACTCGTTCAATGGTATTCGCAGAAGTTTCAAGTTGATCCTGAAAAAAATGTGGAGTACAAGTGTCACACAGAACCTACGAAATAGATAGAAAATTGATGCAACATCACACATTCAAGGCGGAGCGGGAGTGGCCAATAAACAGCTAACTTCCGGAGCAAAAAGAGAAAAAAGGTACACAAAAATGATAGAGAAGAGTAAACATTCCAAAAGTCAGCATGATAAAAGTAACTCTAATCTTATCGTTGTTATCAGTCACATCTGAATCATAAACTACTCTTGGATAATTGAGATCGCAATGCCCGTAACGTTGCCGCTATATTCCGAATGGAGTATAACACCCTGCGTCGCTGGCGACTGTGGCAACGATGGCTATCGATTGTAGGGGGGGGGGGGGGGGGTCGAAACG
>JARK01001487.1:191898-215337 GCA_000688135.1 Ancylostoma ceylanicum | reverse complement strand
GGGGGGGGGGGTGGGGGTCGAAACGGCCGCCCATGTTGACGATCGAGTGAGGGCGACGCATGGTGCTACACTCCACGTGGAGCGTAGCGCCAAGCCAATTTTTTTGATCTATGCGTGGGAAGCGCAGCAAGTATAATTGGACGTTGACACTGTCCATTGACTGAACATTCCTATTGGCCCAAATCTCTCGTCGTCCCATATACAGTGAACTACAAACGGTCGTAGACAAGGAGCGCGACCGCGGCGCGGGCGCTCTGGTTATCTGCTGCACCTCCCGAGGCAGCGGGAAATCACGACGTATCGCTTTTCCTCCATGTCTTTGCCCAGCAGACGCGCTGCCTCGGTGCACCAGACAACTAGAGTGCCCGCGCCGCAGTCCCAGGCCCCTTGTCTACGGCCATTTGGAGTTCACTGTATTTTATTTACTTTATACACCAAAAGAGATGCACCAAAAAATTAATTATTTTACTTCAGTAAACCTATTCTTGTCTTTCTACCCTGGTCAGATGAGCTCATGAGGGGTGTGGATATCTCTCAGAGAGTCAAACTACGATATAGGGAATCTGCTGCATAGAAAATAGGACAAAGAAAAGCGAAGGAAAAAAGTACAAAAGGAAATAAACAATGGGCAACAAACCTCGACAGCATCCAATTTCCGTCGAAGTTCAATCTTGCTTGTAACAAGCTCGTGCGCTAAATCGTCATTTTCGCGTTCGAGTCGAAGAATCGTCTCGCAATGTCGAGCATTTTCCTTCTGGAAGAAGTGAGAATCCAGTTTCACAGTGCGCCTATTACACAGAGACCAGTTCCAAATGAAGTCGAAGAAATCAGAAACTATATTATCGACAGGAATTGTTACAATGAAGATACTAATAGAAAGGAGAACTAGTGAAATTTGAACGAAACCCACCTGAAGTTTCACGAGCGGATCTTCATTCTCACGTTCTCGCTCCTTCATTTCCAGATACTCCTTCTCGTACTTCAACAAACGCTTGTGTTTTAGCTAAACGAATATGAATTCAGTGTAGAACGCGACAGACGACACTTCACTGACATAATAAACCTTCCAGACGTGACGCTTTTTCTAACCATACAATTTGCACTGAATATACATGTGCGTTCTCGCAGTAAACTTTTCGCAATTTCGCGACTACCATCGAGATTTGAAATAAGCCTTTGAAAAAGTACTTCGGTGCCAATTAAAAGGAGCATAACCTGCACCGACACTCTCACTCTTACATGGCATAGAATATATCTATAATAATGCCTACATCAAAGGCCTCCGAAGGTTCGAAGTCGAAAAAAAAAACGGAGAAAATTGGGCGTGAGATGCAATGAAGGAGAATGGGGCGGTGCGTCTACTGTACGACTGAGGCATTCAAAAACTTTTTCCATACATTAGCGTCAGCTCGTCCTTCATTCACGTTCATATTCGTGCACTTAGCACATAATGAACCGACGGCGGACGAGTTGACATTAGCGGGTGGGACGAGATGTTTCGACGAACAAATCGTACAACAGTTGCACCGCCCCGTTTTCCCAGACAATGCATTACACCCATCAGAATCCGATGCTTTCAAAATTCATAGCCTTCCATATGCATTGTACATGAGCAAGAAAAAAGAGCACTAGAAGAGAAAAGAACTCTAGGATAGCAAATTCTGAACCAAGAAGCAAGTTGGGGCACAGCAACAGTAGGTAGAAGGTTGAATATAATTCTGAGGGCACATTGACATAAAGATATGCAGCGGTAAGGGCAATTTGACTTTTTGTGGGTGACAAAACATTACTGCAAGGGTAAGGAAGAGGGAAAAAACGGACCCAGCATGTTGCATGCGGCATTTTTGATTACGTGCCCAAAAGGGCTCAATTTATGCATGCCTTTTACCAGAGGGCGTTCCGACAGGAAAGAAGCAATCTTGAAGAGATGAAATCACATGACATTTGGCTCAAGCTCAAGCATAATCCGCAATTTTACGACGATGATGATTTGCACGGAGGGGAGGGGTTTTTCAATGGATGGAAGAAGCATGCTTCGTAGTCAGGTCTACATGAAAAAAAAAGAAATATCTAGCTTCAAGAAAAAGAGGAGAAATCTCGCAAATTATTAGAAAGCAGGGAGTCAGCAGCTTTAAGAGATTTATAGTGATATCAAAGGCGATAAAGGCGAGAACAATGCTTGCGGAACGCCCTAATCCATCCTTATATACACTAAGTTCATAGAAGACTAACAGAGTAGTCACAAAGGATGATCTTTTCGGGCACAGAATAAGAATAAAGAGAAAGAATGACAAATAATTCTTTGAAAGAAGCCAAATAAAGAACAGCATAAAAACTAACCTTAAATTCAACCGCACGATGTATCAGCGCCTTCGCATTCGCTTCTGTACGATATTTGCGAGGAAGTGTTACTCGGAAGTACCTAAACATCACAAGAAATTACTTCAGGACTAAGTAAACACCAGGAATCAAACTAACAAATGCGACCAAAGTGCCAACAAAGCTCACTTTAATGCACCCTCAAAATCCAGCTGAATTAGGTCAGCAGCAGCGTCGTGTAGTAAAGCCAATGAAATATGGAATATCGTATTCATTCCCTGAAAAATTCCAGAAATTCTTGAGAACTACTGATGAGCAACAGTAGAAGGACCGAAACAAACCTCGCTCAGGAAGAGATCAACAATGAAAAACACCATCTGAAGTGGAAATTTCGCCGTAAACAGGGTAAGAAACCATTGCGAGGCGTACATGTGTGTTTCCACACCAATGTGGTCAAGATGTGCGGCTAGATTACTCTCATATTCCTTAACAAAACAACATGTAATTGAGAATGAGAATCAGTGGGATGGTCAAGAGAAATCGCCTACCTTTAATAATCGTGTTAGTTGATAAAATCGAAGATGAAGTGAGTCAAAACCCAGTTTAAACAGGTCACGCAATTGATAATCGTACATTATTTTCACCAATGTACAGAACGCTTGCTCTTCGTTCATCTGAAAGAAAAAAAAATCGTCGAATTGTGTTCAATCCTCCTACCAGTATAGAAAGGAGCAGTTTTCCGGACATAAAAATGTATGTCGTGCTTCATTACTTCCTTCTGTTTGGTATAAAGACTTTCTAGGACAAAAATTGAGTCTTTTTCAGGATTTGATAATAAGTTGTTGCCCATCCGAGAACTTTTCTAGTAGCTGTACATAGAATCAGGCTTGATAGAATTTCGCTCAAACCACATTCGTTTTCAAATAGCTGGTAGCTGAGTATTCGTGCATAACATCTGCTTTTCCCTCTGTCCTCTCCATTTAATGCACACTCTCTCGCGTTCTTGTCCCCTCTATTGTCTTCGCAACCGCCTTTGCCACTAAGACGCACTACAATTCTATATGAAGTCGCCTCTTTTCACATGTGATCGTAATTTTCTTACCCTTTTCGGGTATTCCACGAGAATTATGCACACGAAACCTGTACTATTGAAAAAAGTATTCCTACACCAATTTTTGGAAAATATGTTTACCACTGCCTCTTCGACTCAGACAACCCACTCCCCGCTACATCTCTCCCACATCCCTAAAAATTACGACACAATGAGCCAATTGCTTGCAACTTTTGGAAAACTGCACTAATGAAAAAATCTCATTAGCAGGAGAACGATAGAATCTCTCCACAAATGAAATCCAAGGCCTCATGCATTTCCAGTGCGGGTTTCTGGTCGAAATATGGCTATATCTCGGAATTTGAACCTCCCTCATAACAAGCCTGCATTCTAACGAGGTCAGCGGTATGGAATTCAATCCGATCAACCTATTCCAAAAAAGAAAAAAAAAGAATGGAAGGGACATTTCATCCGCGGTAAACATCGATGCGAACATAGGATAGCAATGAAATCAGAAGTACAGCCAAATCCCACGATCAAGATAACATGTGGACGGATCATAGTGGATTATCGATGTGATGCGATCGTTTTCACTTCACAAGTCCCTTTCACGAAGATGATAGCTTTGGAGAGAGAGGAAGTGAGAGAGAGGGTAAAAAAAAAAACGAAGAAAAGTGTAGTGGGGGGGGGGGCAGCAAAAGCAGACAAACTACATAAATGCTCAACTAGCGTTGTTCCTCAAGGCTATTATAGCGAAAAGAGAATTTTTCCCAGATTTTTCGAAACAATTAGAGAAAAGCAATGCACGGTTATGAATGAAGATAAACTCGTTGCACTAGCCGTCTAAGGCATCAATCTTCCCATAAGCCAATTCTTTCCATACAAATACTCTGCAAGCCGTCACAACCCCTTGCGCTGTTAAAAGGGCAGCACAGCCCGTCAAGAAGTAAATTGGCCTCCACGTGGCCATCGATCGATAATGTATTTCATCAGTAAATGACAGTGCAACAGGCTTCAACAACCAGTTTTGGTTCCACTTATGATAAAAACTCTTTTCACTAATGGGCAGATCAAAAGAACCACAGACGAAACATTTCACCATCTATTTTACCGATCAATAATTGCTTGATGAAAATGGACGCTTTTTGGAACAACATGGTGGCAGTGTTTAACGGGAAATCCACAGAAAAAAAGTTCTCGTGTAAACAACAGCTTCTATTGACGATGAAATGCGTCAAAGCATCTGGTTTAGTTATGGGGCATTCATATTCAGTGTTGACGCTGTTGAGCCTATAGTGATGGGCGATCCAATCAATTTAGAGATTCAATTCGGAAACTCTTTCATGTTGGAAAACACATACACATAATTTTCCGCCCTATAATTCAATTCAGATTTTAGTGAACTCGCTGCCAATTCAGTCCATTCATGGTTGCGCAAGGTTTGAGTATTGTGTGCAATCTCAGAATAGATAAAGAATAACGAAAAAATAAAAAGGAAAGAGAGGAAAAAACCCGAAAGCAATAAATAAGCCAGTGAAAACCAAACAGTAAATAAACTTACGTGAAGTAAGAGACTAGCAGCGAGAAATGATAGTCCTTGACAATAGGATACTTCCTCATCATAAAGTGAGTAAGCCTGAAACAAAACAAAAAACTCAGTTAAGACGTTATTCTCAAGAAATGGAAGGAAATGTCTCACCTTACTAATTTTGTACAATGATTCTTGTCCTTCCCCTCCAGCTTCTTTGAAATTCTCATGAGCCGGGAATGTCCTATGGATATCTCTCAAGATAACCTGCTCAGAGGGGCAATCCTGAATAAAAAACATTGAGGAATGTCGTAGTGAAAGGATTATTATTGGCTACGCGATTACCTTGCCTAGAAGTAAGTGATAAGTATTGACGAGTTCTGGATCTAGGTGAACCTAAAAAGGAATAGAAACTTCATGAGAAGTAAGAAAAGGTCAAAACATCCTAGGATTATCCCTGCTACTCCTCAAACTTTCTTAATCTTGATGTGAAGTCAGAAAAAAAGAATAAATGTCATAGAGTGAGCGACAAGAAGCACGGGTATACTTAAATGCTGCTTCCTCGGAAATTCCGGAGTTACGCCTCAATATCCCGGGGTTGTGAGGGAAGCAGAACTCATACTCTAAAGGCAAACTGCGCGGGACACAAAAGAATTTCCAAAGATAGGTGTTTTTTTCGTGTGTCTAAATGCAAACGCAGCAATTTGCGGGTCTCGTCACTAGGCAGCCGAGTCTTCGTAAGCTGGCGCGTCGTTTAGCCTAAAGGTCATTTCAAAGGGCTGTGGTCATGGATGTCGCTATGATATCTCTGCGAGTAGAGAAAGGACGACTATTTTGTTCTAGTTGCAGTTATGATTCATAAGAACAGATAACACGTTGTCCGACTTGGCTTGGAACTGAATATCTTCGTGTGTGCTGCATTTGACGGAAAGATGCACTAGCAGGCCCATAAGTACGTAAAGCTACCAACCTTTGCAAGCAACCTCCAAACCTCGCCACGCAAGACATCGGGAATACCATTAAGGATTAGTGACGACACTATGGCTGGTTTCTCTCTAAATTGAACAATTTGCTCGTTGACTCATCCATCACAGGTAATCCATTGTATGCGACTAACCCTCCCTCATTCTTTTTCCACTCCTCAATACATTCCGTCCACTGCTTCATTAACTCTTCCGGGCAGTCTTTGCTGACATTTCCAGAGCCGGAGAGAAGTGGTTCATCCGAATCTGAACAGAGTCAACATAAAAGCATGAAATCTAATACGAAATGTGAAAACGAAAAAACAGCTCTGCATACAAAGCATTCCTCTATCAATGTGAATTCAAGCAAAAGCTTTGTGCAGAATCAGCACTAACAAAAGCGGTTTTTATGAAAAGAAAACGAAATTCCGCCAAAATGTGACGGCTGCGACGCAGCAGCATGGGCAGGCGTTTTTCACTAAGAAAAGCGGCATACTAACACAAATGAGCAACTAACCAGATTCGTCATCTCCAGTCGGCTGGATGAGCTGCGTCGGCATTCGGCTGGGACTACGGCCCAAGCGCTGCTTCGCCGAGATTCGATCCGTATCCGACTCCATTTTGACGAACACCAAACTGCCTCCCGATGCCTCCCCGTTTGACGTGTCGTCCGCACGCTGAAATTATGGACATTGCTTTCCAAAGTCAGAGAATCTGCGGAGAAAACTGCTTATTTGCGATCACAGCAAGATATTAGCACATTTGGACGGCCGGGTTGGCGCACAATGTATGGATTTACAGTGAGCGTCGATGGAAGTGTGTTTTTTACGGAGTCGAGAATCACGTGGCGCGAGCGCGCCGCTCGCGGTGTTCGTTAGTTTTCTTGTATTTGGCACCAAATTGGATGAAACAGTGCCACGAAAACCCGGTGGTTTGCGGCGTCGATTCAAGCGCGAACGGCGCGGTCGCGCGGCGCGTTTCCCAAGCCCGCAAAAAACGCACTTCCATTGACTCTCAGTGTATATTTGCCGTCTATAATTACATAAAATACCAAAACTTTACGCTCAATATTCCTGAAACTCGGGGGAGAGTGAAAATAGTTTGAGTTGCACATTTCGACGTCACAGTTTCTTATTCATGGTTAAAGAGGATTACGAGATTTTTAGTCGCGAATTCTAACAACAAGTCCTACTATCTGTCCATCCACACGGTTGTCCAAACGGTTTATACCTCACCGTAGAGCCAGAACCGCTGGCGCCTACTCACAATTATCAGTCAGGAACACGCAAGGAATTCGCTTCCGAAAAGATCAGCACTGATAAGAGAGCTATTTTAAAAGGTGCTCTTCATGACCCAATAAACCCAATAAGAGAGAGGAAGTTCAGCTTGAAGCGTTCTGGAGCGGATTCATGGAGTTGGCTGAGTTGGCTGTTGGGGGAGGAGGGAATCTCGGGCGTGAAATGTGATTCACATAAAGTGCATATAAAATGTTAACAATCGATATGAGGGAGGAATATCATCGGAGTGAGACATTTTCTGATGATGTCACTTCAGAATTCAGTAGAGCATGCGATGCTAGGGACAAGCTTGCCGACAGCTTTGGTTTAGAGCTTTTGAAAACTATAGAATACTCATTCAAAAATAAACAGGCAATGTTTCCTGGATTTCCTGAGGAACAGAACATAAACCGATAGTACAATAATGCTGGTAGGCATGCATATTTAAGTGTGTCATCCAGAATTACATATTATGTCATGCAGTGGACTCCAATTGGCCGTAGACAAGGTGCGCGAACGCGGCGCCGTGTTCTTGGGCAGAGACGCAGGGCTCTACATGCTACATACTTGTAGCTTAACTTAATTCTTCACATCCATTCCCAATTCATTCAAGTCATTCAAACCTCGCAAATTAAAAAAAAAATGCCATGGTTCCGCGAGTTCTGGGCAATACTGGCAAACGAAATTAAAGCCACAGCATTTCTCCTGACCCGTTGCCCAAGCAGCTCAATTCCAAAGCAGTTCTGGATAAATCGCTGGAAATAATCCTTCCATCGCGATATTTTTTCCAACATATCGTGCAGCGTATACTATCACATTTCCCGATCTGATAAATCAACGGTCGCCAATGTACGCCGGTCAGAACGCGGTCGTAGGGGAAAAATTCGTACAAAACGCCAAAACTTATTCCTTGCTAGTGAACGAGGACAATTCCAGACATTTCTTGGACTTGGGCTGCACTTAAGCTTAAGTTTAAAGGCAGCACCCGCGGAAATCCTTGAGTTGGAGATTTCCCTGAATTTCGGGGTTTTTCGGGACGGTAAACTCATAGGAAGGGATGAAATTGCATGAAAGAAGCGAGAAGTGTAAGAAATGAAGGCGCTCTTTATCATGTTTCGAAGGCGCGGACGAGTGCTCCGCCGTGGGGTGAGGGCGTCCCGCCACGAAACCCTGTGAATGGTACGCATTGCACGCATCCACTGCGGCAGACCACCCACGGCGATAGCGTTAACTGGCGCGTCGGGCCGTTGAAAGGCCGGCGTGGCCGCGACGGCGATTCTTGTTTCTCTGTAGGTAGGTCGTCATTCCTTGTGTTCTTCTCACATTTGTCATGTGCTCACTCTCTATTTTACCACCCTCACCTCAGCTCCGAGTCGAGGATTTCGGCTGGTGCTGCCTTTAAGCGCAAAACTGTCCCAAATGGTCGTCTAAAATTTCATGTATAAATGAACCAAAAGAAATCAGTTTGGATTTCATGCTAAGACAGCAGATAATTGAGTTATGCAGTTCAGCTATCCAGGAAAAGGAGGACAAATTGACAGAAAGTGAAAGCTCTGTCCTGGTTTTGTTGAGGTTCAGAAAGTGAAAATATAACGAAAAATAAAAGAAAAGGATAGGCTGCTCCGTAAGACCAGCGAGAACCCAGATCCTGAGCTTGTCTGGAAGAGAGAAAAGGAGTCGTAGCCGTTGCAAATGTCGACAAACGTGGACAGCGAGGGATTGATTTGACGAATCGATAAATGTCTGTAAACAATGACGACGATGATGTCACTAACAAGCGGACAGCTACTCGAGTACACGCAGCCAGTTAGTCGCTCAGTCTGTCAAACAGCCGGCGCCTGATCAGTGAGGAGTGACGAGGAAGCGCGGTGCGGTGAGGATCGCCGACGGCTGGACCAGCAGTAGCGCAAATGTTTAGGCCCCGTGCCAATCAGCCCCCCGACAGACGGACGGCGAGTCAGTGCGGCGTATCCGGAGGGTGTTAGACATCGCACTGCAGAAGCACTGTGACGAACGCGGAGACACAAAGAAACGCCAGCGAAGAGATCATATCGAAATGAGACGCGCAGAGTCGAGTGCACAATGAACGAACGAAACGTTGCCGGAGATGGTCAGTTTTAAATACGAGACACATTAAACTGAGCGTATAATAGGGGTCTGCTAGAAAAAAAAACGTGCACGCGCACGAAAATCAAGCTAACGTCCATCAGTGCACGTGCATCTTTCCTTACCAAGGGAAAGCTAGCTCGACGGAAATCGGAAAAGTCGAGATATAAAAAGCTAATGAAAAACTGCACACTTAAAAACACATCACAGTAAATGTACTGGGCTGCTATGTAAAGCAGGGCGGTGTCACTGTTGTACGATTGGTGTATTCAGACACCTGCTCACGTGCTTCAATGTCAACTCAGCCCTCATTCGCATACAACTACAATGTATGTCGACAAATTGGAACACAAAGGATGAGCTGTCAGTGAGGGGTTGGAAACGAGGTTCAAACGGACCAATGGCACAACAGCGGCACCGCCCCATTTCCTTTCACCATGCAGCACAAAATAATCATTAACCGTAAGCAGTATGTCTGCCAGTGGTATGAAATTTGTACAACATTTATAATCCACTAGGATGAACCTGACCGATTTTCGCAACACCCTCTCTCTCATGTCATTATTGCTAGCAAGTCCATCAAGCGGCAGATCATGATCTACGAGCAAAGACAACGTTATATATAGAGCGGTAAGCGGTGCGGAAATTGGCCAAGTTCGTCCTAATGCACTATATATAATATTTCTTAGAAAAGATATTTCTCTAGAGGGAAGAACACTCAAGTGAGTGGCCAAAATTGCCGTAATCATGTCGAATAACACCGGAATAACCCTACCATTCATCGACTTCATAATTAGAAAAGGATGTCCTTCCCATTCGCCAAATGTTGCCTCGATCATATTCGCAAAACATGATGTTTACAAAATCACAGAACACTGAATCACTTATGTATTGAGCGAAATATTGTCAGAGAACCAGAATTTCTCGAAACATCGCATAGCAAGGAGGTCACTGTTCCCAGGATTACACAACCTCCTAGAAAAGAGCCTATCAGCCATGAAAACTTCAGAGAAAAAAAAAAGAAATGAATTTCATGTGACGAACAGATTGTGGTAACAAAGAACAGCGACAAAAATAGTGCATGAATCTGGGATAAAACCTAAAAAAAGCTACAATGAAGCTTCGAGTTTTGGCTTCAGAGTTCCAAGCACATATTCTCCAACCCCTCACTCACTTCCATAAATATTTTTTATCCTAAATTCTTTACCATTCACTCCAAACTTAAGAGGTACAGCGAGCGTCGATGGAAGTGTGTTTTTTTTTTGCGGACTCGAGAAGCACGCGGCGCGGCCACGCCAGCAGCTGCGCCGCGTGCTGCCCGAGTACGCAAAAAACGCAATTGCACCGACGCTTACTGTAGATGGTGTTTTGTTTAATTTTTTTCCTCAAAACACAGAAATGGCAGTTTCATGACAAAATAACATAAGCTGTAAAAGTCATTGATTTCTCGCCATCGGTGCACAACATGACCATTGTTGAAGACATCTTCAGCTGCACTTTAGGAACTAATTTAGGCCGCTCAAAACCGAATAGAGTGAAAAAAACTGGTATAGTGAGTGTCTAAGTGCAGATTACGGTGCTGTGAATGTAAGTATCGATAAAATCATAGTTCTTTTGGATACGAGGATGAATTTACAAATCCTTTCCTTGGTCCTGTACAGAAACCTATAGATACTTCTACAAAACAAAAAAAAAAGAATTACTACAAAGCTGTAACTAATTTTCATTCTTTCATTTATTTTCAGTGCGCCTAACGGGGGGGGGCAACGAAAAGGACCCGCACTTTTAATTTTTTGTTTTTTTTTAATTTTAAACTCCTATTTATTGACTGACTAAAAGACCAGGGGGAAAGCCTCATGAAGCTCTATACAACTTTAACACTGCCTCAAGAAATTGACATCAAATCATTAGCCCGTTAACTGGCACTGAGGATCAGAGGAAATGCTAGTAGAGGGCCGTAGAGTTGGGACCCCCCCCCCGCATAAAAACACATTATGGGGTCTGAAACGGGTGAATTTGCTGGAAAAAATTTATGGTATGGCCAGGAACGCAGTGGAAAACTGACAGCTTGAACAGCGCTAGAATATACCACCATTCAGAATGAGAAATTCCGCTGTTCAAGTAATGAATCACAAGGTAAAAATGTGGTTGTAAATGGGCAAAATCAGAAGAAACGCAAATTAGGAAAGATGATCTACAAGAGAAAAAATAAATGAGCGCAGAGAAGGCAATTTGGAAACCCATAAGTTGTAGTGGACTATGGCTCGGATGAAGTTTGTGGAGGTCTTTTTTTCTCGGAAAAAAATTTTATATTGAGTCATCAGCTGTAACGCAGGATACGTAATCCATGGATTTATATTGTCCTAGAAAGGGAATGTTCTGGATTAGGACCAGTCTTGTTAATAATTCGATCGAAATTCATTCTCTCCACCTTTCCTTGAGTGAGTAATACAGTGCGTTTCATAACTATACGTCCACCTTAATTTTTGCGGCTATGCAGGATGCAGCAACTTAGGGATTTTTCTATTGTTGCCAATAGATTCAGCGGACAAAATAACCATGGGGCGCAAATTCCTACTCAGCACACTTATTTCCTGAGTTCTAAAACGCCATTTTACCGTTTCCTCCACGTTTCATAACTATACGTCCACTAACGTGTGATGGGAATAGATAAAGGCTTTTCCTCTCAGCTTGGGTATATAAAGGTGGCAAATAGTGGGTTTTACATTTTTCTCAATATGCCTCGCGGTACACGCCTAAGCACAGAAGAGAAAGCCCAGATCCGGGCACTAAGCGATGCCGGGTTGAGTAGTCGAGCCATTGGGAGGCAGATCGGCCGTACTCACTGCCTCGTCTCAACATATTTGCGGAATCCGGATGGATACAGCAAGAAGAAGGATACTGGACGCCGAAGAACACTCACAGCACACGACGAGAGGCAGATCTGCAGGCAAGCATCCAACAGTTGCTCGTCGCTTAACCAGATCCGGGCACAGTTGAGACTCCCTGTGTCGAAGACTACCATCTGGAGGGCCCTGCATCGCAATGAAAATATTGTGAGAGAATGTATGAAGAAGGCTCCGCGTCTAACTTCTCTTCATAAGGTGGCTCGGCTTGAATTTGCACGAAGAAACATGGCAACGGACTGGAGCACGGTAGTGGTGATTTTCTACATTGGAGTAATACGAATGAGACATTGGAAAATACTTTCAGATCATCTTCTCAGACGAGAAGAAGTTCAATTTGGATGGACCCGACGGAGTTAAGAGCTATTGGCGCGATTTGCGGAAAAACCCCATCGTCTTCAGTCGCCGCAACTTTGGAGGAGGATCGCTGATGGTCTGGGGTGCATTTTGTGCCGCGAGCAAGTTAGAGATAGCTTTTGTCTCGTGTCGAATGGACTCGGCGGAGTATCAGGGCACTCTACAGAGACATTTGTTGCCGTTTCTGAGAGGGCGTCGTCTACTGAAGTATACCTTCCAGCAGGATAACGCCGCTGTGCATGTCAGTCAATCAACCAAAACCTGGCTTTCGGAGAATAGAGTGAACCTCATGGATTGGCCCGCATGCAGCCCGGATCTGAATCCAATGGAGAATCTGTGGGGGATCATAGCTCGGAAGGTTTACAGTAACCATCGTCAATTTCAGACGATTGATGACCTGAAAACAGCAGTTATCGAAGCTTGGGAAGACGTGGAGGACGACACTCTAAAGAATCTGGTGAATAGTATGCCGAATCGTCTCTTTGAGGTGGCTTCTAGGCAGGGAGGGCCTATCGATTATTAAATTTGTTATAAAACAGAATTTTTCCTCGTTGGATGGTTGATAAAGTAATTTTTTGCAAGTGGTCGTATAGTTATGAAACGTTGGGGAAATTGATAAGTTCAAAATTGAAAGGTAAAAGAAAAGCTAGCGCAATGAAAATTGGTGCTTCAAGGTTATTCTTATTCCCGAATCTAATGGTTGAAACAGAAAAAGTCTCTCTTAGGTGCATCTTCTAGTACTGCGAAAAGTAGGGTGGACGTATAGTTATGAAACGCAGTGTACTGGAATGAAGACCGTGCAGCTCTGCGTGAAGGCAAGCACGTGCTTATTTGCACGTGCTTGGTAATCACTACGCGGCTTTTCAAGCTAAGGAACCAGAAGGAAAAGAAAAAAAAACATCGCATGAAAGTTTTTTGATTACGGTCAAATACAACAAGTAAAAAATTGAGCCGGGACATCTAGGGGCTATGATATTCTACCTATATCCACACTTCATATAATCCAGAAACTGCTATATGTATGATCCTGAAGACACAATTTAAACCCCAGGTCCTCTCTATGAATAGAAAATGCCAAAAAAAAATTACCTCAGCAACGATGTCACGACGATACTTGCAACAACAGACGACGTTACGAGCACCTTCCCACATACCGGAGCACTGTACATACTGATAACGATGTGATCAGAATTTTAAGGATAACAACGAGTCAGCGCAGTAAACAAGGCGCCAGAGCCTAGGGTGAAACATTGCCTTTATTATCACCGGGCAAACACAGCCGTAAAGACTCAGCGATCAAGAATTTTTCCTAAGAAGAAGCTGATTTTCACCAGAATTGCTGATTGCTCATGGCGAATATAAGGAAAATGTAGACACAACATCTACAGGGTTGACAGCAAATTTCTGGGGTGCCATTAAGGAAATTTTCGAAGAAAATGTTTGGTTAATCTTCGAAAAATTATATTTCCATAGAATTATTAAGTCTTCTATCACTTCTTTCCTGTATGAAAATTGCTGGCAACCGTCCAAAAACCATCAGAATGTTTTTCTTTCGTGGACTTAACCTAGAAATTGCCCACAAATTGAGGCATGCCGAGCCTGAATAAATGTGGATCTCCAGATCTTGTCTGCTTCCATAGTGTATACATACTTATGACAATATATAATACTTATAAAATTATCAACCACCAAAGTTACTCAATTTAACGCTAGGTTATAGTTTCTTTCTCTTATCGGTAATCAAGCAGTTCGCCAGTAGTTCCGCAGAAGGACAATAGGCGCTCCAAAGGACACTTTTGGAGGAGAAATCATTTTGCTAGGGCATCGATAAGAACCGCATACTCAGGTGTTTAAAAGTTTCTCTCGAATGTTCGAGTGATCGAATTCTAATTTATAATTCGGATGTTCAAGTGGCAGAATGTTGAACTATGTACTCGGATATTTGCCTCAATATCAATGCATAGAAAGTGGTGAAACATCAAAGTTTATGAGCAGACTGTTTCATTTTTTGTTTTCAGTTTTTTATTTCCCTGAACTTTTGTTTTTTTTTCTTTACCTACTTTTTATGGCGAATTTTTATTACAAGTTCATAGAAAACCAAGAGAGGTTAGAAAAAAATGATGACAAAAAGTAAAAAAAAATTACGAAGGACCTGTAGAGCAATGGGTATTTACTTTCTATACTTTATGTTTATTTTATTCACTTTGTATCTGTACTGTATATATACTCCTTTCTATCCTTTTTCCTTTGTATTTCTTTATATATTTGTATTCCTCAAGATAATTTAAAAAATAAAATTAATCATCTAAGAGCTGTTAAGTGAAAAAAATGAAACATTATTCGTAAACCCCACTACATCATCATCATCCTAGGATACCCTTGTCAAAACGCAGAGCACTTTCAGGATTTCGAGAGCGGAGACAACAGTGACGAATATTTTCTTATGCAGACGTACGAAACAAAATTCTGCTGCAATTTTGTTGTAGGACATTTTGTGCAGCGATGAGGAGGAAGATGCTCGCGAATCCCTCATAAGGAGGAGGAAGAAGAGGAAGAGGAAGAAATCATCAGCAGATTATTTGGCTAACACTATTTGGCTACTTCGTCCATGAAATCTCAGAAAAATAGTTTTATAACGTCGATTTTGCTATCTGCCAAATAGACACTTGACCCGACTGAGTGAAATTTATTCGAGTTTCGAATAAATCGGCTTCCGAGTGACTCGAAATATCGACTACTCAAAGAAGCCCGAAAATCGTGTTATTCAAAATGTCGATCATTCGAAAAACTTCAAAAATCGAGTTATTTGAAATGTGGACTATTCGAGAAAAATCTCGTCGAGTTAAATGTCTACTGCCGAAATAGGAGTGGAACCCCTCATCTGCTGGAAGTCCCCGATCCGCATGTGAGGTCAGACCCCCGGAACAGTCAACTGAGTAGTACCTTTGCACCTTTGCGTCGCCAACGCCACAAAGTACAAAAACTACAAACAAACTCTACTGCTGCCCGAATTATCGAATTCTATTGTCTATACCGAGCACCAGAAATGGAATTATGGCTCGCCATAATTCGATGAAAGTCCTAAGAACGCCCTTTCTGTTCCAATTTAAATTCCACGCGCATGTGACCGCATACAAAACCGAAGTCTCACAGTCAATTTCATCTGCACAAACCTCAAGTGTGAGTGAATATCCCTCCCTGACAGCCACTCGGGGTAGCTTGTAGAAGCGTTCGTCCCGATGGAACACCCTCGCCTTCGCCTCAATCCGGAATCGAATCGGTTCACCAGCTTCCGCTATTATCACATCGGCAGCCACCGTGAGAAACACGCGTGAATCTGAATCACACATTCTCCAGATGGGAATCGATACAATTCATTGACGTCAGGAAGGTGTGGAAGACGTTAGAAAACAATGAATATGCAAAGCGCAAAATAGCAAACATGTTGAAAAAGAAGAAGGAGCGTAGCGTAATACCTCTGGGAGTTTCAGTGTTCAACACGTCAAATATATGAACGCGAGGGTCCCAGATGGCATTTATCACGTAGACGGATGGATTGGCGCCTGGAAGCAAAAAACTCTCGGATCGGGGTCAAATGGACCGCGGAGCAGGTGTGCGTGTGGGACTCAGAAATGGGCTTCGTACCAGGTCCCATGCTTTCCAGCTCCAATAATTGCATGTCACTGTGTCGTAAATTTCGTCCAGCTGCCAGCAGCATCCCGAAACATTTAGTGACGGTTAGTGGTGGTCCGGACACCTGAAAGGATTACATGAAGGAAGGGGCATTGCTGTTACTGGGTCAGAAGACTTAAAAAGGCCAGAAACGATCCATGTCATACCTGTTTCAGCTGAACTATGAGTCGTTTTGGCCGATCTCGTCGCAGCTTCAGCGTATTGCTCTGTTGAGGACATAAAACCCAGTGAGGAGAGGTGTGCGATCCTTCGTTTTCCTGGAAAAATAAACTCTTTTTGAACATGTTCTAATTTTTCTAAGCAATGAATCCATTGCAGAAGGCTTTCGTTTATTTATAATTGACCAAAACGCGTAGAAATTCGATTCCTTGAAATTCTAAAATCAATAACCATTTAAGCTATGAAGGTTTGTCACATTCAAGCATTCACTTCCTGAGAATCCCAAACCGCACAGCTTAAGAAACTGCACCAGAACCGCCCACTCGCCTCTGTGATTGGTCGCCGCAAGAAGGCGTAACCAACCCATGCTACGATTTGTCCATTGTAGTCATATCAACATAGTTATCCATACAAAAAAAAAGAAATTTCAACCGCTTCTACTAAATATATCTCATTCTATACTCACTTGCACATTTTCAACAAATCACTTGCGTATGGATCTTGTACTATACCACCAGTAGTACTTCTTCAGGATTACTCTCATTCCTGAACAAACATCGACTAGCCAAGATTAACTTTAAGATAGGACGCAAACATAACAGCGAGTTCGAATCCTTTGTTTTCGTTCCAGGAAGCAGAAAAAAAGCGATGTTTGGATCTAGAAGCAAGTGGTCTACAACATGTCGCTCATGAATGAGCATGACAAGGGAGTTGGCGACGGAGTTGGGCTCTTCCGGAAAGCTATCACAGCTTCAGATTTCTGTATGCACAACCTTTATCAAACCAGGTAAACCAAGGAGTGGAGAATTTTTGTTTCGTCAATCTCCACAGATCAGTAAATGAATCCTAGAATCCCCGCTTCCCGAAAGGTTCCTAAGGTGTTTAGCACAACACTGACAATATAGTTACAAGATATGCAATACAGTTACCTAGCTACCCATATAACAAATAACTCTTGGTTACTTTACTTCTGCAAATTTCCGAATAAATTGTCCCAGACATTACTGCGTCAGCTCTCCCCCATCGCTTCCGTTGGTCAGGCAATCTTTAGCCAAAACTCAGTAAATGTGCGGGGATGCTCGTAAACGGGAGGCAGTTCAAAGAACGTCGTCGGCCACAGGGCTATGGCACATCCGAGGAAGCAAAGTTCAAAAACATCCTGCTTCTAGTAAATACAGAATGGGAGCTCTAGAAAATAAATCATCCCGGATGCTAGAGGTAGAATAAAGCTCTGATAGGAAGTGAATCCTCGAAACGATAAAAATTTTCTGCAGAAAGTTACTTGGTTATTACAAGACATAATAGTTTCAACGAACGGTGATACCAATAGAAAGTGTGGATGCGCAGACAATCAGAGTGCCACGACGTAAATTAGAGATTTCTTTTACTGTGCTAAGAAATGCAGTATGGAGTTGCCTACAGAAGCATGAATCCACTAATGGGAACCACATGTTAATTTTTGCACAAAATCCAACGATGCTTCAGCATACAGCAGGAACGACATGTAGATTTTGACATAAAATCCAACGATGATTCGGCTTACAGCAGTGATAACAGAAAACCAGTAGACGGGTTACGAATTAGCTTTTGGCTCCTTGAAGAAACGGTCTCTACGCTCTCCAGCACAAAAAAAAGCACTCGTTTTGTAAGTGGTGAACACTGGCGTGTCGTTGGGTCGAATGAACAGATTGTGCCGGGTGGTCCAAGTCTTGTCCAAGTCTTTACTCATAGTGTTGTAGCTTCCTACTTGAGGATTTTTCCTTGCAATCGTCTCAGAGTGGGAATATCTTAGCGGCTCTTTCCATGTAGTAAATCTCGGGTATGTATCATCGTGAGGAGAAATAAGGCGTTACCTGGCCACTGTGACTGGCGCGTTTGATCAATGCGCCAATCGTCGTAGCCTGGTAACGCCCAATTTTCCCTCACGATGGTATACACCCGTAAATCTCACCTTAAAAAACGAAATTTTTCATGGGCTGCTATCCTTAACCTACAGGAAAGGTCAATCAAGATCCACAGCATCCACGCGGCGCGGGCGAGGCAACACCCAACATCGACAGCGCTCGCCCGCGCCGCGTGGATGTTGCGGCGCGCCAGTCCGCGGGAGCAGTAATCGTGATTGACATTCCCTGTGAAATTAGTTTTTTTTTTCTTGTGAACCCAACTGAGTAAGGTCCTATTAGGTCTTCAAAATTATTGGAAGAGGTGATGATCAATGAGGAAACGTCAAAGAGTTTCAACAAAAGAATTCCCCACTAACAAGAAGAAGAAGAATGTGTTCCCTAAAAGCAACTGGTCCTTATAATTACGTTTGCATGCGTCTCTGGATGCCATCAGCCACCAGCATTCCCCCTTTGAAGCCTCTTACGTCTGCAGCCGTTGAAAAAGCACTGTATTCGTGGCCAATTCGTTTCTTTGATGGCTATTAGAAGACATCATTAGGGTGAACACAGCACCTCTTACGTCAATGGAACCTTCCATTGTGATGCTGCCCTTGATAAACGTGCGAGAAAAGCGAAAACTCATCCAGATCCTACCCGAATTTCAAGATAGGCTTCAAATTTGAAATCCATCCTCTTCTCATTTCCATCTACACATACTGGGCCGCTATTGCTGAACGCCTGCGAGAAGCAATAGAGGGCTCGACCGGCCTGAAATTAGTATTTTGACAGGATATATGGGACAATAATCTTCGGTAGAGGAGATATATAGGTGCTCAATAAAATGCTAAATTACTGTATAATGAGAAAAAAAAAACAAGTTACCGTGTCGGGTTGAGCGCTGCGAAACACATGGCACTGATGCGTTTGTTCACCATCGGTTCCATGGTGTGTGAAGGATATGCTGAAGCAGTGTTTCTGGGCCGAATCCAGACGTCCTCTCACACAAAATCGAATCCTTTGGACAGGGAATGACGTGAGTTCGCCGCCGGAGCTGTCACGTAGCCTGAAATCCTCAGCCGGTCGTAAAACACCATGGACAGAAATTTATTTTATTACATTTTTGGGAAGGAATATATCTACTTCGTGACTGGCTAAATAAAGAGGCAAAAAACAAGGAAGGAACAAGGAACAATGGTGTCCCGAAGGAGATAGAGAAAATCTGGAACATGGACGAATCCAGGAATTCTAACCCCGTCTCTATACCCTGTCCGCTTAGCATGTCTTCAGGGCTGAAACCTCATTACAGCTACAAATTAACACTGGTAATATGGCAGTAAATTCAATATTCTTCTATTGGCGCACACAAAACTTAGCTATAGACCAGAACTCTATGGAATATCCAGCATCTGGGATCAGGATCAAGCGTGTGATGGTAATTTACCAAGGGGGGGGGGGTCGCCTCAGGGGGTGCAGGGGTTACCCTTGTGGCGGGGGGATGGTATGATAGCAGCAAGGTAGGGAAATGCAATTTGAATTCCAACCTTTCCTGTAGTTAACTGTAGTTTGTACTTCGAAAATCGCTAAATTATAATAACTGAAAATTTTTAAAAAATTGGAAGTTCTGGAGGGGGGGGGTTCCAGTCTACGTGGGTGCGGGGTCGCCTTAGGGTCGATTTTTTAACAATTTTTTACCAACACCACGCTTGACCCTGTTTGGGATAGATCAGCCACACTCCCAAGCAAAACCCCTATCCAGAAGCCAGTTCCAGAAACTCAGAAATACAAAACAATGCCCGCTGCACCTCGCTGGAGCCGGCCAGCTATTCGGCGACCTGCACTCGCATAATTAACTAGATGAGGTCCTTTAAAGTTCGAGGGCGCAATTCGAATTCGAAGAGTAGTTAATTTAGCACACGCACACGACGATGCCACGAGCTGAATGTGGAACGGCCAGCGATACGGTAACGGTGGCTGACGTTCGTTGTTCGTCCAGAAAACGCATCAGTCTCAACATTTCCGCCTCATTTGACGGATCGTCGATTTTCGAACAGCCAAGATAATGGATCTGGAAAACAGCGATCCTGTTTTTCGTACAGTTTCATGGACATTTGCCTGGGAGAAAAGGCAAATAACCCACATTCTCAAAGACCGTCTGACGAAAGTCTTTTTTGAGCGAACTTCGCCGCTTTTTTGGTGTGGACGGTATGGCTGAAAAGAGAATTCCTGGATTAAAAAAATCCTGACACAAAATGCGTGGGCTGCTACCATTCTGTGAATTGGCGTTTGACGTAGTCCCACTGTCCGAGCTTGCACTATCCGAACAAGTACTGGATGTTGTTGTGCCGGGTGTTGCCATCGACTCCGCCCCGTCGTTCAGCTCTGTAACAGTTCACCAAAATTACTACTTCTAATTACTACATACATCAAACCTGGAAAAATATACTAGAAGAATCACTAGAAGCCATGCCCAAATGGGAAACATGAGATTCTCAAGCAGACACTCCACCCAGTAATGAAGCAGCTTCGGTTTGAAGATGGACAATGAGGGAGATTATTGCTGAACCGCAGTAATTAACGGAAAATAGCCAGGAAACCCGAAGCTCATCCGCCTTTGAAGTAATCAGCCAGGAAATGGGGAACAATTAAAGTGCAATGTTATTAATTTACGCTCAGTATTTGACACATTTCCTTTTCTAGCAGGGAAAGAATAGCCAAGAAAAAGGGGAAATAATGAGTATAAAGCATCAGAGAATACAGCCAAAAGCGTTCATTTGAGCAGACTGGACTGGAGGCTGGATTTCGACATGTCCAAAAATGGTTAAATTTAGCCTTTAAAAATGTTCTGCTAAACATTTCCAGAAATTTTTATCCCTACTAGCAGGTGGCTGCCTAGATCTCGACAATATGTGGTAGTTATATCTGAGATTGCTTGAATTGTCAGTTAAAGTTGGTCTCAGCCATTTTTTCTGGAAGAATTTTGAGGCGAACTTGGCCCTCCATGGACCAGCCAGAGTTTAGCCCTTGGCCCGAATTACCTCAGCACTAAGGAAAAGACGCACGTTTCCAGAAAAAAAAGCTACATCATAACAACAATTCCACATTTAATTCTACCCTATAACCATAGATTCAACTCTATAATTGTGTGAATAAAAGTACAAAGATTAACCTAACGCGGTGGTCCATATGTAATTCAAACATTCCAATTTAAACAAGATTACTACGTAAGAAACATGGATCCTTTGAAACTTGGCAGTTTATACGTTCCAGAAAGCTGCTAAAACCAGGGGTTTCCTTATAGCGACACAAATCCTTTGAATAAGAAATCAACGAGACTCTTTTTCCAAGCGAAATGTGAAGAGGATCTGTCGCATTCTTTCAGCCACGAAGCCAAACATTCTATGACCTCAAACTATAAAGTGAAGCCCACCACGAGCTTTTTTCCCGAATAAACATCCCGGTCCATGAGTAAGGCGTTAACATTATCCACGATAATCGCAAAATCCTCTACATAAGGCATTTATCACTGCAGATAGAATATCACTGGCCGAGATGTTTGTAACTGGTTCATGTGAGAACAAGTAATGAGCGAGTATCAAGTAACGAAAGACGTTGGGAACGATACTGCCACGTAGTCGATGTCGTGGAAGCAGCTTCCCCAAGTGAAACTGGATAAACCCGTTTGCCCGAAAGATGATGAGGGCGGGAGAGACAGCGATGAACGCATGGCAGGGGGCAGACGACAACACAGAATCAAATATGAATTTCCCACGGACTACGCTCTGAGTTACTCGGGTCAGGAAACCCTCGCCGCACTCGGATTGCTGAGCGTCATGAGAGCCCACTTGAGAGACGAGCAAAAATAGTGCGACCTCCGTGAGAAGGCAGTGATTTTGGAGAATAAGGGAGCTGAGCAGTGTTGATAAGAATGGGGGATACGGCAAAAATGTTGCGGAAAGTTTGTGGATCCAGTGAAATTCAGGATGTGCCCGCAAAATGCACGTGCGCGCGAGCAGCCGAAACAATGGGACGGAGCAGCGAGGAATGTGGAAGAGGAATAGGGAATAGAGGTGGATCGAAATAAAAAAGTGGATGTACCTTGAGCTCGGGTGAACCTGCGAAATAGAAAGAGGGTAGAGGGAGGCTATATCTGGCGATCAATATGCCCCCCGTGCCGCGGAGCTCACCGAGTGCGAGATTTATATAAGGAGCGAGCGGCGGAGGTCCGCAGGTGAGCAGCGGCCCGCGGCAGACCACCGCCGGACTGCCACCGCCATCGACGTTCCACCGCGAAAACGTCGCTGGAAGCAGCCAAAAAGGACAGTTCGACCCGGCTGCGAGGCTCCGACAACAGATTTCGACACCATGAGCGTCGAGCATCAGGATGCGAAAGGTCGGATGAGCAAAGGAGGCATGGACGGAGGCGGAGAACGGAAAGCTATAGGAGAGCAAAAAAAACGAACAAACCTTGCTGAAGAATCTGAAAATTCTCCACAGAAAGCGGGAATTTCGTGGTGAGGGGACTATCCAAAGGTGATGACGGACTGTCCGAGTTCACCATGTTTGGTGAGAAGTTCACCTTTCGGTTGTGGTAGATGTCCTGAAACACGATGTATAATAGAGGCCATGGATCGCGACAGAAAAACGTCATGCATCGCAAAAAGACACGTCAAAGCGTATGAGCCTCTAAGCGATGAGTTTCATTACGGAGTCTGGCGAGCATATGGAATAAAAAACAGCCAGAGGGCGGGGCAACGCGGACGAGTTCCTTGGGACTCAGAGTTGAACTGTTTCATAGCTCAGTCAGGGTTCACACAGAGATCGCAGCTTGCTGCGATCGATCACGACAAATACAAATTAATCGCATAGATTAGCGACGGGGAGGGGGGAGGGGAGGGGACGAGTGCGAGAACCGTCGCGCCTATTCCGCATCGATATGCAAATTCGGGTGATGAAGACGCAGTCGGCGAACTTTCAAAAATCACGGAATTCTCGATCGATATTCAGGAAGAGAGCAAAGCAAAACAGAGCAGAGCAACGTAAGCGTTTACTATGTGGAAGCGAGAGCGGCAATTTGAGGCATTCTTCAAAAACAAAGGCCTCTACGCCTCGCTAGACGTCACATAGAAGGAATAATGCACGGAGCAGTGAGCAATTGAATACGTACCTGCTCGTCGCGAGAGCAGGAACGAGGAAGAGGG